>JAAVUH010000177.1:0-19492 GCA_014899045.1 Fusarium palustre | reverse complement strand
ATTTATTGAATCGCCCCTTCCCCCCCTCCCTGTCTCTTTTGTTTCCTGAATTCTTCGACATGTTTTCGGCTGCTGCGCCATCGGTCTATCAAACACCAAAATGTTTCGTGACACACGGTACTATGGGCCATGTTGATACCAAGCAAGCCCCTCGCAAAGGCAAGCCTTGGACCGCAATTACGTCGCTGGACTTTATTCATAAGGTAAGAACTACTTAGTTGTGACTGAAGCTGATTGTGTACTTACAATGCCAGGTCGATCTGATCCTACCTGCCGAAGCACACGATGCAGTCAGTGAGCAGCTTGCCAAGACTGAGGAGCCTCCACGCTATTCAAGGGTGGTAATGTCTGTTGGAGATATCTTGCAAGGTGACTTCTTCACAAAGTACATTAAAAAGGGTGCGCCTGATTGTTCACACTACTGATGCTTACTAACAACTATACCCGACGACAGGTGATATCATCATGCTTTCAGAGGGACGAATGACTGTCGGCACTCTGTTCACTCTGTGCGAAGGTACATATGGTGGGAAACCCGCACTTAGTAAAGTACTGACCTCCTTTAGGTGTTCTTACAATGTATGTGGATAAAGAGACACATGAACGCGCAGGGCTTCCAGGAAAACCCTGTGGGTCGAAGGGCGGAAGAGGATCAAAACCTCGTTGGAGTAAGTACTAATGGCGTCTTGTGAAGATTTACTAATGTAACGACCAAGCTATAACATATAACCTCAGAGATCCATCCATGTCACGGGGAAAGAAGGGCTTCGACAGATTAATCTATGCCTGCAAGAACGTCTTCAACCAACCTATTGCATGGCTGTTTTGCGATAAGACGACCCAAAGTAGGTATAAGAGGCCTGGACGCAGCTTTCGGATTTGTTCTCTGGCTTTTGGCTGACTTTTTGAAGCTCTCGGTCCAGATCCTCTACAGCAGTTCTTCCCCACGACCTTCACCTCAACACCTATCATATCTCAAGATCTTGCTGTCGTCCAACCAAGTCTCGATGCTGGCCCAGAGATTCTTGCAGAGAACAACCGTGAAGCTCTCGAGTACTTCGCTACAGAGACGTATGAGTGGCTCTCGCTCATTCGACTGGCCAGTCCACGTGTAAGAACTCAGGATAGTATCGATCCCTATCTGTCACGGTATTGCGTCACCGGCGACATTGCTAAGGAATCCACGGTCTGCAGGATAAGCTGGGAAGGTTTCTTGTCGACAGAGTGGCTTCGTGGTCTGCTCATGGATGCGATGGCCGCTTGTCCTTCAGGGGCATGGTTTTCTCTCGGCGCTACATGCTTCTCGAAGGGCGTGCCAGGAACTAGTGACGAGCTTACGATTCTCAGACCACCCAGTGCAGCTGGCAGGTACCTCATGTGGGAGATAAAGTCCTAGGATTAAGCACCTAGTCCTGCCTCGATCGTACGTTGCGTTCGTCGCCAACACCACCGTCGCCCAGGACAGCGTCTTCAATCAACCTTCGTAGCTCGGCTTGGCCTTGGGGCGAATTGAAATCGTCGCGTTGAGCTAATTCCTCAATTCTCCTTCGGAACTCTTGGTCGATTTCCTCGGGTATATCCGTGACCTCATCCATCGTACCAACCGTAACTTTCATACCCTCTGGAGGCGGGGGGATAACTTCAGGCATGACAGCCGCTGCAGTCGAAGCAGGGTCGTCGGCTTGCTTGGCTTCAATTTTCAATAGGTACTCCGCAACCGCAGGAAAGTCACCTTCCGCTTCAATTTTCTCTCTAGCTGTCAATCCTTCCAGGCCTCTGTGACCCACATTCGCACCAAGTTCTTCCACAAGGACTTGAGCAGCGTCCTGAGTTTCGACAACAAACAAAGCGGTCTCATTATCTTCATCTTTTAGGTCCACGTCCACGTTGAATTCGTGAACAAGAGTCCGCAATAAATCGAGATGGTTGTAACTGGCAGCGGCATGAACGAGAGAATAGCCGTGTTCATCTTGCGATGACGCCAGTGCTGGTTTCTCCCTAAGGAGGGGCAGTAACGTGGGGTTATTGTCGGCTGCAAGAAGGAACGGGTTGGGAGTCGTCATGGTGGGTGGAAGGTGCAATAGTCGAGCAGCAATAACTTTCGTACGATTATTCTTGAGTTCTGGTGCACTGGTGTTTGTTTAAGTTCCTTAGGTTGTCAATGTCTTTTAAGTTGCATAGTTGTTGTCTCTAGAATTTTTTGGCGGGGTAGTTCCAATGTGGAACCTTCAATTGCACCCAGCACAAAAATACCTGATAACATCCTGAAGGCCTGATTATATCTTGCAATGCATACTCAGTAGAGATCATGCGATTATAGATACTCGAAGCTCCATTTTCACAACATAAAATGAAGCTAAATATACAATTGATGACCTTCTATCACTGTTGGCGAATCCTATGACATTAATTTGAAATCGGCGTGACGTATAGTAACCACTTGCAAGCTCTCCAGGGTAAGGCTGCACAATGCCCTCCACAATGTTCCTGCCTAACCTTCAACGATGACTCAGGAAACTCTTGTTTATTCCTACAACTTTCTGGCCTGAATAACCAACGCCTATCAAACCGCGTGTGACTGTTTTCTGTATCTGCGGTCTGACTCATTTCGAAGGTTCAAAATCACTATTGAGGCGGTGCACCAAGGCAGTTTTCTCGTCGTTCCTGGCCCGCACTAACCACCACAGCCTCAGTGAGTGGCATCCACAGAATCATCTTTCGTATCTTCATATAAAACCTTCAGCACATAATCTTTGGCATTCACAGGGGTTCATTGAACAACTACAACACTTTTCGGATACTGCAGTGCACGTATCTGAAACCGACTAAAGGTAACATACTGTGTTTAGTCACTCGGCCTTTTACATTCTGGAAAAATGCGAGTCTCTTTAAATCAATTATGCTTAAGACTGTTCAACTAATGTTGGTGTAGCGGTAGATTCGTTAGAACTGTCCCAACGGAGAAATTCTCAGTCGTGCCCAAGGTACCACTTTATGCTTGCTTATCGCAATCCTCTTCGCTTTTGTCTTACAGCACTCCACAGATTAACCACAGACCAACGTTTATCTCGAGCTTTCTCATCAAGACCGGGACACATGTCTGTTCCATATACACCCCAGGACGTGCAAGCCGTAGCGGCTGTCGTGCGTGCTTTAGATAACGCTCGGAAGGATAAGAAAAAGCACGGGTTCTCGGTCAAAAAGACCAGTTTCAACGTGAAGGGATCGGCTGATGGCATCCAAGTCGATTCATGGCGCCTGCAGGACTGGGACTACAAGCGGCCCAATCTGCCGACTTACGCTCGTGGCCTCTTCACTACAAGGACACGAAGAAACGAACCAGAAATCGCCGTAAGAGGCTATGACAAGTTCTTCAACGTGGACGAGGTCCCCGAGACCAAATGGAACAACATATTCACACGGACACAAGGCCCTTACGAACTTACACTCAAAGAGAACGGTTGCATCATTTTTATTGCTGGACTGGAAGACGACACGTTGGTTGTGTGTAGCAAGCATTCGACAGGAGACCGAGACGACATTCAAGTCAGTCACGCGAGTGCTGGAGAACAACGTCTGGAACAGCAGCTGGCTGCTATTGGGAAGACCAAGGCAGATCTTGCGCGAGAGCTTCGCAAGAAAAACGTCACTGCGGTTGCAGAGCTCTGCGACGATCAATTCGAAGAGCACATTTTGGCATATGGCCCCGACAAAGCTGGCCTGTATCTTCACGGCATTAACCTCAACTTGCCGCAGTTTGCCACCTACCCAAGTCGGCATGTTCAGGAGTTTGCTGATGAGTGGGCGTTCCGAAAAACTGGTCTTATCGTAATGGACAATATCCACCAGGTCAAGAGCTTTCTTGAAGAAGTAGCTGAAACTGGGGCTCACGATGGACGAGATGTAGAGGGCTTTGTCATTCGTTGCAAGATGTCCCACGATCCAGTCACGCAGCCCTTCCAGGATTGGTTCTTCAAGTACAAGTTCGAGGAGCCATATCTGATGTACCGCCAGTGGAGAGAATGCACCAAAGCTCTGATTGCTGGTAAACAGCCAAAGTTCAAGAAACACACTAAGATCACAGAAGAATACCTTCTTTATGCCCGGAGACGACTTGTCGCAGACCCTAAGCTCGGGAAGGAGTACAACAGTAATCACGGCATTATTGCCCTTCGCAACGACTTCTTGAATTTTAAAAACCTGAAGGGAGCAGATGCGGCCAACCTAGGAGACCTGGAGTGTTCGGCCATGACAGAGGTTACACGTGATGTGATCTTATGTCCTATCGCCACCATCGGTTGCGGCAAGACGACAATTGCTATGGGTCTCTCACAGCTATTTGGCTGGGGCCATGTTCAGAATGACAACATCTCTGGCAAGGGCCGGCCTCCGAGATTCACGAAGATGGTGTTGGATGAACTGAAAGACTATCCTGTCGTCGTTGCAGATCGAAACAATGCGCAAAGACACGAGCGAAAGCAGATCATTACGGATGCGAAACTCCAGCACTCTACTGTTAAACTTGTATGCCTGAACTTCAACCATGACGAAGAAGCGATTGATGAGATCCGACGAGTTACCCAGCAACGAATCATTACGCGTGGGGATAACCACCAGACAATCCATGCAGCAAGCGATAAAGATAAGTTCATTGGGGTGATGGAAGGGTTCATCAACCGATTTGAACCCTGCAATCCTCATGGGCGACCTGACGACGGCTTTGATGCGTTCATAGACCTTGACCCCACAGCTGGTAGTCGACAGAATCTTGAGATTGTAGTAACTCAGTTGCACAAGCTATTCCCCAATCTTGTGGGGGAGATCCCATCTTCAGGGGCACTTGATGCTGCCATTGATTATGCTCTCGGATACAAGCCAGAATTTAGGCACGACATACCTGACCGAGGTAAGAAGAACAGCCAGCAGCAAAAACAACAAGAGAAAACGCCAAAACAAAGGAAGATGGAGTACATGTCCATTAGCATCCCAACTCAAGATGTCAATAGTGCTCTTGACAAAGCCTTTAAAGACACCCCGTCGTCAACCTCTCGATTGTATACACAACTCAAGCAAACAAGACGTGTACAGTCTAAATTCCATGTCACCTTGATTCATAAGGCTGCTAGCGTCAACCATCCCGAGCTTTGGGAAAAGTACACTGCTCTCCACAAAGAGACAGAGGCTGCTGGCAACCCTGAGGGACAGGTCGGCGAATGCGATGTAATGCTTGAAAGGGTGAGATATTGGGTAGCCTCGATTCCATTGATTTGATGTCACTAACTCGTCACAGGTCGTGTTTGACGATCGGATCATGGCCATTGTTGTTCGCCTGGCAGACCAAAACGAGCGGTGGCAGTGTGTAAACCGTGTCGCGCACATCACAGTCGGAACCCGAGATAATACCGTGAAGCCTAAAGAGAGCAACGATCTCCTAGCTAGGTGGCTGGAAGTGGGTAGCTCTCCCGAGACCAAGATTGGCGAGGTTGTGTTTGCTGGGAAGCCGACTGTGAAGGGGACAGTGATGCCGGTTCTGAGCAAATTTTGAGAAGGAATATTGTGGTATGGTTTCTTCAGGCACATGGTAATATTTCCAAGAGTATGGGTGTTTGCTCGCTAAAACGTAAGACGTCTAGTCATGAGGACGCTCTTCGAATACCAAATAGTGTAAGAACAGAAGCCAATACAATCCATTTCCGTACAGCAATGACTCGATTTGAAGTTCGTTTCTTACCAGCATTGGGACCACTAAATTTCTTGATTGAGTACAAGCACATCTGATGATATGAGAAGTGGAATGTGTTTGATGACCAGAAAGGGGCATTGCGAGAACAAAACTCAGTGTGTGAAACTAGACCAGTGCGGGTATGACTATGATGCTAGAGCGAAAACTCACTCAAAACTCACTCATCATCGAGAAACCGACTGGCCAAGGCACCGAAAAATGGTACCTCGAACCTTGAGAGACGTTAACAATCGAGTCTGAGCACAAAGAAGGCCTACTGTATACCTATCGAGTATTTCGGCGTCTCTATAGGCCTTTAATGCAAGGCCTGCAATTAGAGTAACGTCGCCAAGGAAGAAAAGCCAGCTGAGGAATGTTGACCATGAAAAGAGGAGATGGAAGACCATGATTGCCGTGAACAGCAATGCTGATTGCCATGCATGAAACCTGGCCAATATGTTAAAATGATTTGCACCGGTAGACGTGTAACCAGCCTCAGATACAGCCATAGGGAGTCAGCCATACCTCACGTAGTCACTATTTCTTTCTAGGATTAGAAGTATAATCGCTCCCAGAGGAGGGAATGCGACGTATGCTAGACAGGCCTCATAATCTAACCGCATGCCAAGACTTGTATCGAATTCGCTAACTTCCGCAGCAGGAAACGCACCAGGCATTGTACTGGACGCTCCAAAAGCTCGGTTGTCGGGACTGATTGCTGCCCAGCCAGCTGACTGGCCATCGAAACCGCCCCATCCTCGTTGAGGTTGCGGATGCTGGAGCGGGGGAGGAGAAGCGACAGGAGAGAATGATCGTCGAGCATCGTACGAAGGTCGGGGTGAGGCATAGTCAGGCGAAGTTACCCGTGAGTGCTCCGGCGGAGAGGATTGATAGGGAGCGAAGTCCATGATTTGTATTGAGGACGTTACGATGGTTCAGAAAGCTTCAACGATTATCATGGTTGAATGGTCGATTTCAAAAGCGCGACCGATCCGCAAGCCCGAAGAACAGTGTTGTAATAGTGGGTGGCGCACAGCAGGCTGGAGCACTTTGATGTCGTTCAGTTTGACTGTTGTACTGGATCTAAGATAGAGCAGGTTTTGTGTATTTAGGTAGTTGGAATGCAAGATGAAGTCGATGGAACTGGTTAGAGGTAGCGAGTGGTAATAACTACCTACCTCTAGGTAAGGGCTTAGGCCAAGTGCTTGAGCTCCATCAGTACCTATCTAGGTACCTACCTACCTCTTAAGAACTGTCTACCTTAGTACCTACCTACCTAGGTACTGACAATGTGCCTGCGTTCCTCATAGCGCCAGCCACACAAACCAGCCACACTTTGTCTTACAGCGTCGAATGGGTACATTATGAGTAGAGTAAAGGTACTAATTTAGGAGGTACCTATATGTAGGTAAGTACGGATACTTGAGTTCCAAGACAAGCAAGGATTATTGGTAACTAATCTACCTACTACTATGTAGTAGGCGGCACTTCAAGACAAGACCAATGCTTACCTAAAGGCGTTGTCCTTCTCTACATTGTACGACTAGGTACCTTTAGTCAAAATCCTTGTCCATTTTCGCTCGTGAAAATATACGGGGGAAAAGTCTTCTGCAATGGAGAGCTTGACGACCTCACGCCTGGTGACCGATGATTACTGCTTCCCCAGTGTTACCATGTCGAAACCTTTTGAATGATCCAATATGCTGTTCGTACACATACACATACACAACCTTTGATGGGTCCTTTGTTGGTACATCGCTGTCGTCAATGCTCAACCCTAGTTTTATTCACCATCCTTTTGTTCGCCCTTGGCCGCGTCTTCCAGTTGACCTTTTCGACCCTCCAGGGCCAGCCACAAGCTCCGACTTCCACCCTCCAGTGTGTTGGTGATGCCCAAGCCTGCACCTTGAAGCATGGCCACCAATTGGGCACGTAATCCTTCCAAACCACCCTCGATACCGCCGACCCAGTTAATGCCAGACTGATCGAAGATCTTGCCTTCCACACGGCCACCAACGAGAAGCAGCTTCGCAAGACCGCTTTGACATGTAGGATCGTGATACCCAGGGTTCCTCTTCCTCGAAGGAGCAGGAAATTTACCCGGAACAGGTGCCAAAATACTCAAGGCCGCAGAAATATGGGCTGGAGATACGGCAGGAAGGACTAAAGCAGCCAGAGGACCAACCATCACTGGCTCGATCTGAGCGTAGTTGGAGTCTTCAGGTACTTCGGCGTTCTTGATCACATCATAAGCAGCTGCGGATAAATCGTGGACAAGAGGGCCTCGAGCTGTTCGTGTCGTCTTGTCTGACGCAGCGGCAGCCTCTGGATCGTAGAATTCAACGAGTTTAAGGGCTACACGTAGCATATTGGTCCTGACCACCTGCAATTGGACTAACGCGGTGATATCGAGAGAGACTTTGCCGGAAATTGGATTCGGTTGAGGAACTGAAGAGAGAGCCTTCTTCAACTCTCGTCGCACCGCCGCCCACTCAACGGCTGTCAAGTTACTGTGCTGAAAGAACAAGATCAGGGGTGTCGTTCGGAGTAGTGAGGTGTAGGTTCGGATCAACTGGCTCTTTCGGGTCTCGACAGGACGAGCGCTTGGAGGTTTGGTCGCAGGTGCCTGGTCGACTGGCTTTCGGATGTCGCTTACAACAGCAGAGCAATGGGGCGACGTCGAAATGCTACGAATTGCTGTGTTCCATGTCGTATGGGTAAGTTGAGATTCCCTACGCAATTGGCGAAGGCAGGGCGACACAGCCCGTGATATTCGGAAAGCCATTGTTTGCGACTGTGATACTTGGTAGTTAGCAGCAGGCACTGAGCCCTTGGATTCAATGCTGCGCGTACCTGAATGTTCTGTTGCTGGCTCTGCCTATATCAAAAATTCCACCCACGCTTTTACCTTGCCTAGGTAATTCCGATTGCAGTATTCACGATACCGGGCCGTGCATCGGATCAACACACACCCGATCCCCGACACTACTGGGTACGAGGCCATTGAACAGATACTACCTCCCTAGGTAGGTACCTAGTTACAGCTAGACTAACTTAGTACCACTAAGGTAGGAGGCTGATTACGCGCGACCTGACTGCCTACCCACCTTTCGACTTCATCTTTTGATGTTGTTAAAGCACCAATAGCTTTCACCTCTCCCAATCTGCTACTCACCGTGGGATATCAAAATTACAGTGCAACATCAACACTCTCTGCTTGACTCGTTAATACGTACAAAGCCAGCCTATTAATTAATCAACATCATATCCCATCATGTCGACTCTCGAGGAGCTCGATGATCTCGACCGCCGGGACAAGGAGGACAAGAAGAAAGATGGTGACGACAAGAACCAGAAGAAGCCTACTGATGGCGATGCCGATATGAAAGATGCCGAAGAAGAGGATGATGACATTCTCGACGAAGAGATCCTCGGGCTTAGCACACAAGACATTCAGACTCGCAAGCGTCTGCTTGAGAACGACTCTCGAATCATGAAGAGCGAGCTGTCTCGGTTATCGCATGAGAAGGCTGCTATGGGCGAAAAGATAAAGGAAAATCTGGATAAAATCGCCAACAACAGGTGAGTTTTCCCAAGGCAATCAACTCTCAGCGTCGTTGCTAATCTTCGTCTGTAGACAACTCCCTTACCTTGTTGGTAACGTTGTTGAATTGCTCGATCTCGATCCAACTGCCGAATCATCAGAGGAGGGTGCCAACATCGACTTGGACGCGACACGAGTTGGAAAGTCTGCCGTTATCAAGACATCGACCCGTCAAACAATCTTCCTCCCTTTGATTGGTCTTGTGGACGCCGACACACTGAAGCCTGGTGACCTCATTGGAGTGAATAAAGATTCCTATCTCATTCTCGATACACTTCCTGCTGAATACGATAGCCGCGTCAAGGCTATGGAAGTTGACGAGAAGCCCACGGAACAATACACTGATGTTGGTGGACTCGACAAACAGATTGAGGAGCTGGTAGAGGCTATTGTATGGCCGATGAAGGAGGCCGAAAGGTTCAAGAAGATTGGCATTAAGGCCCCTAAAGGTAAGTCTGTTGGTACGATGTACAAATATGGTCACACGGCTAACCTATTCAGGTGCACTCATGTATGGGCCACCTGGTACTGGCAAGACGCTGCTAGCACGAGCCTGTGCAGCCCAAACAGATGCTACGTTTCTAAAGCTGGCAGGACCTCAACTAGTCCAGATGTTCATTGGAGATGGTGCCAAGCTTGTCCGAGATTGCTTTGCACTGGCCAAGGAAAAGGCTCCTGCTATTATCTTTATTGACGAGCTGGATGCCGTTGGTACCAAACGTTTCGACAGCGAGAAGAGCGGTGATCGAGAGGTACAACGAACTATGCTGGAACTCTTGAACCAGCTTGACGGTTTTGCCTCAGATGATCGGATCAAGGTGTTGGCTGCGACAAACCGTGTGGATGTTCTCGATCCTGCTTTGCTCCGTTCTGGTCGACTCGACCGCAAGATCGAATTTCCTCTGCCCAACGAGGAGGCTCGTGCCCAGATTTTGAAGATCCATTCCCGCAAAATGAGAGTCGACCCTGGGGTCAACTGGGGTGAATTGGCACGAAGCACGGACGAGTTCGGAGGCGCAATGCTGAAGGCCGTGTGCGTAGAGGCTGGTATGATTGCTTTGCGATCTGGAAAGAATAAGATCGGCCACGAGCATTACGTCGATGCCATTGCCGAGGTGCAGGCCAAGAAGAAGGACGTAAGTACTAAAGCTCTTGATGTGTTTTGCGATAGCAGTTTGCTAACAAGGCCCAACAGACTGTCAACTTCTACGCTTAGTTGTGATTGTAATAGGTATCACGAATTGGGTTACAGGTTACATAAGCCTGGGCGCAGGGGTTTAGATGTGACAAGGACATTCGTAGATCAATGTATAACATTATCTCGGCATATGCCCGCCTCTGCCTTTTTCTCAAATACTTCATGCATACCTTGGCAAGTCATGAAGCCGTTCAACTTTGACATATCGCATCTACAGAACATAGGGTTCCAAATGAAGGATTTGGTAAGGATATAGTATCCAGATGGCCCTGACAGTCGACACCTTGCACAGCAGAGACGCCGACGTAACAGAGCAACACAACGGAGCTTTTGTTCCATCTCTGAATCGAGATCGTCGTCTATCTGTCATGTTTGAATCACTGTCGAAATTAAGCATGTGCTCCAGTTGAACAGGCAATTTAGCACAGCTTGGTTGAGTAAATTTTTGGCAGCGGAACGTGCCGATTGGCAGCCTACATTAGTCATATCGCATCAAGCCAATTCGGGACAAGAGCTTATGCGGGGCCATGCCTAAAAAATACGTCATGGTGGCGTCTGTAGAGGGGGACTCATCCAAGGCTTGTTTCCGTAAATCTCATCGAAATGATGAACGATGGGAATGATGATGATGATGCTGATAGTGACGCCGATGCCCCTTTATTGACGAGTGATCAAGTACTTCTCTACAATCCATTGGTCTTTATTTTCTAAGCTTTGTTAAGCTCTTGCGTAAGTATCCGGTACCTGTATGTGCACCAACTATAGCATGACTGCCTGCCTACCTGTTTGCTTGCCCGCTTGTGCAAACGGCCAGATTCCAGCCACCCACGACAACCGCACAGTGACGTGATAGATTTCCCCGTTGGTGGCTTTCCCTCTGAGCTGCCTTTTCCCATCTTCACCGTGCTTAATCTTTACAACTGCTTTCTTTCCCCTTCATACTCAAACCAGCTACATCAGTCGAGGTGATACCTGCTGTGATACCCCTTCCTAATCTAGTCTGTTTCTTTCTTCATCACCTCTGGACTTATCTTACAAGGCAACACCTTTTCTGAAGCCGAAATGAGATTTGTGAACGCCGTCCTGGCCGCTGTGGCCTTCAACAGCGTCGCCGCCAGCACGTGGTTCCCTGGCTCAAAGCCAGGTAAGCTCCTGCTTTATCTCAAGGGATTGACTGCGACCTAACACTCGATAGTATACAACAAGTGGCACGAGACGGAGCTGGAACGTTGGCTTTCCGACCACGATGTTCCTTACCCAACCCCGGCCGACCGCAAGGATCTCGAGTCCTTGATTGAGAAGAACTGGGATGCCTACGTCGTGTCACCCTACAATAGCTGGGATACTAACCAGCTGAGTACTTACCTCCAATCCAAGGGCAAAGAAGCAAAGAACGAAGCTGCTGCTTCCAAGGACAGCTTGCTGTCACAGGTCAAGGCCAACTGGTATGAGACTGAGAATAATGCACACTCCGCCTGGCTCAACGTCAAGGACTGGATTCTTGACACCTGGACCGAAAGTCAGCTCAAGGCATTTGCCGACAAGCATGGAATTCCTGGTAAGTGCAGCTAGTGATACGTCACGCGTCTTCTCTGTTATCTCAATACTTACATTAAACGATGTACAGCTCCTCAGCCTCGCCAGCGCGATACTCTCCTCCAGAAGGCTCGCTCTAACTACGAGGCTATCGCCAAGAAGGCTAACCAGGCTTCATCCTACCCTGGAAACTGGCTCTACGAGACATGGTCTGAATCGGACCTCAAGGAGTGGCTTGACACACACGGTTTCCCTGCTCCCCAACCTATGACCCGTGACAAGCTCATCGCCTCCGTTCGACGTAACTCTCGTCTTGCGTACCTCAAGGCTCAGGATCAAGCTGCCAGCGCTACTGCTAGCGCTCAAGGAGCCTATGCTACTCTCACCGACATGATCATTGATGCCTGGAGCGAGTCCCAGCTCAAGGAGTTTTGTGACAAGAATGGTATTGCTGTTCCCCAAGGAACGAAAGCTAACGAACTCCGTGCCCTCGTCCGCAAGAACAGAGCTGACATACTTGGCGACAACCTTTCTGCAAGTGCTGCCTCCGCCTATGGTGCTGCCACCTCCAATGCTCAGAATCAGTACGCGAAGGCTACCGACAGTGCATCACTCGCTGCACAAGATGCTTTCAACCAGGCTTTGGGCACTTGGTCCGATACACGCCTTAAGTCCTACTTGGACGCTCGTGGTGTTCCGGTCCCCCAGGGCTCCAAGAAAAACGAGCTTGAAGCCCTTGTTCGCAAGAATGCACATGTCGCTGCCCATGGTGGAAATGCTTGGACATTTGATGACTTCAGCTACGATCACTTGAAGAAGTATCTTGAGCGCAATGGGGATGCCGCTGCTAAGCAGGTTGCCGAGAAGAAGGATGCCACTCGTGATGAACTTTACGACGCCGCCCAGTCCGCCTACTCTTCCGCCTCTTCTGCAGGCGGTCCAACCTGGGCTTCTGCTACCAGCTACCTCACTTCCGCAACCAACTCTGCTAAACAGTCTGCGTTCGATGAGTGGACCGAGACCGATCTCAAGGCTTATCTCGACAGCTATGGCGTCCCGGTCCCACAGGGATCTAAACTGGAGGATTTGAAGGCCGAGGCTCGAAAGCAAGCCACCTACTTCAAATACGGTACCAGCTCACCATCTGGAACACTCTTCGCTAAGCTCGGAGATACTGCTCGTGACACCTACAACTGGGTTGCAAGCCAACTCCAGCTTGGTGGCCAAGTCGCAAAGCAGAAGGCTGCCGAGGCCGAGGCCGAGGCTAAGGCCAAGGTTCGAGAGGAACTGTAAGGATTGGAAACATTAGGCTATCGTGATGATCGCTGAACGCTTCCTGTTTGAGTTGAAAAAAGACGACATTCGCTTGGCCGTTGGCCATTCCGGCGAAAGGGTAGGAAGGCGGCATGCTGGTGGACGGTGATAGTTTCGCCGCAAAATAGCGCAATGCCAGGCACTTTAAGTCGTTTGTTTGTAGCAAGTAGTTATGTATTACGAATCCTACTCTATTAATTACATAGCATTCGAATTTCAAGCCATTATGTGCGAAACTGGCAATGTTACAGTGTTAAGGATGTATTATAGCACAACCCTATGTAACAGCAATAAAACTGGCTGCCCTGCCGATATAGCAATTCCTACATTGACAATTGATGTATTATGAGACTACCAATTAAATGTGAGAGCAGATGTATTATTTTGTGTCCTAACGCCATCGCTGGAAGAAAGCCTACCGCGACTATAGCTCAACATTTCTAAAGGATAGAGCCCCTGGTCGCAGACATACAATCATGTCCACAACCTGCATGTTCCATCAGCACCTGCACTGAGACACCACGGGTGTTTTGGGTGCCAATCCACGTCTAGGACACCCAGTTTGCTAACAACCTTGTGGCCTCGGAGCATCTTGACAGGCACAATTGTAGCATTTTCCATGAGGTCGCTGACAACCTTGCCGTGGAAGATCTGAAGGGTGCCATCATCACTTGCATCAGCAAAGAGAGGAAGACTGCGGTGGTATTTAACGGCCCGGATAGCCTCGGGATGGAATCGCATTGTCTTGTATGGACGAGCAGATAGATCCAGATCATGCCATAAGAGTCTTCGATCATAAGATCCAACGATAAGGTTATCTCCACCAGGGTGCACATCAAAAGAGGATATCCATCGGGCACCGGGTTGAATAACCTTGACAAGCTCTTCACGCTGGAGATCGTAGCAGCGGATCATGCGCTGCGTAGCAACGAAGAAGAGTGGTCTTGACGGGTGGAATTGTGCTGTTTGTGCAAGACCAGGAAGTTTCCTGAAGGGCAGTTGACTTAGGTGCTTGGAGATAGCATGAATGGCGACTGAGCTTCGTTGTCCAGTTGGAGAAACCGTGCAAATATATTCACCTCGTTTGTGCCAGTTGATAACCTTGATCGTTGACCGAACAGTAGCCATGAG
This sequence comes from Fusarium palustre, assembly GCA_014899045.1. Taxonomy (NCBI): domain Eukaryota; kingdom Fungi; phylum Ascomycota; class Sordariomycetes; order Hypocreales; family Nectriaceae; genus Fusarium; species Fusarium palustre. The sequence goes on along the minus strand of JAAVUH010000177.1, from coordinate 4,987 downwards.
GAGCACACCGGCAGACTCTAACTTGGCGCCAGGTCGAGACCACTTGGCCGGGGGTTCTTTCTTTATGCCGTTGATTGCACTAGGCTGTGCACCATTGGTAGCATAACCGAACCCAGCGTCAAGGATTTCGCGACTCGTCTTCTCCACGGCGTCACTGGCAACTGATGGAATCATGAAGAACAGATCCTCTCCAGCAGCTGCTGCTAATATGAGGGTGTCCTTGTTGGGCCGCCATCGCACCATGTTGACAGGCTCCTCGCCGCTGAGCTTAGCCACCCATTCCTGATGACCGTTCAAAGCCCATACGCGGACAGTGCCGTCATCGCCGCCGGAGGCAACAAATTCGCCGTCAGGGCTGAACGCTACAGAACGAATGCGCCCATCGTGCCCGCGGAAGATCGTCTGGTTGAGAGTTGGGAAAGGCTTAAGGTCCTCTGGCCGAGGGAGTTTTGGCAAAAGAGAGTTAGGATCGATATTGAGCCTGTTCTTCCTAATTCGTGGTGCAAGGTAGAGATCCAAGCAGCGATCGAAACGCTCCTTGACGAACTCGCTGTAACCAGGTACCTTACGTAGCGAGTCAAACTTGGCGGGTAGGTACTCTTTTTCTCGCTCTTCAGGATCTTGATTCTGCCAAGCTTCCTTCTCCTCTTCAGTCGGAAGATATTCGGGTGGAGGGTTGTAACTGAGATCGTATCCAGGAGGAGCGAGTTTGGGGGCTGGGATGTTCATGACATGAGGATCCTGGGGCTCCTCGTTTGCCCACACATCGTAGTAAGATTCCTCCTTCTCTTCTTCCTCTTTTTGACGCTCCTCTGGGGGCTTGTAAGGTAGAATGCGCCCCTCCTTGATAGCTCGAACCAGCTTAGCCACTCGCTTTGCCTCGTGCTTGGAGGGAACAAATCTTCGTTTCGGCTCTGGCGCAGCGCTGAGAGGCATCTTCTCCTCGATACTTGTGAAATATGGGACCATATCCTAAGCAAGTTAGTAATGATAACTCTAAAAGATAAGAGTAAGGGGAAAGCCATACGGGATAAGGATCATATCCCTCATTCGGGACCTCATTCATCTGTAATCGCTTGAGAAGCTCGAGTTGATCCTGGGTGAGGTCAAGCGGCTTTCCAGTTTCGGGATCTGTTAGGCCAGTCCAGCCCTTGGGGATCTCAATGCTGTCAAGGAGGGCATCTAGAGCCTCCCCAGTAGCTGGACGCATAATCTTCTTGCCATTGATATCGTAACCAATATGGGGGTAAGAATCATAAAACGAGAGAGGAATATTTCCAATCGTGTTCACGGGACCTTGGGCATCAGAGTCGTCACTATCGTAGACAGGATCGACCTCTGCGTATTCGTAACGCTCGCCTCCATTGGCATCCTTTACAACGCGATAGTTCGGTTCAGAGTTATCGGCGTCGAGAGTAGGAGGCGCTCCGAAGCTGTCGCCAGCGTCAGAAGAAGCGTCTTCACTGTATGCGTCGTCGTCATCGTCATCGCCTTCATCATCGTCTCGGTCGTGCTCATCTAGCTCATTCTCGGAAGAGTTGTCGTCTAATCCACCTTCGACGTCGCTTTCTTCAAAGTCTGAACCGTCCTCGCTCTGGGATAAGATACCATCAAGTTCCACGCCAGCAAGCTCATCATCAACAGGAGGAGGTTCCGCGAGAACCTTTCGCTTACGAGAAGGTAATGTTGGCGCCATTGAATATTATGCCGATAATGATCAATCGAAAACTTGACAAAGGCAAGTCTGTATTCTCGATTGATAGGTAGAGTTGGCTTTTTTTTTTTTTTTTTTGCGACAGATAAGATAAGAAAGGCAGAGTGGTTGGCAAGGTGGGTCTAACAATCGCCGGCGACTAGACGCGGTGAAAGATGTTATAGTAAGTCGTTGTCTTTTTCTACTTTACGGGCTTTCAGCAAAGCCTAAGGCTTCTCGATCTCTCAAAATTTCAAACTAAAGAATCGAGATAGTTAAAGACTTAAATATATGTCTTTCATAACTTACTGTGGGTAAGTAACCTAGGCAGTAAATTATAAGTATAAAAGGTTTACTACATCTTGAGGAAAGGTGCTCTAAACATATATAATACTGCCACAGCACGCAACTACAACTCATGCTTCACTGCTAGTTACTACCAATTATTACAATATAGCCGCCACTGGCAATAGGTATCCAAGCGGAATGCTGTTTGTGGCATGATTCTGGGGCACTAGATACGTGCAGTTCCGAGTTCGAGGCGCTCAACAAGCGCTGGAATCGCCAAGAACACTGTCCACGCATTCATAGCCAGTCTTGTCGCCACATTAACACTATGGACATAGGTCTGTCCACCAACAACGAAGTGGCGTAAAGGTCATCCTTTGCCTGTCCACCAACAACCAACTGGCATGAATTTCATTCTTGATCATATATCACGCAGAACATTGAAACTCAGCAAAGACATCGACAGCCTTTAAATTCGAACTAGTCTATATTATACAAACACAATGCCATTCTACATCTCTCTCTGCGTTGACACGACATAACCCAAGGTACAGCCCGATCGGTGCTATTATTCCGCCAAATCGTGTCAGGTTCTAGGGACAATGGAATCCATTCCGCCCGCGATGGCAAGAGAAGTTTAGCTTAGTAGTTAGCCTACTGATGTTAGTGCCACTTTTCTCGGTTATAGCGAGGACTCAGCTGGCCCAACAGCCCTGGTTTGGTTTTGTGGCTTGATCATATAAACTGAATAGAAACGTCCAGCTTGCCGCTTTGTCAGGAGTAACCCTACTCTCAGCCTTGTGAGAATGTTGAAATGATCCTGGTCTGGGTCATTTGGATCGACATCAGTGGAACAGCTCGCCTAACCTGCCCCGTTCAAGATCATAGATCCCAACAGGGTAAAGAAGATAAACTGATGCTAAAGTCCAGACTACTGTCTAGAAACCGGCACATTGGTCTGGCCCCTGTATTGGAATTTCTTAATAGAAGCTGCTTGGGATTGAACGCTGGATTGCAGGCTGATCCCGATTAACCTACCTAGGTAGTTATGGAAATCGGAGATAGTAACGTCAGACAGATTTTACTGCCAGGTCTCTAAATCCGGCATTGTATAGTCGATGCCGGAACGGCCGATCACTCCAGACATCAACAAGTGCTTGCAGTCTTGGCAATGATTCTCGACTTATCGTATGGCAGAAGTAACCTTCATTCAGGAGGATAGCTTCCCCTAACGGTTTATAAATAAAAGGTGCGTTATATCCTTAAGGATAAGTGTTTTGATATTCATACATGCAGTTATGCCAGGCCTATTCAGCATGGCTTCTGCGTTTCCTTTCTATATTTTACCGATACTAGCATTGCTGCTAACACACGCCAATGCTGTTGCTCCTATTGTCGATGTCTCCTATAGTAAGTACAGGGGAAGAGACAATGGGAATGGGGTCACGAGCTGGCTCGGCATGAGATATGCGGCACCGCCTATCGGTGATTTGAGGTTTATGCCTCCTCAGGATCCCGCAAGGTCGCGCCAAGTGAAAAATGCAAGCAAGGTGAGTAGACTCAAGTTTGACAGAAGTTTAGTGTTAACCAGAACCTCGCAGTTTAGACTTAAGTTTGTCGGCTTAGCAGCGAGGCCAAGTTTGATCGATAAATCGCAATCGGAAGATTGTCTGTTCGTCAACGTCTTTGCGCCCACGAATGCTGCCAGGATGGATGGCCAGGCTTCCAGTCTATGTTTTCATTCAAGGAGGCGGCTTCAATGGCAACTCAAAGCCTACTGTCGATGGCACAGGACTCATCCAGGCATCTGGCATGAACATGATAGTCGTGACCCTCAACTATCGAGTGTCAGTCTTTGGTTTCTTGTCCTATGGCGATTAGATGCAGCCCAACATCGGCCTCCTTGATCAAAGAAAGGCATTGCAATGGGTCCAGAAGTATATCTCCAGGTTCGGAGGGAACCCGAAACACGTCGTCATAGGCGGAAACTCATCGGGTGCCGCTAGTGTCGCCTTCACCTGACAATGTACGGAGGCAGGGATGACAAGTTGTTTCATGCTGCTTCGGCCGAGTCAATCTCAGCTTCGCCTACTGTTACTATGGATCAGGCAGCCTACAGAGCTAGCAGCATCATGACCAAATTGGGCTGTATCGATGGGGACGCCATGGCATGTATGCGGAACAAGACAGTGTACCAGATATCGGCTGTTAACACAAACTATCTGTCCCCTGGGAGTACGAAGACTCCGATTAGTATGTGGATGCCCGTCATCGATGGAGAGATCGTGAGAAGTGGGTGGGTTGTGGGATGCTTTCAACCAAGGCAACTTCGTCAGAGTGCCCACCATAATTGGTGCAACAACGAATGAGGGCATCGGCTTCTCCCCAACGGTATCGTCTCAATCAGAAGCTGTGGATTTCTGGCAGGCTGAGTACCCCAACATAAACACGAGTCATGTGGCTAGCATCAATGCCTTGTACTCCGACCAATCTGCCGCCTGCAACAATGCTCGCTGCTTTACGAAGCAGTTGAAGGACTCCTACGGCGATATGCGATTTATGTACTCGGGGCTTTCTTATACTAGCGCAATGTCGTTCTGGATGCCTCAAAAGACGTGGAGTTACTGGTATAATGTGGAGAATGCTCCAGGAAAAGGCGTGCCCCATTGCGCTGAATTGCATGCCATATGGGGAACTGGACGTGCAAGTAGCGGAATACTATCGAGCTTTTTGAACGGAGGGATTAACACAAACACTACAGTGGTGGTGCAGGGATATTATGCCAGTTTCATACGATCCTATAACCCGAATACCTATCAGTATGCAAATGCGGCACTATGGCAGGCTAATTCAAAGGCCCGAAGACAGCGCATGGTGTTCGATACAGGAGGCAGAACGACGCTACAAGAGATGGTTAAAATAGCACAGGATCTGTTGAACCAAAACGTGTCTTGAAATTGATTTATATTATATATATGTCTTCCACAGTTAATAATATAGTTAATA
>JAAVUH010000176.1:0-179639 GCA_014899045.1 Fusarium palustre | reverse complement strand
CACGACAGAATCTGCAGTGAGCTCAAAAAAGAATGTTGTTTATTTTGAATTGTGTGTCAGCGCAGATACGCCTGTTGTGGTTTGGAGCAGTCCAGGGTTCTTCATGTTCATGAATCCCAAGTCAAATTTGCACTACAATATTGCATATTACGCCCCCCCCCCCCATAACGCCCGTCTCAAAATCCCAGTCATTTCGCATCTCAAACTTGGCTGTTCTTATATACAAACGGCCATCCGCTACCAAGCTCTAACAGTCTGCGCGGGTCTGACATACTCATGGATACTCACAGCCACTGAGCTTGCAGGCCTTGACGAGTCATATGTACTGACAGGCATGCCCACATAAGTGCTGTGTGCGCGGCCCTGTCTGTGTATGGGATGATCGGTGCCGCTCATCCTGTGGTTGACAGCCGCCGACCTCTGTTCAAGCTCAGCCCATGCAGCTGCTGACCTTCGATGCCGAGCATCTACACTACTCGTCACGTCGGTTGAGAAGAAAGTGTAGTCATTGCTCAAGTTGCTCGCCTGACTTGAAAGGGTGCTGCTACGTGTCGCAGTCAAGGCTCTGAGTGCCTGTTCACGATGATCCACATCAGGCTCGCTGTCAGTCATGCTGAAGCTTCTTGCGGCCCCGTCGGCGCGGTAGTTGTATGAGCAGAGCGTCGCCTCGTCGGCCTCGACCATCATGGTCAGGCGGTTAGTGGCCGTCTTGGAGAAGTCACTTGCTGCATGGCGTGGGACGTATGCGCCCCCGTACGGAGGATATGTTGGGGACTGGGGTGAAGAGTAGTCTTGATCGAACTGGTTTGCTGAAGACACGGACCAGAATCGGGAGGCTTGGCGAGCGAAGCGTGATTGTGTGGGTGGTTGTTGAAGCTGTATCACGTTGTGAGTAAGGAGCTATGCCTAGTAGGATCCGAGATCTTGTTTACCTCTGGAGGGATCACTTGGACTGTGTCATCGTCATCGCTCTCGTCGTATAGACGGACTGAATCGGTGCGTCTTCTGGAGCTGAGAGAGAGACGGCGGGATATTTTGGAAAAAATTGACTTCTTGGGGGGTTGATTGCTCGGGAGAGATGTTGATCGGTGGGTTCGAAAGGACTTCATTTTTAGGAATGAATGTGTCAAGGAGAAGAAGATGTATGTGTTGAGAGAGTTACAAGGCTTGAGATGGAAAGAAGGGCACAAATACCAAGTAAATAAATGAATGGATGAAATGTTAAAAGTGGAATGAATGTATCAAGGTGAGACACACTATCAACCCGCTTCGCTTCACTCTCGTGTCTATCAAGTATGAAGTTTGGGACGGGGTAAGCCTCACAGTTTATATGTATCCAGCAGGGGTCTCTCACCCTCCTTCTCTTCCTCTGGCCACTAGACTACCCCATAGACTAGACAGACCATCTTTTTCCAACAGTTGGTTTCCGAAGGATGTAAGCTTTTTGACTAACCAGATGCTTGTCTTAGGCGCCCGTAGAAAAAGGGTGGGATGGGATGTGATACGGCTTCGACCGACCGACGACGCGCCACAGGAACAATGTTTGCTAACTGGGCAAAAGGGGTCTAAACATCCAACCAATGCTAATTAATATACGTGCCACTCGGTTACGACAACGAATGGTGTGTGTTCGCATGATTCAATATACAAAAGTGAATGCCAGTTTTGTTTCGGGTATCGACTTGTCATACATGATCAGCTGTTGGTCTTTTCGCCGCTTGGACTAGGAGTGAGACCCTGGCTTGGCTTTCTGACGAGACGGGATGAGTCTCAGTCCCGACGATCAGGGGTCTTGTCTTAGATTGGTTTATTTTTACTTTTTTATCTTATTTTTGTTCTTTAATCGTCTCGTCTCGAGTTTATGACATGACAGCCTCATTTGATTGTGAATCATGCTTGTTCTGAGAATAATTAATTCTAAAGCGATTGCAAAGTGAAAAAAGAAAAAGAAAAAGGGCAAAGCGAGGGGAGGATGCCAACGCTATGGATATTGGGGACGAAGCTTGACGCCTCACGACTTGCCTTGTCACTCAAAGCGTCGAAAAGTCATCCGCATTCGACAAGGTAATCGGTCTCAGCAGTAAGTAACCAATAAGAGTGTTATTACTGCTAGTCAATCTATGGACCAGATTGTGTTGAAACATTCATTGTTCAAGGTCTCGGAATGATCAACTTTCAAATTTCCTTCTCGAAGCACCGCCAAGCGACGTCCTTCCCGAGACATTCTTTCTTCAACGTTCCTTGCGGGTAAAACTGTCAATCATGTATCTTTAAGTTTTCTGTTCCTGCACAAGTCTGGATCCACCATCTTGACTTCTCGCAGCCATGCATCTATCTACTCAGGTTAATTACCTTTTTCTTCTCATTGATGACTCGTTTGCCGTCTTATTAGTTTCTATGCAAGTGGTGTTTCTCAGCCCTGATCCTATCTAAGCCTAATTATCGACAAGTCTGGTTCTTGCGGCGTCAAGGATTGAATGCCCTGTCACATGAGCAAGGTCTTCTACTATGGGCTCGGTAGGTTCCTCAGCACCGTTTGCCGACAGAAATGGCGTGGGAATCGAGAGTCCAATTGGCAAAACTAGTCTAACTGCTCCGCATTCCATGGGCTGATAGCCTTTTACTATAGCCCGGGCCAGATCCTGATTCTAGACAATACAAGTTTGTACAAGAAGATTAGACCGAGGTGTTCGGGGAGGTTACAGGTTGTTATCAAGGGGTTTCAAAATATGTTCGTCACATATAACAAATGATTCCAAGATGATGATATACTTGCGCGTATGTATTGCAATCTATAGTCTAGTGATCATCAGCTTGACACCGGCAACATCGACAATCGTTGATCGGCAGGGACAACGGGAACCCTGATATTATGTTTCAGGGTCTCGGCACAGAGAAAGTTTTCACATTGCATTCCTTTCTGGGCATACTATTCCCAGAATTGCACTGGCAGCTGTCAGCAACTGGGCTAGACATATGGCAGCCAGAAGTTTAAATATCGGCCCTCGGCCTCAACCATGAAAAGATTTCTGAGGAATGCAAAGTCCGGAGCCCAGCCGCGGAATGCTCTCCTACCTCTAGAGTTCTTCTGAAGCCATTCTAGAATATCTCATCCAGTTGAACGGCAAGTATGGAGTTTACATGTGCTAGCAACTGACGTCGGGTTCACTTCATCGAGATTGTAGCATGGGCTTTGACATTCCCAGGTAATTGCCGTCGACTTTGCGATCGTGACATTTCTGATAATCCATGGTTTGAAACTCGTTTATTCTCTACTCAACCTTTTATTCTCCTCAAATCCCAGAAACCCACTGCACTTCTGGTTTGAGTCTTCGCCTCCTGAGATACTGTCGATGTTTATCTCATCCTACTTTTTTGTGTTTCGGTCATAAGTCGTATCAATGTGAAAAAGAAAATAACAAGAAAAACCACCAAACGTGTTCCAAATCCGACATGTGCGCAATGTCGGCCGGCCCCGGATGCCCACTGCACTTCCGGCCGGTTTAAACATTCCAACATAAAGCAAGGTAGTGCTGTAGGGTGAAGTGTATCCCTTTTGCTTAGACTTGTACAGAAACGGGGATCGAAACAACCTCGCATGTGTCGTTGCAGGGCATCTGCAACTTGGCAAGAGCACCGTAACCTCCGCGAACACACTCGGCCTCAACGCCCTTCGCACGGAGAACGCTGTTGGCGACTCTAGAACTGTCACCGTCATAGCAAAGCGTGAGAACCCTCTTGCCTCGCAGCATAGACATAAGTACCTCGGCGCTGGCATTTCGGTTACCGTTCTTGTCCTTGACGCTGAAGAGGCTCTCAAGCTCAAGCCAGACTTGCTCAAGCATGGCACACTCATCAGCAGGGTTGGAGAAGGGGCTACCGCTGTCAGGCCCGTCTCGCAACGCTTCTAGAGGAACGTTGACTGAGTTGGGGAGGTGGAAAGCATCGTAGTCGGATGAGCGTCGGAAGTCGAGAATTTGAGTGTTTGTCGAAGGAGTCAGAGCCTTGTCAATCTGGTCTGCGAGCGACAGAACTGTGTCGTGAGTACCTGGGGGGTGAATGGTGAAGTAGTTGGACAATGCATTTAAAGAGTTGAGCTCCCAAGCATCGTCGTAACGGTAGAGATCGACATTCCTCAATCGCTGTGTCATGTTAGTGCTGCTTTGTGTGATGGCGTTGCATCTTGACATACCTCATTACGAAGAGGACTGAACTTTTCGGGACCCAGATTCGAAAAGTACTCATTCAAGTACTGGAAGGGAAGATCACAGCACATAAAAACACAGTGAATCTCTCCATCAGGTCCAGCAATATCTGATAGCTTTCCTTCCTGCTTCAACTTCTCAAGACGCTGGAACAGGCCCTTCAGAGTGAATCCTGAAGAGGGACCGCAGACAATGCCCTGCCTGGTGAGGTCCAGGGAAAGGGAGTAAGAGTCTGGCGCACCGACTTCCTCAAGTGCGTCGTGGGAAGCCAGGTACGGGAACTCAACCTCGCTCATTAATGAGTATTCGCGAGGTCCAGGCACGCGTTCTCCTGCATTGGTACATACACTTTCAAGGTCAGTAATTGCTAGACGGTATAGGGTGGCTAGAGGACATACGCAATTCTGTAAACCGAGGGCTTAGTCTCCTTAAAATAGGTACCCAGGCCAGTCATGGTTCCTAAAACGATGTCAGTAAGCCTATCCTGTACAAACTAAAAGGTCCTAACTTACCAGAAGTTCCCATAGAAGCCGCAATCACATTGATCTCTGGGAGCTGACGGTAAATTTGAGGACCAGTCCATCGTACGTGTGACTTCCAATTCTGCGGGCTATTAGCATTTGGGTATACGAAGTGACAAAGAAACTCACGTCGTCGTTGATGTACTGATTAGGACTACAGACAGACTCGGACTCTGCATCCTTTCGAGCTGCGGATCTGATACCACCTCGCTCATCCACAGGTGTCGGTTGAGCAGGTCCTCCAAAGAGAGTGCTGTCTAATAGTTAGCAAACGTTGTGCATGTAAACGAACCAGTGGACTACTTACACGTTGAGGCCGAAGAATTGCATCATACGCAATTTGGTCTCACTTGTCTTGTTGCTGAGATAGGCGTGAACATCATCGATACCGTGGAAAGCACGGGCGACCGTGGCCATAGAGATGACGGTAGAGCCAGAACTGCTCTCAACGATAGTCTTTGTCTTGCCAGGTTCAACACCGTTCTCTAGCAAGTTCATGGCTACATAATAAAATTTAACTTCATTTCCAATGGCGGCTGTAGAATAGTAGACTAACCTGGCATCACCTTGACATTAGTGGCAGGGTGCATAGTCATCATCTTGGCATAGATGCGGACGCCATCTTGACGGTAAGGGTTGAGGCTATCGGGGATTTCCACAAGAGGTAGAGGTGGCGACTGCTCAGGGTCGAAGTAGTTGCGAATCGATTCAGGGCCTTTAAAGACATTGAGATGCTCTGAGCCTGTCATGTTGAAAGGTCACGTATAACCCTTGAGGGTTGATGTTGCAAATTGAGATGTATAGGACAATAAGGTCAACCGGAATTTATAATAAGAACACGCAAGAGACACAACTAAGCTGGTAGTGAGGAAGGAAACGTGAGAAAAAATGAGCCGAAAAATATGAGACTGGACCCAAGCTTTAAAGGATTGAATATTTATTCTTGAGACGAGTTAACCAAGTAAAACCCCGCTGGCAACTGCACTGCACCCACGTTTCTCTGGGTCGACAGCGGAGGTATCCTTGTATCACATCCACAGCTTGAGTAATGATGGGTTGGGAGGACCAACTTGAACTTGAATTCGGTGAATAGGTAGCTAACTCCGGGAAACCAAGTATGTAGCATGAACCGAGTTGTATCTTGATTGGGTCTGGTCCTGTTGAATCCCACGCACGATATCGAATGAAAGTGCAGGTAGAAGGCACATAGTGGTATACTATAAGTTGCGGTATGGGTATGCAGATTCTTTGACCAATTGTGAACCCCACGGGTTTAGGATTTTCAGGACTTGCTATAGTGTACATGCATAGCGTTCTTCGGGTCGTCGTCATGGTCCCTTTCGGACCATCGGCTGTGGAGTGGTTATGCTGCAACGAGGTGGAGATTTTAACTGCGCACAAACGGGTCCTGAGGTGACTCGGCACGATTGAGCTGTATAGCAACAAGTTGCGAACAAATCACAGGGTCCAGATGTTGATTGCCTGAGAGCTAGTGGTTAGTGAGGGGGCGAACAAGAGCGGAGTTTATTGCAAGTCTTTGCGTCTTTGAGTCTGTCTTTGCTTATGAAGGACAGAAGTCTCTTTGTCTCTCGTCAAGGATATCAAGGTTCTACTGCATGTACAGAAACTGGAGGCATTTTTGGACTGAGATCCAGACGGATGACTGCAGTAGTGTCTGTTCGAGTTTGGCAGGTGTCTTCCATCAAAGTGAGATTTTCAATGCTCGGAGTTTGTGCCACTGTAAAGCCCGAAGCCAAGTGCGTATGTATGACATGGATCATTCGACAGTAGCAGGTAGAAAGAGAAGTTAGTTCTTCTTGGTGGAGAATCATCAAATCATCACATCAAGAGACTGTGGCGTTGGACGGGGAGTTGATCGGTCCAGCCTGTCTCTTGGCAGTCCGTAAGGAAACTGGCCGAGGTCATGTGCAGTGTCACGTGCACTCCATGCTCCTCTCATCAAATCTCTCTTTTAGTGAGGCTTTCTCAGTGGAGTCAGCTCAGGAAGGCGTTAAGCATTGACTTTCATCCGTTTTCAAAAACATCATTTAGACAGGCACTATCTAAACTCAACAAACTTTCTTTCAAGGGCATCCGACTGGATAGAAAGCATTTTACGCGACTCATATCAAACTCTCTTTCTACTTGTTGCTCGGTAAAAAAAAGTCACCACTTTTTCCATATTTTTTCAACGACTCGGATGCCGTATTCGGTGGTCTAATTGTGATGTGCAACCATCAACACGAGAAAAAAGTGCTTCTCCCTCTTCTATTGAACCCGCTTTGGTTGCGCGAGATTGAATGAAGTTTCAGATCCGCCCATTTTTAGCCATTGGACCCCGTTAATATGACGGCATAGCAAAGATGATCCCCCTTTGGTTGTGGAGTCAACCGTAGAAACCATTTGTACAAACATTATAAACATCATCGTAGCCGCGTTTCTAGCAAGACCATATTGTTCTTTCTGTTCGATTCGGGTTTGTCAAGTTGTCTGGGCATTATCTAGACTGCCTACTGTTTGTGAGGAAAGAAGCACCAGCAAGCACTTGACAATCAACACTTTTTTATTCGTTTTCCAATTCAAACAAAACCTCTGAGAGGTAATATAACCATTATTTTGCATTTATCACAAGTGCTCTTTTTATAAACATTCAACCTTCTTGTTCCACACTGGTCTGTGTATAGCAGCAAACATGATATCTACCATATTCTTCACAACCTTGGCTCTGGCTGGTCTTGGTACCGCCAAGAACATCAAAATCGAAAATACCCCCGTCCTCCCCAACGGCTGGGAAAAGATCAACCAGGCTGTTGATCCCAGTCATGTTCTACGACTCTCTATTGCTATGCGACAACCCGATATCGAGAACCTCAAGACCGGACTACGAAAACGCGATGCTACATCTGGACAGTATATCCAGCGCCATCTCACTCAGAAGGAAGCCCTTGCTCTACGAACCCCAGACGAAAAGGATGTCGATCAAGTATTGGCATGGCTGAAGAGCAGAGGCGTAGCGGCAAAGGCCACTCCTGACAAGGATTGGATTCATGTGAAGACCACCGTTGAAGATGCTCAAGATCTCCTCGATGCCAAGATTGGCTACTACCAGTTCGCGGACCAGGACCCCGTCCTTCGAACAAGAGATTACTCAGTACCAGAATCTCTGGCAGAGTCCATCAGCTTCATCCATCCCATCGCCAACTTCATGCGACCCACCAAAGAGCTTACCACTCCCGATCCAGACTTCACACCAAGCATGCTCAAGAGCCTGCAGCTGGATAAGCGTGCTGATATCCCTTGCGGCCGAGCTGTCAAGCCCGAATGTCTCCGTGAGCAGTTCAACATTAGCTATCCTGCTTATAACGGCACTTCTCCCATCCGCTTCGGTATTGCCGGTTTTCTCGAAGAGTATGCCAACTACGACGATGCCCAGGACTTTCTAAGGATCTATGCGAAGCCTCTTTATGAAGCCCGTTACAACTTCTCAGTTCAGTTGATCAATGGTGCTGAGAATTCGCAAGTCCTCTTCGATTCCGGAAACGAGGCCGCTCTGGATGTACAATATGCCATGGCGCTTGGCTACCCTACCAACATTACATACTATCTCGCCGACGGTCGTGGCCCTACGTTGGACGATGACGGCGAAGAAGTATCCGAGGAGTACAACGATAACGAACCTTACCTTGAGTTCCTTGACTACCTTCTTGACCTCTCTGACGATGAGGTCCCCCATGTGCTGTCCGTCTCTTATGGCGATAACGAGGTCTCGGTTCCCCGCAAGTACGCTGAGCGTGTTTGCTCAATGTTTGGTCTTCTGACAGCCCGTGGTACGACCATCCTGGCAGCTTCTGGCGATGGAGGTGCAAAGGGATCAAGCAACTCCACTTGCCGTACCAACGACGGTAGCAACAAGGATGTCGCCATGGCCGTCTTTCCCGCAACTTGCCCTTGGGTCACCAGCATCGGTGGTGTAGCAGCTGGGGCTGAGCCTTTCGTAGGCACTGAGTTCAGTGGAGGTGGTTTCTCGCAGTACTTCCCCCGTGAGAAGTGGCAGGACTCTTCTATCAAGAACTACGTCAAAACCCTTGACGGTCACCTCGATGGCAATTATAATGCTAGCAACCGAGGAGTTCCTGATATTTCTATCACGGCAACCAGTTTCATTACTCGGCTCAAGGGGCAGCAGGTTGCGCTTCGAGGTACCAGCGCGAGTACACCTGTGGTGGCAGCCATGATTGCGCTCATCAACGATGCACGTGTGCGTAAGGGTAAAGATGTGCTGGGTTGGATCAACGAGGTTCTTTACTCGGACGAAGTACAGGCAGTTCTTTCAGACGTTTCTGCTGGAGAAAGCAGGCCATGCGATTTCCAAAAAGGTCACAGCCCTAGCGGTTGGCCGGCAGCAAAGGGTTGGGACGCGATTACAGGCCTGGGAGTTCCATCTGATTTCCAGAAGCTCTTTGACGTCCTGGTGGCTATTTGAGTTGAGACTATCGTTGCCTGTCATTTTGCATGTATATTTTCCTTGAGTGTATATTCTCCTAGGCCTGTCAATAGAATAATATCAGCATAAATGCGTTGATTGTTTGAGTTATGAATATGTCTGGGTCTGATCAAAGGATTAATGACGGGAGGAGATGCTTAGTGTGCGGGGGTGTAAACATGTCCATCTGCTCAGCGGGTAATTTAGCGGTCTGTCCCGTCCATCCCTCCCATCCTTTCGGCGGGTTCGTCCCTTATCGATAGCCCGGTAAGGCACTGTAGAATTCCATTCTCAGCCCAGCCACTAGGGAGCGCGTCACAGTCACATTGCAGGAGCGGGCACTTGCATTTTTGGAGGTTTAAACTCGAGTCGCGTTCATGCATTGTTTTTGGGCTGTTCAGTTCGTCGTCTCTTCGGGCACGACAGTTTCAGATCAACATCGACGGGTTGGGCATATTACTTAGATCTGTTACAAGCTTATCCTTCATCATCTCAACCATTGTTGAAATCGGTTGGTCGTTAAATTGTCTACTCGGTAGCGCGGTGACCTCTCCCGCTTCGCGACCCCGGTTCCAGAGTCTTAACCACTACTACTACCTCCAAATCCAAGTCACTTCTGGCCCGCCACAACCTTACTAAGTTAAGTGAACTTGAACCTCACACTACAAACGACCTCGCATTCGGCATCTGTTGCACTTCACGACGACACACAACCATATCACAATGACAATAGGCTATACAAAATCATCAGTATCGTAAGCTCGTCAACACAGCAGTCGGCTTCACGCGATCGCGGCTTACACCCGCCCGCTACAATACCGCGACGCGGCCGACTTTCCCTCTTCATTTTCTTCAACAATGCCCACCACCCACGTCTCTCCCGAGTCCCAGGACGAGCTGAAGGACATCGCCAATGGGCTACTAAAGGCGCGCAAGGTCATAGTCGTGACTGGTGCTGGTATCAGCACGAATTCAGGCATTCCTGTGAGCTTTCTCGAGGAGCACTCCGGCGCTAGCTCTCATGCGTTATGGAGAGGCTCGATATACACAATTATCGTTGCGGTAACTAATTGGCCCAGGACTTTCGTTCCGAAAACGGTCTTTACTCGTTAATCAGTACGCAACTTGACGCGGCACAGCGAGCGCGTCTGCATGAAAACACTGCCGACGACGAACCATCCGACTCCGATCCCCTGCCAGCACCAAAGAGAAGGAAACTACTGCGCGATGACTCTCCCAAACATGAACAAGACTCGGGCGAAACAAAGGATGAGATAGAAGTTCAACTAGAAGATCCTGACCCTGTAGAAGAGAAGGTCGCGGATACGATCCAGGTCGAAGGTGACCCTGAGGACGAAGAGCAACCAGAGGATCCAGATGCGGTGCCTTTGGTAAACCCTAGGACGACACGCTCAACCATAGCTGTGGCTCAACCGCCAACTTCTCCGCTATCCTCGCCTCCGCCTGAAGATTTCCGCATCACGCCACCCTCTGCTTTTAGAAGAGCACAAAGGAGTCACCTACACAATTCAGAAATTCCGCACAGTTCGTCGCCTTTATCGTCACCTCCTCCAGTTCTGTTTGAGCCGTTCTCGTCCCATGCGTCGGAGGAAGATGGACCAGGCAGTCGCAGTAGCACATCGCCGTCTGAAGTTGACGACACCCCGCCCTCACTCCCACCAAGCCTATCACAAACAAATATGGGCATGGGCAAGAACACGCTGCCCAACATGAAGGGGAAGGACATGTTTGACGCATCAATATGGGCCGACCCTCTGAGAACATCCGTGTTTTACACATTTGCAACGACTCTGCGTCAAAAAGTCAGAGACGTGGAACCTACAAGCTCACATCGATTTATCAGTCATCTGAGAGATCGCGGGAAGCTTGTCCGTTGCTATACTCAGAATATCGATCAAATTGAGGAAAAGGTTGGGCTTTCGACATGTCTTACCGATGGGCCTGGTAGCCGTGGTCGCTTTTCTAGAAAGTCAACTGCCAACTTGAACCAACTCAACAGAATGGTAGATGAGGTTAACGCCATGACGGAAGGAAATTCGGACAAGTCACAACAATCGTCAGATAATGAGGCTAGCCAACCATCACAATCAAGCCAATCGAGACCGGATAGCTTGATGGCTTCTCAAGCCGAATCGGATCTGGGCGCACCGGAAGATGCTATGACCGCAGTGCAGAACCTCCGCCGCGACCTTCCAAAGTCAGGTGTCGAGTGTGTTTTCCTTCACGGCTCGCTGGAGCTTCTTCGGTGTTTCCTGTGTGGTCGCGTATGTTCTTGGGACGATGATGGGCGTCAATTGGAAACAATGTCAGGCCAACAACCTGAGTGTCCCCATTGCGTTGGTGCTACCGTCGCTCGTGAGGAACGTGGAAAGCGGGCTTTGGGTGTTGGGAAGTTGAGGCCCGATATTGTGCTCTACGGCGAAGAACATCCCAACGCACACCTGATCAGCCCAATTGTCACGCACGACTTGGCTCTATGCCCAGATTTGCTTCTCATCCTCGGCACCAGCTTACGAGTCCATGGCTTGAAAGTCATGGTCAGGGAATTTGCAAAGGCAGTCCATGCAAAGGGTGGAAAGGTAGTGTTTGTCAACTACACCAAGCCTCCCGAGAGTTCATGGGGCGATGTTATCGACTATTGGGTTGAGTGGGATTGCGACGCATGGGTATCTGACTTGCAAGAAAAGATACCCAAGTTATGGCAAACCCCCGACCCTCCAAAGCTCAAAAAGAAACGCGACTCAAATGGCACAGGCGAAGAAGGCGAAAAAATGGATGCTAAACGTACGACCGCCGCCAATCCAATTGCTCTCCGGGACACAAAGGCGGCAGGAGCCTATTGGGTTCCTAAGATAATGAGAGATTTACACAGGATAACCGGACATGGGCCTCTCGAACCAAGAGAGATAGTAACACCGGTTATCATGGCTGCGCCTACAGAGACTCCTCCAGCTCCCCCTGAACCATTGGAGCCACTCCAGAACAAGCCGGTCGCAATCCAGAAGAGGGCCAAACGGTCTCGTAAGTCTGCGCCGGGTGCTCTGGAAAGATCCAAGAAACCTCCATCAACGCTGAATCCCAACCATGGTCGGACGCTTCGCAGTACTGAAACTGCTGAGCTACCCAAGGCTGAGGAAACTGAAATCCCCTTTAGTCACATTTTGAGGCCTGAAAGATTCCTCAAAGAGAGTTCGATCATTGATTCGGTCAAGGGACGAATTAGGAAACGCAGGAGGATTGATGGTGAGGAAGTCGAACTGCCCTCAGTCGGTAGGCGCCAATCAAGTCAGAAGGCTGTAGAGATGGAGGGCTCACTCCGGTTACCTCCATTGAACCCGCAACCACCGACTCCTCATACCAGTCCGCCTTTCGAGCGTTTGGTACCAATGGAACCACCGCACTGCGAGACTCCGCCCAAGTATTACATGAATGCGCAGCTGCAACCTGTTTCACCAGTGGCCGCGCCTGATCCAGGACCGCTGAAACAAGTTTCTCATAACACGAGTAGACGGGTTACGCGCAGTCAAAGGTCTTCAATGGGTCTTGAAGAGTCTCCTGCACCCTTTGTGACCGGATTTCCACCAGAAAGGTCCCTTGGGTTGTATTGCAGTCCTCAAGACTCTTACACCCTAGTTATGAAGCCAGGCTTGTCCCAGCACGAGTCGGATACGCTTGCGGCCTTATCTATGTTGAAGCATGGTCAGGTGCATGAGGTGATGGCCCGGGACTTTGTCATTCCTCCCCAGAGTCGCGTGCAAACACGGTCATCGTCGAGGTTGAGAAACGAGGGTGTCTAGCACCATATGAGTTGGATACAGCCGAGGTCCAACGGCTATGGGTACATAGATGGGAGCTTTTACGACGGATGACAAACAACTAGAAAGATTCACATACCAACAATTGCCAGGGGGGCGAGAACATTGGAGCTTAGAACTCCAGGAGCATTCATGGAAGGGCGTTTGGGGCATGGTGATTTCAGGGAAACAAGGTAGTGTTCCTCCTACTTGCTGCATCAATTGAAAGAATATTGGCAGCTCTTTCGTCAAAGATTTGCATTTTGTATTTGTAATCCTCCGTCCGTAATCGGGTATTCTTTGTGTGACTCTGCTCTAATGTTGACTGCAGCTATACTCTGGGTAGCATCAGTGACTCTTATCACTTTCAGTACCCCCACAACGCTCTTTTGCGGGTACCGACGGCCCGCACTCTCGATTCAGCTTTGAGTTACCAGAGCTGAGAACTAAGTTAAGGGCGTCGTTGACGTTGAAGATGTGGGGTATATGAGCCATGTCGTATTCAGTTGTCTGTATCATTTGACTCATCAAGGCTGGGAGTTTAGGGAAAGTCATCTATATAAGATTCAAGTGTGTTGCAGAAGAGTTTGTATCATCGCATCATTCATAGAACACCACCTTTTACCATCATCATCATGGGTTCCGTTGGCAAAGACTATACTCAAGAGCTTCCTCTGCGGGGCAAGACTGGAGCTTCTGTCTTTGGAAGCTCGATGAAGAAGGATTTCATGCTCGATCCGGAATGGAGAAATATGAACCATGGTATGTTACTCAGACGATGGATGGAATAAGAACTAAGATTGGTCCAGGATCTTTTGGCACTTATCCTAAAGCTATCCAGGCTAAATTTCGCGGGTATCAGGATGCGAGGTAAGTCGTATACACGTTCGAGATGGTATGAATTGTTCTAACAGTGGTTAGCGAGGCTCGCCCTGATCCTTTCATCCGATACGAGTATCCCAAACTTCTCGATGAAAGTCGTGCTGCCGTCGCAAAGCTTATCAACGCCCCCCTTGACACTGTCGTGTTGGTTCCCAACGCCACAACAGGTGTAAACACTGTCTTTCGCAACTTGAAATGGAACGAGGATGGTAAGGATGTCATCATCAGCTTCTCAACTATCTACGAAGCCTGCGGTAAAGTAGCCGACTATCTTGTGGATTACTACAATGGGAACGTGACACATCGCGAGGTCGAGCTCGAGTATCCTATCGATGATGATGAGATCGTCAAGAGGTTTGAGAATACTGTCAAGCAGATCGAGGAAGAGGGGAAGCGTGCTAGGATCTGCACTTTTGACGTCGTGTCTTCTCGACCGGGCGTCGTCTTTCCCTGGGAAGAAATGATCAACACGTGCCGAAAGCTCAACATTCTGAGCATGGTCGACGGCGCGCAGGGAATCGGGATGGTGAAGCTTGACATGGCATCCTCAGATCCCGATTTCTTCGTGTCAAACTGCCACAAATGGCTTCACGTCCCTCGTGGCTGCGCCGTCTTCTACGTGCCCCTTCGCAACCAAGAGCTACTCCCGACGACACTGGCTACTAGCCATGGCTACATCCCCAAGCTGGCGCAGCGCACCACGCCTTTACCCCCAAGCACCAAGTCGCCCTTCGTGACCAACTTTGAGTTTGTCGGTACGTTGGACAACTCGCCTTATCTGTGTGTCAAGGATGCTATCAAATGGCGCGAGGAAGCACTAGGAGGCGAAGATGCGGTTCTAGAGTATATCTGGAACTTGAACAAGAAGGGTAGCGAGCTCATTACTGAGAAGCTGGGTACTACGTACATGGAGAACAGCACAGGGACGATGCGAAACTGTGGCATGGCCAACATCGCGTTGCCTTTGTGGAGTGCTAAGGAAGGAAAGGAGGGTGAGGTTGTGATCTCGACGGAAGAAACACAGACGGCGTTCCAATGGATTTTGAATACACTTATTGACGACTACAAGACATTCGTGGCTTTGTTCTTGCACGGAGGGAGGTTTTGGATTAGGACAAGTGCGCAGGTGTATCTTGGGATGGAGGATTACGAATGGTTGGGTGGTGTTTTGAAGGAGCTTTGCGATAGGGTTGCTAAGAAGGAGTATCTGAAGTAGAAGTAGATTGATTATATGAAAGAGAAACGAGGCGAGGGATGTAAACTAATAAACAATGAGTTGAGGTGAAATGGACTGATATCTTGTACTTATATGGTTCAGTCTGCCTTGGTATGCCGATCTTACACAGCCATTCACATAGGGAAGATCTTGGCCCGACTTTGGATTAAACATGTCTATCGTCTGACAGGCGGATCGACGGCACCGCCTCCTACTTGTCAAATCACGGGATTTTGGGGGATACCAACGCCCTGTTTGTATGTATCCATGCCGTGTGACCCGACGCCACCATTTTCGGCTTGTAACTGATCAAACAGGGATTCAGGTTAATTCCTTCTATAAATACCTTCCAGAAGCTCACTATCGCCAAGAAATCATCATCATCATCATCATCTTTTAGTTTCACAGTAACAACACATACATACTTATCACTACACTCTCAACATGGACAACACATCAACAACTTCTGAGCCAACCAAGAAAAAGTCTCTCTACCGTCGCTACAAAGACAGCAAAGCCCCTGTACCACTCAGCGATGAAGATATAAAAAAGTACACGGGCAAGACACGTGAAGAACTAAAAACATGGGCTGACTCGACGCCCGGCGTGGGCAAGAATCAACTCGCTGGTCGTGCCATGATTGGGGAAGCTCCTGGGATTGCTGGAGTGGCCATGGCAGATGGATATGGAGGTTGGGGGTTTGGCGCTGAGCCAAATGGTCCCAATAGAGGCATGAAGTTCCCTCCAAAAGCTCCTGAAGTGCCGACAACTGAGGTTGAGGAGATTGAGGTCAAGGAGAAGAAGTAAACGAGTCTGGGATTTCATGGTTACGATCACGATATGATGGATTTATAGCTACAGAAAGCAATGACATGTTTTATTCAGTATTGCTCAACTGTAAACGACTTGATGAACTGCAAGCTTGATTCATGTATTCTTCATGCTTGAACAGGTCAACAATAGTTCAAATGAATGACAAATTTCCACAACTTCAATGAAAGACAAAGTTCCGGAGCCTTGTTCGATGTGTCCGTTTTCCATCTTTGTGATTCTCCAATACAGACCCGTTTACTGGTCATTCTGCTTCTTGCGAGTGTCAAAGATGTTGAGGGCTTCTTCGGCAGCCTTGAGACCGCTCAGGGCCATGGCGCCAAAAGTAGGACCTGATACATGTTAGACAAAGTAAATATATAGATGAGATGAGATGAGATGAAAACATACCCATACGGTTAGCACCATCAACTTCAGAAAGTTCCATTCCACCAACGATTAGACCAGGGACAATCTCACGAGTACCCTTGACAATAGCATCCTCGGCGAGGTTCATGTCAAGACCACGCATGCCGCCGAGCTTCTCAATGCGCTGCATACTAACAAGACGCTTGACACAGAAAGCACCCATGGGACCATCGTGGCCAGTGGTGGAGATGATCAAGGGAGCGTTGATAGTGTTGGGATCCATGCAGGACTGGTCATCGTGATGCATCGAGACAAGAGTCCAGTTGGTGACAACACCAGCAATGCGGACGCCCTCGTCAGAAGGTCGAGTGATGAGGTCCTCAACACAAGTGGCGTTGAACAGCTTGATGTTGGGCATCTGAAGAACCTTGGACATGATGGTAGAGGTGAAGAGGGCAGCGTGCTTGACAACCACGTAGTTACCCTCGTCCTCGTAAGGAACGCCGACCTCGCGGAGGAAAGCATCGGCGGGCTTGCGCATGATCATGGCGGAGAAGAGCTGGCCGCCGAGCCAAGCACCGCCGCCAGGAGAGACGGAAGCCTCGATGATGGCGATCTTAAGATCGGGACGCTTCTTGCCCAGGACGTAAGCGGCACTCAGACCGCAGGATCCAGCGCCGATGATGACAATGTCAGACTCGGCGTAGTTGTCGAGGTCCTGGAAGTAACGACGGGTCATGGCGCGGGAGACCTGGCTCTCCCGGATGGGAGCGAATTTGAAGTCATCCCAGTTACCAAGCATTTCCTCGATAGTCTTGGTGCTGATGTTCTTGCCCGCGTGGACGGGGAGCTTGGTAGCAGTTGAGGTAGCAAGCTCAGCAGAGCGGGAAGGGGGGGAGATGGCAGCAGGGGGAGACATGTTTGGAAGCCTATGGTTGTTAGACACTTTGAAGTGATTAGGGAGGAGGACATGATCCTTTCGCTGGTATTATCCAGATCAAGTTTTGCCGTATAATCTCAGCCACGTCCCCTCCTCTTTTCATCATCTCCATCATCAATAGAATTGAGTGATGGAGACGATGAAAAGAAGTGAGGACGGGCACCGGCTCATGCATGATACTTTACCTGAAGAGTGCGTCCCAAATCAGGTCTGGACAAGACTACCGCTGAAAGGCTCCATGGCTGCTAGCAGGAGAGAGCCGTACAGTTTTGAGAGTGATGATATCTAGCATATCATATTTGTCAGACCAGTACGAGTGTGATGCATGGCGATACAAACCTTGGGTTTCCTTTGAAGATTTATTCGATGGACTTTATGATGAAGAAGGAGAAGAAGAAGAAGAAGAGCTCAAGATGGAAGGGCAATGGCCCTTTTATGCCCGCAGATGAGGGGTAACCATTGATATCATGATGGAGTCGTAGCGAATGATACGGACCAACAAGAAGTACTGTAAGATATACTGTAGTAATTCCGAGTATTTCCTACTGTAGACGCTTGTTTTCAAAGGTGGGGGGCATGTCTTGTTGAGTAAGATGACTGATTGACTGTACTCTTGAGGGTGTTGAAGATCATGACCAGGCTCCATCGTGTCATACATGTATGTATCATGATGTCAACTCAACAAGTCCAATTGGAACAGCCTCCGATCTCTGGTGAGTAACTACGTATACCATAATGACAGGCAGTCTCATACAAACAGTCGCATTGAGTGAATTGCAATGTTCTCATCAACATGTGAATGTTTCTTGTATAGGTGGGGGATGCGGCTTTTAACCGGCCATGACATGATCAGAGTCTAGCTAGTGTTTCCACTGTTGAAACTTTGTTGCTGCATCACTAGAGCTTCTTTAGCCAGCCAATTATCAAGGGTCTAATTATCTAGCCTGATCCTCTTGTCCAGGATCTGGCCTCGGCATGGAAAGGCAAGGCAAGGCACGGCACGGCATTTGACTACAAGTTGCTCCATAGTTTGTCACGTAGTACATGAGCAAGTAAGATGAATTGTGCCGAACATAGGGGGTGGGAGTTTGGATAATGCCGGTTGCAAGTTCAGTAACTTGATGGTATTATGAGCCAACGCTGGAAAGTCAACATGATCACACACATCGGTTGGAAGAGAACTTGAGGGTGATATACTACCGCCGAGAATTCCAGTTCAAACTACCTCTCCTCTCACTGTTCATTACCATATCCTTTCGTTGCCGTGTTTCTTCAGTTTGTTGTTTGCCGACACTATCAAGTGGTCCTCTCCATCATGTTTATTTTGTGCAGTCCACAGACCCTTAGTCCTCTAACATCACGTATTGTATGAATGAAGCATAGTCTATTATTCAATGCCTTGTACATTAATGCATAGGTATCTATCTATCGAACCCAACATCTCATAACAACATCACTTGTAAAAAAAACGCATCCATTCCATGATATATGCAGTCGCTCACACCAAGATATCGACAATGCAGTATCATAAACTCCATAAACGCCCACCCTCCAAGGCGTTACATCATGATAAGCGCATTAAGCACGCAATACTTTTCCCTTCTCTTTATTATTGACAGGAAGTTAGTGCTCCTCAAAAGAACAGTTGGGGTGCACGATGTAGACAATCTCGCCGGCTGCTGAAGAGCTTGCTTCGCCATCTGTAAGACCCTCGCCACGGAGAGCCATGAGGTAGTTGTCCTAGATACCGCGTTAGTTTTATTCTTGACACGAGCGACGGTTGTGCGCGACTCACCTTGACCATTTTTTTGAGCACCATGTTGGCCAGGGCCTTTTCACGATGGTAGTCTTCCTCGCCCTCGAGCTCATCCTCCTTCTGCTCGAGGTACCAGTCGACGAGCTCCTCGCCGGGGACACCCTCCTTGTTGGCGGACTCGCCCTCGTATATGCGCTGCACGAACATGTTAACCATCTTGACATAATTGTCATAGGTG
Source organism: Fusarium palustre (assembly GCA_014899045.1). NCBI lineage: Eukaryota > Fungi > Ascomycota > Sordariomycetes > Hypocreales > Nectriaceae > Fusarium > Fusarium palustre. The sequence continues at coordinate 160,404 of JAAVUH010000176.1, read as the reverse complement.
ATCGTCTGCTTCTTCCTCTCGGGTACAACGCTGCTATGGCCAGGTTGCTCGTCCTCTTCCATCACTGCGTCACCCTCTTGATCACGGGCGTGAGCGGCATTCGCGGCGCGAAGGAGCGTCTCGCTATCCTCTATAGGCTCTTCATCGTAGACTTCAACATCGTCGTGTTCGACCGAGATGATACTCTGACGCAAAAGGTTGTAGGCTTCCACAACCATATCAGTACTAATTTCCTCGACACAGTTGACCTTGGCAATGGCTTCTGAAAGACGAATCATACTCTCCAGCTGACGCACGGTGATTCGATAAGAGTTCTTGCCAACGCCTCCCTGAGCATCATCAGATCGAAGCTCCTTGTACTTCTCGACGAGAACTTCCTTGGCCTCATCGGTAAACTCGGGTCGGAAAGTCTTGGCGAAGCGGATGTATCGCTGGAGCTGTTCTGTGCTGAACTCGGGCTCGACAGCCTCATCGCGCAGTTGATGGATACCAACAATGTGCTCTGCCAAGTGACGGTCAACCTGTTCATTGCACTCGTCGAGAACAACAAAGAAAAGATCAAAACGAGACATGATAGGTGCCGACATGTTGATGTTGGCGCGGAGAGTCGTCTTGCGGTTGTAACGACCACCGACAGGGTTGGCAGCAGCAAGAATACTTGTTCGGGCATTGAGAGTGGCTTGAATACCAGCCTTTGCGATAGAAATAGTCTGCTGCTCCATGGCTTCGTGGATGGCGACTTGATCGGCGATGTCCATCTTGTCAAACTCGTCGATGGCACAGACTCCGTTGTCTGCCAACATGAGAGCACCAGCCTCAATGGTGAACTCGCCTGTCTCCTCATCCTTGACTACAGCTGCCGTGAGACCAGCGGCAGATGAGGCCTTGCCACTGGTGTAGACAGCACGAGGTGCAAAGGAGCAGACGTACTTGAGAAACTGCGACTTGGAGGTAGATGGGTCACCGACGATACAGATGTTGATGTCACCTCGAAGCTGCATACCCTCAGCAGTGCTCTTGTGAACACCTGACATGAGTTGAAGAAGCAGACCCTTTTTGACAACTTCATGACCGTATACCATAGGAGCAATCGATTGGACGAGACGCGAATAGATATGATCTCCGTGCACCATAGCTCGAAGGTCATCAATTTCAGATGGGTTCATGGATGCCAGAACGGCAGCTTGGGCGTCTTCCACAGATTGCTCAATATCGTTGGCGGTATTGGTTGTCAAGGAATTGACAACATCAGCTGCACTACTAGCAGCAGACTGGCCACTTGAAGAGGTGTCCGGGTTTACCATACAAGCAAGGAAGGCAAGACGATACGTCAGATCACGCACACCCAGCGCCTTTAGGCCACTGATTCCACTTCCACCGGCGTCGGCTCCTCTGGGCGCATTGCGATCATCACGAATAGCAGTCGGTCGCAGGCCAGGAAGACCAAGTTGACTGACATCAGGGACGACGATCAGAGCACCAGTAAAGATACACTTCTCTCCAGCCTTGGCGCGATCGACAATTTCACCTCGCAGGATAACGTCCATGGTTCGAGGCATGCTGCCTGTAGGGATTTCAGAACTATTCTCCTGGATTCGCACCTTTTGCCAATCAACAAAAGTACTACGGCGAATGTCGAGCTGCCAAGCCACGCGGTTTTGACATGTAGAGTTGGGACATTGCGTGGGTTCAGTGTATCGGAAAGTCTGCTCAACGTTTGGCACAACTGTACGACAGGCCTCGCAGTTGAATGTGGCCATGGACAGCTCAGGTCGGACTTCCGATGTTCGGGTGACGGTTCCAGAGATGGAAAGGAGCTGGCCGATGTTGGTGGCTCGGAGAGCACGGACTCTGGAGACTAGGGGTAGGTTGTAGAAAGCGATTGAGAAGAGCTTGTCGGTTTGCTGATGCTCATTCTTGCGATGCGTCGACTCGGTCTGGTCAGAGGAGCCAAGATGGCTGGCTGCTGAGGTGGTCATGTTGCTCGAAGCGGTCGGCTGGCGATGCTCGCGGAAGTACGCCGGCTCGTACTTGGCGATCATATTGTGTAGGGCGGCGGTGAGAAAGGGGAGGAAACGGTAGTACTGGCGCATCACACCATCTGCCAAACTGCCATTTTCATATGAAGCCAAATGTCTGTAGTCAACGTAGAATGTTGAGAGGGCATATGTGCGCATGCCCTTGATTTGGGCAACGTAGTACTTGTCTGTAGTGACTGCGCTAGGTGTTGGGGCACTCGGTGTGGGAGCGCTGATGGGGTCCTCCTGAAAGCTGCAGTTTGGGGGCATATGTCAGTGATTTGCCCCATATCTTGGAGGAGAGCATTGTACATACTTCTCGATGAAGGACTCGAAGTGATCCTGTACCAGCAGGCCAATTCTGTCCTCCACACGGCTAATCTCAGCAGTGTTGTTGATTCTTGAACTCCGAGGAACCTGATCGTCTGCGAATCCATCGCCCTCATCATCGCTGGGAGCTCCTCCCATATTCTCCGAAGGGGGCCCTCGTGGGCGTGAGGCGGAAGACGAGGGGAAGCCATAGTTGCGTCTAGGGGTTGCAGCAGCCCGCGAGGGGGCATCTGACATCATGAAGCCAGCATCGCTGGAAGGGGTAGCCATTGCCTTGGATGTATTGTAGCGATCGTATGTATAATGTATCGAAAGGAGAGGCGGCGATGCACTTTGTATGGTTGATTGATTGATAGGTTGATTAATTGTTGAATATCACCGTATCGAGGGGGGAGATTTTAGTTGCCGGGGCAAAGGCACGGGCGCTGTGGGGTTTTCTTGGGAAGGCGGCGTTACCACTTAATGGAGGAAACGCGCTCTGACGCGTCGAGGGGTTATCAGACTGGAAGCCTCCCATTCGCTTCAAAGATGCACAGAAAGTTCATATAGAACTGAACAAAGAGAAAAGCTACTGGAATACTTCTTCCTCTCTTTTCCAATTGCAATACGACACTAGGGATTACTTGCTAGGCAAACAGTAATCCTATTATCTGGCATTAAATGTGATCAATTCAAGCCACGAAGTGAAATTACGTAGAGCCATCAGAATATTAATACTAAAGAAAACGGAAAAAGTAGAAGTAGGATTGTGAGGATCAAATGCAAAGATAAATCCAACTACAAGCTAGAACTTAAATTAAAAATCTTTCCTTCTTATAGGTACATTAGTTAGTGTTATTGAAACTCAGTCATGCACATTAGCCATCATCCCACAAAGTCCGATACTCGTAAGGAACTCACTTCAGCATCTGCCCTACAACGACCGAAGTGAACTACCAGCTACTCACCTTAAATGCTTTGTGTGTCGCCATTCCGAACTCTTGTTGTTACCGCAGCTGCTTCTTCGAAAGGGGGTATCTATGTATAAGTCATGGTGAACGAGTAATGATTGGTCATTAACATAGGCCGCGGGACGAGATTCATTCATGCAGGAAATCACGTGGTCAAGTCTGCACCTCGCAAAAGCGATATCAGAACTTCAACAAGAAATAGAATCAAAAGCAGGATAATTTGAAAAGTACAGACAAAATAAAACACGAGAGGAAATAGGTAATCCGTGATACTTCATATGCTTCAAGTAACCGCTGTGAAGAAACGTGCTGGTTCACTTACATGTCACGCCTTAGGTAGCCATTAGGTACACTCGAGCTGTAGCTTCTTCACCGAGGCGGGGCGCTATATTTCTGATCTAGAAAGTCATGTTCTATCCTTGAAGGATTTTGGCCTTGCTCCAGACATACGATGTTGCAGTTAAGTGGGTGGCATACTACTAGCATCGTGACTGTTCTTCTTTCCCTTGTAGACACTGTTCGTACCACGTTTTAATCATTCTCCATGCACTGCGTACGTTAACAAGGAGTATCTTTTGTCGTGACACACAATGAGACAGGCAGATAAATCAAGACATTTGACAAAGGCCATTAGGGCCCGATTGACACCATCAAAATAGAGCATACTTTGCAGGGGGTTCTTTCTGACTTTCCTAGATGGTGTAATCTCTGTTATAGAACAGTGGCAATGGCCACACTAGACAGGCCGCATTATTCACCGCGACAACCGGTTCTCAAGATATAAACACCCGGGGTAGGTAGTAGTGATGATGACGATGGGGATGGGAGAGCTTCAAGGATCTGAAACACACACTTCGGAGTTCATCTAGTCCAACGGCCAGCCCATCTCAACGACAAGCCGTTGAACGGTACCACAGCGGGCGCCGGACCCATACATATGGTATGGTATGCAATGCAATACAACATCAGCAGCATAGCGCGCCAGTGAGGGCTCGGGACTCAATATCATTATGTAGCTAGTAACGTTGACCTCTAAGCTTTAGAGTAGTATAGAAGACTAATAGCCTAAAAGTCTGCTCTAACTGACTTGTCCTTGAGTCATCGTATCTTCGTCCCTTGATAGAGTGACTCTAATGCAGGGTCCTTGTGACACTTGGCGCGCCCCTCAACTATCTGCCACGCGCAATCTCAGTGCATGCCTCGCGACATTTCTTGACCGCACCACTACCTACCACCGATGATCAATAACTCAAGTCACCCAGCAACGACACGTCCATATCATATGCTCGCATGGCAACGTCTCCATAGGAATGATAACGTCAGGTTTCATAGCTTTCCAAGATTATAATTATCCGCTATTCTAGTGGTAATCTGTCTGCAAGAATGATATACATTCCTCTGTTTCCCAAATCCATATGCAAAAGAACAACGCCTACCTATCTACAAATGCTGAAACCAATGTGGGGAAGGTGAAGAGAGCCATACAGAAGCAATGGCATCCGAATGCACACAAAGGGTATAATGCCTATTGATCAAAATCCATCCAAAACCAGATATATCCCACTGACTAGGATGTTAACTCGTAAATAAGAAGTAAGAGTCCCACGTAAAGTCTCCTGACATCCCTTCGTATCCATAAACCAGGTCAGGTCATCCCATCTATCCTGTAAACATTGACAAAAAAGCAACCAAAGTCTCTATCATGAAGAGCCAATAACAAACGCATGACCGTACAGATAAGAGAAAACATAAAAAATAAGGTGACAAGTCTATACGGTACGTGACCAGGGGGGTAGCATCTTGATAGACAAAAAAAAATGTCATGGGTAACCAACACTGACAGAAAAGCTCAAGCATCAAAGAAGTTGATGGAGAAAGACGCCTAGAAACGTCGTGCGCAAGCTCGAGATAGTGTAGTATAGTGTAGTGTGGGTGGCGTATAGTTGTAGTTGTCGGTGGTGGGTGTCTCATGATTGGATAGGACGACAAGTGATCCCTGCTTTACGCTCGACGGATCTACCCGCCAAGTCATGGTTGGGCCCTAGACAGCTAGCTCCAATTGCCCGAGGGGGAGGGAGGGGTGGTGAAGCGATGCTTGTAGAGTCCCCGTACTCTGTCCGCATGACCACTCTTGCGCACGCGCTAGAAAAAGAGTGAGTCAAAGAGTTGCGATAATCCCCGAACCAAAAGGGCCCGACCCGTTGATCCTTTCGCCAATATCGTCGGAAGCGCAAAACAGTGTGCGGCGCCTCGAGCATCATTGCAGCTGCACGTCCAATGGCGCCATCATCAACGGGAGCATTGAAGCAAGCATGGAGCTGAAAGGGCTGCTTCAAGTAAACATGGTGCCTGGCCAGCGTCTGTCATTGGTATGCGCCACAACACCTGACTCTTCCCCACGACCCTTTCGCCATGTTCACGAGGCTGCCCAATACAACCTCCAAACATAACACGAGCATCCAGTGGTCATCCGATATGACCTGGGCGACAAAGCGCCACAGCCTTTCATGCTCTAGGTGCAGGTTCACCATAGCTTGTTGCCCCGTACACTGGCTGGGTTGTTTGTGATGTCAAGCTGGGATAGCTCTCAGGGTATGTTGAAGGGGTAGGATCCCATCGTGGAGGCGTCGCGGTTGGAGGATGATGGCTCAGTGGAGTGTGTAATCCACTTGTCCCGTACCCGCTTCGACTGTCGTAACTCGAAACTGCTGGTAAAGGCGTTGTGTTGATACGCAGAGGCGGTTGTTGTGGGCTGTGATGACGAAGTCCGGGACTCAGTGTGCGAGAGGCGGCTGAGTAGCCTGGAGGCGCTGTTGTGTATGGTGTCCAACTGGGCTGAGAACCAGAAAGTGATCGTGGCGATGGTATCGAGTCGTGGTGTTGAGGAAGAGAATACTGCGTATGGGGGTCAGGATGTGTTGGAGCCATGCTTTGTCCTGGAGGTGTTGGTAGAGGTGCATAGTGGCCGTTGGGGTGGCTGATCATGCTGGGCGGCGCCACAGTGCTGCTGGGACTAACGCTATACTTTCCTATGATCTTCTTGAGAGCCGACTCGAGAATCTTCCAGGGAAACACCTTGACATCCTTCTCGATGTTGCGGGGTTTGGGGTTAGGGAAGCCCATAATAATCTTGAAAAACTCCTCGCTGTCAGGCTTAGCCTTGGACACGGTCTGGGGGTGGAATCCTTCCAAGTTGCGGCGAATACGGTTCTTCTCCTCGACACTGAAACGGGCTGGCGCGGCAACAAGCTGCTCGAGAAGATAGATAGTGTCGACCGATGTGACATAGCATTCACCCTTCTCAGCCCACCATATGCAAGAAATGCAAATACTGTTAGGTGGTCGGTCGTTAACGCTTACCGACTGACAGGTGGCGTTAACGGTCGATCCTTTTTGTGTCTTGCGGAAGAGGACAATCCGGCGACGATTGGCCCACTCCTCTGAGTTCCAGTTCTCGGCCATAGTCTCCAGCTTACCGGAAATCTTGAGAATTGCTTTGCCAGAGTAGAGTGAGATAGGGTGGTAGCTGGAGTTGTTACCAGGGTTGGCAGCGATGGTACTTGTTCGAACCAGTTGAGGAGCACCGTTGGGGTGAGATGGCGAAGACATGCCCAGAGGCGTCAAAGGCGGGCGTCCTACCAACGAAGCATCCAGGCCTGACGGACCTCGACCTGTGCTACCCAACGTACTCGGATAAGGGCTCCATCCTGCCGCAGGGCGACGGTGGTAGTGAGGGTCTGTGAAGCTCGTGCTTCTGCTGTAAGTGCTAATCATTTCGTTGTTTGCTTGCGGGAATGCACTGGCATATTGTCCTTGCTGCGGTGGATATTCATAGGTATTTGTACCAGACTCTGCTGATAGCTGAGGTTCACCTTTAGGTGAGTTACTCGGCTGATCCATACTAGGGGCAGGTGCCGTGTCCTCATGCTTAGGCATCTTGGTTGACCTCGTGATGTCATCCCCCGACCCTTCAAGATACTGAAAAGTACCAACGGGAATGCGAGAAATTTCGTCTCCCGAAGGACCATCAAGAACGAGTGACAGCGGCACATTGCTGCTTGCGCAGTTTGTGACCAGAAATTGAGGCGCGTCTCCGCTGCAACTGTAAATGAAGCCTGTGCTATCTTGCAGGTCTCGGGAGACGTCTTGAACAGAGCACTTTTCTGACCCAAACACCAGAGACCATGTTGGCATCGGCGTCGATAGTAAGAACAAGTCGTACTGGGATGAAAGCTTGACATAAACCTTGGTGCCAAAGACGCCCGTTGAAGGTTGACATGATAGAACAGTTGGTGCCGCCATACTAGGGGCTATTCCGTATGCCACGGCCGCATTGTTAGAAGCGAAAGATTGCTGGTTCAGCTGGGCAAACTTGTCGGACTGTTGCTGAGTTGAATAGTTCTGCGCCGGGTATTGTTCATAACTCGCATCTTGGTATCGTGCAACATCGTAGCCAGCTGTCACAAGTTAGCCAAACAATGACCTAAGTTCAGTGCCAACACTCCGACACCAGAGCTTCTCGCAACAGGGCTCCAACTTACCGTGCATAGAAGGCAGCTGGGCCTTGGTGTAGGTTGCCATCTCCAAAAGCCTAGGAGGGGAGTCCCCTCTTAGGTCTCCTCCTCCGTTCTCTGCTCGAGCAGCTTCTTCGTAGCGAAGCGCGATGGTGTCAGGCGATTCAAGCCTGTCGTCGACTCCGACAATGATTGGCTTTTGCGGGTGGTAGTCTGGCTACAAGATGTTGATGTCAGTGTTCAAAGTCCTAATACACTGGAGACGAAAAGTTTATTGAAAGACAAGCAGATCACGATAAAGAAGACAAGAAGAGAGACGCTATGCTGGTTTGTGGGCGGCGATGAGGAACAAAAGGGATCGGCCATGTCACGGGAGTACTAGAACACGGTCTGGGTTGCGACTCACTTCGAAAAGCTTGTAGGGAGGATACTGGAACTTGGAAGTAGACATCCAAGCTGTCGAGGAGGGATACTGGGAATGGGTCTGTTCAGGGAGGAGAGTTGAGAATGTAGCCCAGTTGTCTTGGAGAGAAAGTGGTCGCAGTCGTAGTTAAGACCAGGTCTCGTCGAGGTCTTATGCAGCGGGTCCGGGTCGACCAAGACAGTGATCGCTGCGCGACTGTTGACTTTCGGAGATTTGATTTAACACAGGGTATGCGGTGGCATGCAGTAGTAATGTTGTTATATGATTAGTATTGTCGGTCAAGCTCTCCCTTGAATTGCTTTTGCGTGCTGGACGTGGCGCTTTGAAACAGATGAAGTGGATGGCGGGGATCCTACTGGCGAAGCTGAGAGGGGTAATCGTGGGTTCCGATCCAGCTCAGAGACACTTGCATTCCAAGAAAAGGGTGGAATCTGTTGTCTGGGAAGCGGATACTTTCCTGGATAAAGGGAGAATCATACAAACTGGGGAAGTGAACTTGTTGACGCGGGAAGAGGTGCTCAGGTATGCGTGGTAGATTTGAATCAAGAAGCCGAGAAACAATAATAAACAAAAGATTATCGAGACATGCGAGATTGCGTCTGAAGAATGTTGGATGTTGATAAGATCCTGGAAACCGTTGTCAGGTTATGCTTTTGTACACGAAGAGCAACCATGGCGTTATTCGCCACACAGGTTGCTGGGCTTTAAGGCAGGTTCATATCACAAAGAGGTGCGTACCTTGCAGACTTGAAGTTCAATGTGTAATCAACACGAAAAAGCTGAGACTAAGGGTCAAGCTTGTGTCTCCAAAGCCGTTGTACAGGTGGTTCAACTGCAAGGGCACTTGAGTCTGTTATGGTCAGTTCAGCTTCACTAACTAATGCTTAACAGTGTTAGGCTCGCAAGATCCCGAGAATCTATGGAGCTGGAAGGAGGAGGGAAAGACAGACAAACGGGTAACTGATTCAACACGGGTAAGTGAGTCGGTTCGGACTTGAAGAAACGAAGGGCTGGTTGTGAGTGTTGATGTGAGTATATGTGGGAGATGAGGGAGACCAAGTACGGGAGAGCATTTCTTTTGGGAGTGGCCCGTGTATGCGAGTTATTTGCCCTGCTTCAAGGGAAGATAGTGATGATTCAGATGTTTCTTGGGAAAGTAATCGACCAAAGGGCAGGGAGGCAAGGAAGAAAGGGCGAAATAAAACCAGTAGCTAGAGCTTATGGACTGATGTATGTATCTATTCCATCCCTTCTTTTACAAGAAACCAATAAAGATGAAGGAAGCCTTAGCTAGGGGAGAAATGGAGACGAAGTGCCAGGGTAAGGGAGGGAGAGTGAAAGCCTGAAAGGTGCGTGGCCAGGCTACTTTTGGCCTTGGACATTGTCAAGTCGAGTCTGCGCGACCCTTGCCTGACGATCCCACCCCCACTCGCCTATCTAAAAAGTAACTCGGAGGGGAGGGAATAGAAATGAACGAGCATACGGATGGATACATTTGAAGTCAGATAGCAATAGTGTTGTCCTCGCAGCGCAGTGCATGCACATGGGGCTAGGCAAGGCACGGTAAGCGCAATGCTTGAGGGAAAGGTCAAGGATATGGCATTTGCGGAGGCTAGAAATCAACCACCTTGGCCGTTATGCCAGATCCTCAAGTGTCTCAAAGCCTCCTGCAAGGGTGACGGCAGCGTCAACTGGTGGGGAGAGGCATCATGGGTTCGGGAAATGGTGGAGAAGCTTGGTCTAAGTTGTTTCTGTGTGCCAGGTGCTAACCCATCCGCAGGAAGCATGACTTGAAGACTGAAAGAAAAGCTTCATCATCTGCTACACAAACAACATCTTTGCTCCTTCACCATTTACCCACACACATCCCGAAGTCTTCAGGACCCAGTCAGCCATCCACAGAGAGAGGTGGTAATAGACAGACACCACACATCTATGGCAAAAAAAGGCTATGGGAAGCCATGATACACCCCTCTTTGACGAGAAGTTACGGACCACTTGTGAGAGGCTTGGAAATAGGAACCAGAAGTAAGAAAAAGAGGCATACTAGCCTCAAAGGGACATCCTTCTGGGTAGGATGCCCCGGCTCAGCTGGAGCTCGCCGAAAAAAAAGAAAACGGAACAATTTGGGAGCTCGAGTAAGAAAAATAAACATAAAAAATAGAAAAAGAATGGTTTGAATACGTGCCTGAACAATATGGATGTGTGCGTAATGCGTGTGCGGTAGTCAATCGGAAGGCCTAGGGGTGTCGTTAGCAGTCCGAGCATGATTGGTCAACTTTCGAAGACGAAATCAATAGTGGTTGTACAGGGGTGCCGGTAGTGTGTAGTGCACGGCGCAGGCGGCATCAGCTGGATATCCAGGGCAAGCCAAGATCGTTCCAAGGGCAGAAGAGCTTTGCCCAGTAACAGCCCTGGAACTCAAGGGAGCAGAGGCCTAAGTGAGGGTCTTAACCAAGAAAGGTGCGGTTCTAACCGTACTGGGTCCGCTCCCGTCTTCCCGTCTCCATTTGTTTTCTCTTTTGAAAGGTCCTCTAATAAGAGCTGTAGGGGTACCTTGCTTGTCCTGTGCTACTGCACAGGCCAGGCCAGGTCAGGCCGGACCAAACCAATCTCAATTCTTTTCCGACTTGTGTAAAGAATGTTCTGTCTGGCGCCAGGCCAAGCAAGGTATATATGCAAGTGCAGGTGCAAAAGGGCATCAGAGCAAAGTCGCACTCACCTCCAAAAGCAAGTCCGAAAAGGAGATCTTCGGGTACAGAGCTACCGAAATTCCAGATCACCGTACAGCGAGATTGCGATGGAGCTCGCTGTTCAGCTTGGTCTCCAACAAAAGTCTGCAGAAAGAATAGCTTCTCAATGCCAAACTATCACCACATACGTCAATTGGCCGTATTCGCGTCAACGACCCAACTTTGTAGGGCACCACTTCAGTCGCTTCGCTAAGGTGAAGATGCCCCAGTAGGTCAGAACAGGCGTGTAATCGTCAGCAAAGCCGAAACAGGCTTGATACTGGCTCCCGGGAGTGCTCGAGTTCCGCGACGCTGAACAAGGATTAAGCCTAATCAAAATATGATTCCGGTCTGATGTCGTAGGATGATCAATGATCGCCTTGCCGGCACTCTTTTGAGTCAAATCTGTCAACTGCATCTCATTTAGTCTGTCTCCTGTTGCTTTTTCTTGTTACGCCTGTGAGTAACTTCCCGGCCGATGCTGGCCCCAGGCATCCTTCCACAACAACGACTCGAGGCTTCACAAATGGGTGATAAAAGAATACAGCCCAGGGCATTCTTTGTGCAATACACCCTCACTTGGAAGGGGGCATGGGGAGAGACCCAGAAGTAACAATAACAATGAGCAAGGGCGAACGGGCGCACACGCAGGTTATTGGAGTTTCTCACACTGGGGCAGAACCCCTCGAAGTCAACAAATTTGGCTGCGCATCAAGACGCCACCGCCGTCAACCCTCGGGCGACGAAGAAGGTTGTGGGAAACCCATGAGTGCTCTTGGTGCAAAACGAAGCGTATACATGAAGGGGGAAAGCCCAGGGAACGGACGGACAATACTAAAATATGAGGTTATTATAAGCATACCTTAATTTGATAGATTTTGGTAACTCCAAGTCCGAGCCTCCAGTATTCCTGGGTTCGATGTGCCTTGTCTCGATCTGCACTGATACCCGCGAGGGGTCCTGACACGGCCGAATTAGATTCGAGGGAGCGGGCTTCGTGCTTGAATTGAAGTGCTTATACCGGGATCCTCGTCACTCTGTTTATTTGATCGAGTCAAAAGATATAGCTCGATGCTCAAACGGGAGTGCCGCTTATCTTATACGCTCTCATTACTTTTCATCAGGAGGGAATGGTTTTGTGTTCCCATCACAGCAATTTGCATATATGAATGCGATTGCATGACTGACTGTGGCTGTCAAGCAGGCCAGCGATACGAACAAGGATGTTCTGTACGAGCCATGTACTCAGTGTCCAGCTAAATATCTGATGAGTCGGAGTGACTTGCGAACCTTTCATGGCTCTACCTCAGCAGCTAGAGAGTGGCTCGGTGTCCAGAAAAACAGGCCTCCAGTGACGAAGAACAGGCACGTACAGTATACAGTATTGCCTTCCCCAACCGCTTGGTACGCCAGTTGCTAAGGGTGGGTCACGATGATGATAGTTCCAGGGTTTGGTTGAACAGAACATTTGAGAGAACGCCACCTCGGCTCTTGAAGGGCTTCCAGACATTCAACGGGAAAGCCAAGGGAATATCGCACTGCATGTTGTGTCAGAGGTTTATCAGAACTCACAGTACGAGTCTCCTGGGCAAAAGACAAGCCGGCCCTGAGAGTAGGTGCGGACGTGCGATCTGCGCAGGGGGCCGGGGTCCTCCCTTCAGGGGTGCACCAGGAGCTGTAAGGATCGTCCAAGGTAACATTTAGCTCGGGCCTGCTGATCGACCAAGCGACCAAGTAAGACTGGGTTCTGAGATCCTGCAGCGTCGCAATTGGGATACTAGCGAAAAAAGATGGCGCGCGGGCCGCTCTTGAGGGAGCCGCCCTACAGCATAGAGTTTTTGGTGAACATGTTCTAATCCAAGCATTGGATCACAGCTAGCCCGGGTCACTTAATGGAGGGCTTTTGGATTCTTTGTCACAACCCTTTTCAGGAAGTGAGGATTGAATTGATTAGCGCATTATTCCCTGCATAGTCTCCCCACCACACCTTCGGGGCCGAATCTGATCGGTGAATGAAGAGACTTGAGAGCTCAAAAGCGTAAATTTCGGTGCAACATCATGCCGGGTGCTCAAATAGAAGTGTTGACGAATTTGTTCAGGTGGGTGCTTAGGAAGGCAGCGTAGTGTGGCAAAAGTTCGCCATGGTGAGTGAGTATGGATAACTCGATCCAAACCTCTGGCTTGGGTTTTGACGAGATGAAGCGATTACCCGAAGCAAAACCAGGAAGAATCTGTTCAACTCGACACTCGTGGAGGCGAAACACATCTCGTTCTGTTACCCCGCCCTGTTCTTGGTGGTTCATACGCTGCAATGGTTGGTCAAGGGGCCTCGATGTATCGAGCAGACCGGGGTGGGCGAGTTCACAAATCAATGTGAGCTGTCGCCCATTGCTTCGCTTGACAGCTGTTGCACAGTAGCCTGTAAGACATCTTCAGCAAGGGTTCACAGATGTACTCGTCTCTACCCGCACCCAGTCGCACATTCTCCATTCCCAGTATGCAAGATGAGGTCTCTTCTCCTAAACGACCACAACCTCTCTAATAAAAGCATATTCGGCGAGATCAGCTTGGAGTGTTGAGATTTGTATGTGGTGGTCACTTGAGACCATCCCGACAGCCAGGGTTAGACATTCAGAGTCTGTTGCAGGGACTCGACACGTGCATGTCTCAGCAAACATGCTGACGAATAAACCAATTGAATCCACGATAGACTCGAACGGAGCTTGCAGAACGTTGAGTGAATAGAAATAATCAGGTCAAGCCGTTGGAGCCAGATATTGGCCGCCATGGTTCATTCTGCGACACCAGTGTCAGTAATAGGCTTGCTGCAACAAGCTCAAGAGGAGGGTTTTTTGAGTATCAGCTGCGAGTTGCAGTGGAACATGAAACAGGCCAAACGATGTTTGACCGCGCGCATGGCTTCTGTGACTATCCTTCGTTTGTATGGGGGCCAGCGGAGAGAGTTATGCCGTGCATTCGGTCAGGGTTAGTGGAAGCTCGACCTCTTTGTCTGAGCGCAGACAATAGCAAGGCCCGTGGAAATGGCATTGCGTGATGATCCCTCATTACTTTGCTATTGTTTATCACAGCTGCTCGGTTCAGGCCGAAGGGAATCCCAACAACCCCACGTAAGAAGCCTAAGCAAGTAAACTAAGACAGATTTACAGTATGGCGGAACAGCTTATGTGATATCCTGTTACCGGTAAGTTTGAAATCTTGTTACCATGTTTGAGCTCCTTACCCGAGAAAAAAGCAAGGAGCGTGTCTGTTGGGCTGAGCATCGGCACGCCAGAGTAACATGGATGATTTTCGGAGAGTGACAGAAATCCCAGGTCTTCATACTTTCGTAATCTTGAGGCAAAGAATTGAGTAGGATAGGTGCATTGCAGGCGGAAAACAAGCGAGCGAGGGCTGGCGCCGATGAGGTTGGTGGTTCTCTAAGATCATGCAGGCCGTGTTGTACAAGCATCGCACATCGCACATTACAGATCTGGCACATTCCCTAACGTCGCCTTTTGCTGTCCTATCGCACGGCATCCCTCGTTCTGGACAGCGTGGGTGCGGTCTCACAGAGCTGCGCCTCTAAAGAAGTGTGTGCTTGTGTCGGTGAAGCTGCCAATGGGACGACATGGTTGGCGTATTACCAGCGTTGTAGGCCGGTGCCGATGCTTGAGCCCAGACGAAGATTCTTATTCTGGTCAACCAACAAGGGGTGACCTGGCGTAGTCGACTTTGTCAATGGTCGCGATAGTCATGAATTGATGAGTTTTTGCTAAAGACTTGAAGTTCGCTATTAGACCCGTTTGGGGACGCGTTTGCGACTACCCTACCACGGATGATGCATTGAACTGTCGATTTGTTCTTTCGAAGGAATATGAACAACGCGTTTTGGAGATTTCATGTTTGATTATTTGTTGTTGTGAATGAAAAAGTAATTGAAAGTTGGCGTACTCTAAGTCTGATGTAGTTGGTAGTTAGTTTACTGTTGAGGCAAGAGAGGCTATTCTCCACTTTGTCCGTTTGCGTTCAGCATTACCTTCATTCTCAAACTGTCGATTTCAATTGGAAGGTGAAATAAAAATAATGCTTCTTCCTGGTTCGATTATCAACGTATATCACGTTTAAAACTGTATTTTCGATTTTATCATGAAAGCATATGTTGCCCAACCTGTGGCATTATGTCATGATCAAGCTTTTCCAAGTCGGACTAGTTTACCACATACAAAAACGCGTATAAAGCAATGCAGGTCAACCCAGATGTGCACTCCTATTACCGGAATACCTTTCATTTCAATTTTATGAAATACTGGATAATAAATCCGTCATACCTGTCAAAAATACATCAACCTTCACATTAAGTATCGCAGCGAAACAAATACTTCAAGGTGCTGTGTATTTCTTCCCATCTTACCCTGCACCTCCAACTCGAGTCCTGTGCTACACGACCTAAGCGTGCAAGCATGTTAATATTAACCTTGCACAGCAGTAAATGGCGAATGACAACGGTGGTGAGACCTGACCACCTGTATTTTGGAGTTTCAACACGATTCGGTATTGAAATGTAGCTATAGTCTTGGCCTGGCCTGACCTGGTATTGGCTTTGGCCTTGACCTGGCTTGTATTCTGTACAGCGCACACCTAAACAACAAGGGTCCCCCGAACTTCTCCTCCTCGGTGAGCTTCCAACCCGCAATTCAAGTCGGCCAAGGAAAAAGAAAAGAAGCAAAAGTGGACAATTACTGCATCCGTACCTTTCTATGATCGGCTGGGGTCGGCCATGCCGGGACAAATTGATTGGTCGTACATGTACTATACATGTAGCATCCCGTGGAGGGGCGATGGATGATTTTCAAGATCCAGATCCTAGCTCTTTTTACTACCTAATAACTACCCATCTAGGTAGGTACTGTAGTCTAGGTAGTAGTAGTATACAGTTCTGCTCTGTAACTGTATCTATCCACCCGCAGAAACTCGCTACTCAGTGTGACGATCCAGAACACACGCCCACGCCCCTGCTACCTACTTGCCTACACAATACGGTCACGCAGCAGGTGCTTGACGTTGTACTGTATGTATGTATTGCACAACCAGTGAGGAGATTGGGATATGTTGCACAAACCCGAAGGGGAGTGCTTCCAGTTCGGCGTTCACCATTCACTCAACCTTTTGTTACCGTATTCTTTACACCCCAACCGCCAACTAATTGACAGGATTATCTCTAGTTATTTGCTTCCCTTACCGACAATAGAGAAGCGTTTAGTTGAATGTATGCAGATGACGAGCGAATGATACTCAAGAACGTATCGGTATAATGCCTCCTTGCAGCCGCTAACAAGGAATAAACTTGCGCGACCGCAGAACTGGGACTGGCTAGTCTACCTAGTAAGCATGTATGTAGGTACCTTGCCCAGGTAAATTAATTCCCATTGTGAACGAGCTGTACATAGTAACTAGACTCAAAGCCCTGGTTCATCAGATAATATGCAGCCCCCCGCTTCAGACCGGTTGATAACATGTCCAAGATTGATGACGAAGCTCCAAGACCGTCGGGGACCCGGACAACATGGCAGCAATGATCTGATCTGATCCGTTCATTCCACGCTTCAGCTGAGTTCGATAGTCCCGGCTCGATAAGCCTGGAACAAATGTATCGTCAGGCCGATCCCTGCTGATAGTCTAGCGACACGCTCGACTTCAAGCCGCATTCACGGACCAATAATGTTAAAGACCAATGATTCTCTCATGAACCACCAAAACGTCCATTATCGCATGGCTATGTAATGGATCGCCGGGACCAGCATCGTATCATTCTGATGTGTCGAATATTACCGACATTAATAACTGTGTTAAGCTGGGTATCTTTGCAGCGGATCAGGGAGTGAGGCTGCTGACAAGGGTCTTTCACACCGTAACAACGAAGAACAAAAAGCAAATCACCACACACCTACTCCGTGTCGTGCATTTACTCTACATACATACGTACATACTTGTGCACTTTCAAAACAGGGGACCCTCCCCAAATGACGTATCAAGACTTTCGAATTTGGAGAAAGACATGATCTGAAACTGCACCTAGATAGAGTTTGGACGAGACACATATATATCAAAAGCACTTAAGTTTTGTTCCTCGGTTATCTTGTAGATCCCCTGGTTTAGAGCATAAATAAGGACGAAATTCTCGTCAACTTAGGCGGAGAAAGGTGGACTCTATGTCTACGAACTGATGAGAGTACTGTAAGTTGCTGGAGAAATATGGCTTAATGGCAGTTTTCAACCAGTGAGCTGAGTTGCGATAGGTTTCGTGGCTACTACAATCGCACGCACAGTACGACTCAAACATAACGGAGAGTCCTGTCCGTAAGGTTGTCTACTTCTTTACCTTTGAGAACACGTCAGGGGCAGGTTTATACAGATCGTCTAATTTCTAACTGCGTTTGTTATTTTCAAAGGGCTGAAGCCGTAGACCGCGTTGCTGACACGCATTGCCAGGGAATACAAAGTGAGTAATATATTCTAGAATACTCAGGGCTAGCTATCTGCTCATCAGGCCTGCAGTTTCCCATCATATGTAGATAATAACAACTACAGTTGATGATTGGGTCGCAATAGTAACTCCAGCAGCGTAGTTCAGTTGATCATGGACGATCCTCAGCCTTAGAACCTGTAAGTGCTTGATGCCAGGGATGATTACGGATACTTTACTTCAAATCAACAATCAGTCCAGGCTAAACGTCTACCGAGTCAAGAAACGGGACGATGCGAATCGGGTCCTGCCACGGCAACTTCCAGACCGACATTATACACGAGTCAATACATATAGTTAATTCATATATTTTCGGAAACTGGGACAGAAACCAAAGTGAACTGCAAAAGGCGGGCGGCCAGAGCGCGCTCATCGAAAAAGCAAATACTGGATGTTTTGCCATTGTGAGAAGGAAAAAAAAGCAAAGTTGGAAGCAAAAGAACCAATCGACATATTCTTGGGCGAGTCAACTATGGTCTGCATACAAGGTCAAGCCTGTCATGGATATCACCGGGTGAGATGGAGATGGGAACAACGACGATCTCTCTCCCTTTCAAGGTTTAGTTAGTCAAAGAGGAGATTTAAGCCTGGAAGTAATTGTTTTCTCTTTTGTTTTAGTGAGCACTCAAGTTTCCTCTGTACTGCCCAATGATATATCACATGGTATCTCATTGGGCAGCTCATCTTTCGAACTACTCCCACCGGACGCTATGCGCTTTGACAGTCTGACAAGGCTGGGCCGGGTTGGCTCAGGTGAGGCGCCTCTTTTTTTTTTTCTTTTTTTCTTTCACTGGAGAGGCCCCTCCCCTACAAAACTAGGTAGAGAGTAATACTGTACTGTACTAGACTCGGCAGACTAGAAGCCATGTGGTCTGGCCTAGGGTCAAGTTTTTAGTAGACTTTCCCTTCCTTTCCCGTTGTGCATTGACTCTTTGGGGGTATTTCTGTTTTAAGCCGTCTGCATATTGAAGCATCCATGCTGCGCATCCAAGGTGAGGAGGTTACGGATATAGATCCCGGGGATGAAGGAAATGAGGCCGAGAGGATCTTGGCATTGGGACTAATTTATCCCTTCCGTCCGTTCTCCTTTTGTCTTGTCTTGCCTTGTGAGCGCCGTCTGGTCTCTACACAAGAGTGAGACACGGGAGTGTCAACCGGGGTCTCTACTAAGTCAAGATCGGGACTGGACTGGACTGGACTTTCGACTGCAGTTCACTTCTGACCAGTTACCGTTGGGACGAGAGACTGGATACAGTTCATCTTTGTGTGTATTGCTAACTGTGCTGTGTTGAAGTTTACAGCGCATGCATACATAGTAGTTACAACGCTGTCATCATACCTTGTCCAGCATCGCTTCACTTCACTCTCCATGTCAACTGCAACTACAACTACACATGTAACTCTGAATCGCTGTGTTATTACTACTGCACGCATGGACCCCAAAATGCAATGTTCGATCTGCCCTGATCTACAAAAAATGAGGCTGCATCCCCATGGCTAAGACTTGCATCTCGTCTCCCTTCCCTGCCCTGCCCTGCCTGCCTGCCGGAACAGTGTTGGTTTGCTTACACTTAGCACTCAATTGGGCATGACCGTTGCTTCTCAGGTCCCCAACTTTGAAATACCCTCGTCAACTCATCTCTATCCTAGTTCCCTACCCTTACCCTTCCCACTCACTCATCTCATTAGCACAGGTATCAATCATGTGCATCACTTTGCCTCATGCAAATGAAGGTATCCCCCCTCCTCTCCAGAATTAATCTTCGCAAATCTAACCTTTTGTGAGACATGGCGCGTCCGCTTCTATGATTGGGCATCATTATATGCGTAATATTGTAGGTCCTCTGCTCACCGCCATCTCAACAACACAATGGAGGGCATCCTGTTCGTTCTGTGGCCTCATCTTGACCAATTCATCGCATGTGCACAATCACCAAATAGGCCATTTTAGGATGCCTGCCTACAATGTAGTTAGTTAATTGCAGATGCAGATATGCACATTCGAGGTATATTCCCATCTTTTTCTTCTCTTTCTTTCCTGCTCTAGCGAGCGATGCTACCGCAGTCCTGCATCCAGCTTCCGAAATCAGAGATTATTGCATCTTGTTCATAGACGTGGTGGCTCTTGTTTTGCTCATGAGACTCATCAGGATCTTCACCGCTCATAAAATGATGAGTCTCGAACGTAACCTCTTGGGGCCAGATGGATTGAGGCAAGACACTCGTGGAATGCAATGCAAGTGGCGTGCATCTGTTACAGATCTGTTTGTCGCTTATTCGTCGATGTTGGATGCATACTGAGATACTATATTTATTGAGGCTCTTTGGCGGTCAGGTCTGTGCTGTACTGTATTCGTTAATACTTCATCTTGGGTCTTGTGATGGCCTTTTGGAGACCAGAGCAGTGTGATATTTTGGCACATGTGCATTTTCTTCTGCAGTTGTCTTGACTTTGCCGTACTGAAGCCGTAGTCCCACGCTTGACACGGGGCGTCAGTTGTTTGGAACCATCTCTATGTTCATTGACACCACGTATACTGTCATGGACAGAGAAGCACAACTCTGAGACTGCCATCAGAGTCCACAAGTCCCTGGGTGGCTGGTATAATCTGACTCCAGACGTCCCATGCGTTAAACATAGTTTGGCACTGTCCAAGAGAGAAGACCAGAGTTGTGAGTCTTGGTATACAGTATATGGTAGACACACCAAAGTGTAGTAAGAGATGAAAGCTAAATAATCAATCTTCTTAATCGATTATGATATCAGCCCCTATGTGCCTGATTATTCTGAGCTTCTGAGAATCTGTGAATGCACTCATTAAGATGATAACCTTAAACAACAACTTAGCCGATCATGCTGTACACGTAACTAGTTACAAGCACATACAACATAATGACATTCTCTTGGTCTTCCTTAGTATTCAACTGTTATATCACCAAACGTAATGATAGACATGCCTTCACCATAACTAGCGTACTTTGCTGAATATCTTTGGCCTTTACATTATTGCACTGCTTGTTCATGATGCCGAGCCTCGCTATGGATGATATACTAACTAGTTAGTTACTTCTACCTTGCGTATAATTATCAACGGACCGCTCAGCATAAGAGGCTGATTGAGGGCCAAAACAAAGGCAAGGAACTGATGGATGTTCCCATCACTATTGCTATTACCATTTTGCCTGCAAGTTAGCATATGCAGTCACCCAAGTCTTTGGCACTTGCTATCTGCGGAATTTGTATGATTGATCACTATCCTTGACAAGGCGCCTACGTACCCGTCGACTAAGTCAACGCATAGAAACTCTCGTCATTACCTTCCATCCGTCATCATGAGTCTCTCCATAAGTTCATCATGGCTGTTTCTGGTTTCCAGGGGCTGTGCTGCATCCGATCCAGCTCCTTCATACAAGAATACAAAAAAAGTGAAATGGACAAAAAATAAACCTCATCACATCAGTTATCGCGAAAACCCAGTCCCGACCTAAAGTAAAAAGCAGGCCATTTGTATTTTTGTTACTCAGACGCCGTCTCTTATCATTGAGAAAATGACGCGTGTTGTTTCATTTGGGTTGGGATATTGTAGGTAGTAAGTAGTAATAATAGTGGTTGTTGCCCTTTGAAGGGCTCGTGAAATTCCCTAGTCTTGCTGCGTTCTCATCGTTCCATTAATAGCTAAGCTCGCCCAAGTATGTTGTCAATGTGAACGAACAGACCGCCGTTTGCTATAAAAGGAGAAAAACAAGAAGTAGAAATGGGGCGCTATCGCGTGCTTGGCCTAAGCATAGAAACAACAAGTGCCAACACGATGAATGGAGCCTGCATGCAGTGTAAAACCACGCAGGCGCTATATGTGAAGCTCGTTCCGGGAAGAGGCATCGGCTGGTGATGTGGATGTGGATATGTACTGAGTAAAGGTACCCAAGCATCAGCAGAAAAAGGGTAAAAGTAAGATGCTCTGTCCGTGTTATGTGATAGTATCAACTTGATGTGATATTTATCATGCAAGTTGTCTCAATCGACCTCCTCCAGCTTTTGCTGCATTCCTAGGCAGTTAGTGAAGCAGAGTTGTTGCGGCCCCAATCGGAGCCTCGACCACGGTAGCTACCACGGCTTCCTCGGCTTGATGTTGATGTAGGATGCTCGCCTCGCGAACTCGATACATCTCGTTTACCCCCTCGTCGCTCGTAACCAGAGCCTCGACTCCTAGGACCACCTCGAGTCGACGAGCCTCGACCGCCTCTAGTTGCGGAGAAAGGAACAGTGACAATTTTGGTATCCTTCATTTCGGGCAAACGAATTCTCATGGCATTACCACCGCCGACGACTTCTGAAGCAAAGTAGTATGGTTCCATAGCAGTTGGTTGAACCGCAAACTTCTTTGGCAAAGGCTTGTTTTGTGCCAACGCTGGCTGCCAAGCGGCCTCAGGGGCTTTGTGCGGTAGTCGGATCTGGGGAAGAGACCCCATTTCCTGTTCTTCAAAACATTCTTCAGCCATGGGCTTGGTGACAGGTGACAGTCTGCCCTTAGTGGAATGAGTCGGGGCGCTGTTTCCGGGAAGAGAGACTGTAGCAGAGTCATGGTGAGCGACCTGATCCAAAGCGCTCTTACTTGCAGGATCAACGCCAATGGACCGTTGAGGTGGTGATCTCGAGCTTCCAAGCAAGCTGTTGATGCGATTCTGCCATTTCTCTTGCGAGGACTCGCCAGCCGCCAAGGGGAGACGATTGGGGCTGACAGGGCCGCGTGCGACATCTTTAAAGGAGGGTGGCTGAGCCCAACCGAATTGCACACGACTTGCAAGTGGTTGTGAGGCTGTCATAGATGGTGGCAGTCTTACTACTGGCTGAGGTGGGGGGAGCGATACATGAGGTCTCTGCACATTACCCTCATAAGCTGGATGACCTTCCATAGTGGGTGGTGGGGGAGTTGGTGATTTCGATCGCGATGGCTCGTTCTCGTTAACCCTGTCATAAGAGTCCCTTGTTGGGAAGAAACGCGAAGCACGACCTTGAGAAGTCGCTCCCGTGCCAATTGCGCCACCAGCCACTGTAACATTATTTAAGTCCTCTGGTGCTTCGTCACCAGCAGTCCTCCAGGGACCTGCAGGCTGTGCATCTTGAGGGCCGATGGATCGTCGTGTACCATCGCCAGGAGCGTGTACTTGACGCCAGGTTTCCTTGATGACCGGCTGGGCATCGTCGAAGGTCAGACCGCGCTCAGCAAGTTGACGCTCACGCTCAACCTTTTCTGCTAGTCGACTGGCGCTTATCTTCTTATCGTTTTCACCAACAGCGTTGATCCATTTGCTCGCCACGTCAGATCCTGGCGTGGGACGAGGACCAGATGAACCGTACCGCGCAGGGCCAGAACCGATGGGCGCTGGGGGTTGTCGAACTTGCGAAGGCTGTTGCGTAACATTAGGAGGACCGATTGGTGACGGTCCCTTGCTTCCTTGAGAAGGCGGGCGGTTGTCCAAAGGTAGACGTCCGATATCCGTGCTGAAAGTACCATTACCGAGGCCTCGGTCATTATTAGGGGAGCCCCAGACGTTACGGGCCACTGGTTGTGATCCGGTGCCCCACGTCGAAACGGCTCGATCCTGTCGCGAGGCTGCAGCTGCTCCCCAAAGCTCGGTGGGCTTGGCTTCTTGACTATGAGATACGCGTCTGGCGGCAGCTCCCTGGCCTTGGGACGAATTCGCTATTTGGCTTTCGGGATCTTGTGACTGCTGGTGAGCAGCCGAATGATTGCCATCATTGTGTACTGCAAGGGGTTGATTCGAGGACCCAGAGCTCTCTCGTTGTTGAATATGTGTAGGGCGCAAAGAATCGTCGGGTTTGTCTGCGGACTCCTTCCTCTCTGTCTTCTTCTCTGGTGCAGGACCCATAGCATCCAACTTCTTTTGGATGCGCTCTCTGCGCTCGGCTTCCTCGCGAGCTTCTTCCTCTTGTTTTCGCTTCCTAGCCAACTCAACACGCTCTCGCATAAGCTTTTTCTGGTATTCGACGTCGTCACCAACAGGGTGAACTGGCGGAGGTGGTCCTGCGACTTGCTCTGGGAGAATCTCATTACGGTGTGGTTGCGCAACAGCAAGGCTGGGAGATGCGCGGGGGGGCATCCAATTAGACTGATGCTGACCCCTTGCTGGGCCATGCGCTGGGGCTGAGAGGCCGGGCGACACAGGGCTATCGACAGAGCCCACAAAGGACGGCCTGCGGACATCATGCTGTTCTGGTGGAGGAAGCGAACCATCGCCTCCTTTGTTCATACGTTGCATAAATGAACCACTTCCACCGCTGACATTGGAAGACCCTCGTCGTCTACCAAAAGGAGGTTCCTGGGCAGCTCTGCTAGTTTGAAACGCACCAGATGGCTCAGCTGGATAATCCGGCTGGGGCGGTCGTTGTAGCAGGGACGGGTGGTTCCTAGGATGCTGCTCCATTCTCATCGAACCACGTCGGTTATCTTGCACGGGTTCATAACGGCCAGAATGAGAGTTATACAGCTCCCGATTACCATGGGATGCGCCGTCTCTCCATGCATGTCGGTTGAAGTCATCGGCTGCGATTTCCTTGGGAGGGGGCGGCGTCATACCCTTGTTGAACGGTTGTCTAGCAAGAGTGGCAGGTTCCGGGATTGGTGAAGCTTTTTCGACGGGAGGTAGAGTTGCCCATGGAGACTTCACCGGTACCGGAGGTGCCGGGGGTTTGGCGACGAGAGTTGGCTTGTCCTGAGAACCACTCTTCAATACAAGTCCCTTGCCTTGGGCAAGATTGCTCGATTTCGTCAGTGGGGAGCTCACGGAAATGGGAGGAGCTGGAGATCGTGGCTTATCAAAGGTCTTTCCTTTTGATGCAACAGAACCGCTATCAGAGGGTGGTGGTGGGGGATGTTCATCAGGGTGAGGCAAGGTCGTCTTCGTGCCATCACCCCAGGTGATAGCTTCAGGGGCCCAATCGTCGTCGTCGTCGTCAATATCCGCCCATTTGTTTTGACCTTGCGCGTCATCTTCGTTTAGGCGACTGGCCATATGAATGCCATACTTCTTCAGCTCCTCGTCAGTGAACTTTTTGGGTTCGGGGGGAGGCACAGCTAGCATATCAGTTAGTAAACCCAGGGGTAAAACCAGTTGTCGGAAGACCACGTACGTCGGTTCTTGTTCCAAACCGCACTTGCATCTGGCGCACTACCAGGTTTGCCTCCATTGACGCCTCCGGAGAACCGAGGTGATGAGTCGCGCGTGCTGCTGCCCGTCTTGGCTATAAGTCGAGGTCGCGAGGAAGATAGGGTCGCCGAGCTTGTCGGGGGAGTACTAGAACCGGTAGGCTGTTTCTCGGTGACCTTGGCTGAAGCGCTATTGGCAGCAGCCTTCGTCGCAAGGAAGGTCTTGTTGACAGACACAGCCTTGAACGTAGCGGGTTTCTTGACTGTTGAGCCTGCGCGGCCATGCCCTTTGTCTTCATCCTTGCTCTTTGAACCATCTGCACGCGATGTCTCCGTATCCGACCCTCCGCTGGCACTAGCATCGGCGGACGTAAGCTGATCTTCGACACTCGTAATGTGCTTGTTCTCGATATCATCGTTACCGGCACTGCCATTCAAATTCGAGCGGACGGGATCGACATGGTGAGCGTCGGGCGCCTAAGTTCATGAGGACCGCTTGTTAGTAAGGCTCCATAGCAGGTACAGCTCAGCTGTAGGGTTAAATAAGCAATAAAGAGTTAGAGTTTGGGAAACCGTTCCGAAACCCTCCCCAAGGAAGTACCCGAATAACACAATAGAGAAGATGAAACATACAGGCTGGGACTGAGAGGCAGTGGCATCGGCAGCTTTATCAACGGCAGCCTCTGTTGCCATCATACGTCGTGAAATGCGCCGGTCGTGTATTAAGCGAAAGAAGCCCTCCAAATGAGTTTCTCCGCCCAGTCTCCTTCTATTTCGGTCGGACTAGCGTTTAAGGGGTGGACGAAATGTCGTTTCTCGAAGTCAGGATCAGCTGCGACAGGTCACCGCGGGGCGGGGAGGGTGAGAGTGTGTATCGAGTTGCGGGGGAGACGAGGGGGGATGTTGCGTATTAAGGGCCGATCGTCGTTCGGGCGTAAAGCAGCTAGAATGGTGCTCGATCCGAGAGTCGCGGAGAGAGAAATATGAGGAGGAAGGGAATCACCGGACTGCAGGGCGTGTCAGTTACCAGGTGTAAGGTGAGGTTTCAATGTACCC
Organism: Fusarium palustre; assembly: GCA_014899045.1. Classification (NCBI taxonomy): domain Eukaryota; kingdom Fungi; phylum Ascomycota; class Sordariomycetes; order Hypocreales; family Nectriaceae; genus Fusarium; species Fusarium palustre. The sequence goes on along the minus strand of JAAVUH010000176.1, from coordinate 134,688 downwards.
GGAGTAACTGCGGCTGAAGGCGTTGTGATGTGGAAGGCAGATGGACGGCCAGTTTTCAGCACGATGTTGGGGGCTGGATTGGGCTAAGCGTTTAGTCGACAGGGGGTTGACATTGGCCAGCACGTCCGTTAGTCCGTCACCTAGTCTAGGTCCGTCACCTAAGTTCCCGGTCCCTGGCAAGGCTGTCACAGCTGCCAACTGCCAGCTGTAGGGCCCTGTAGCTTAGGGGCTTCTTCAGGGCTGCCATGTCTGAATTAGGTTCCTGATGAATGGGTTGTCATCAATGGGACCATATGACTCTATCGGCCACTTAATCTGACCAGAAAGAGTAAGATTAGGTAGTAGTTCAATTGTGAATCAGCAAGTTTAATCGTGAATAACAGTTAGAGTTAAAGCTTGCTTGCTGCCATAACACATTTGTTTGCTTGGCTTAATTATACAATTGCATGAGGGTACGACAAACAAGCTTGAGAATCAACTACAAGTGTGACGCATAAAATTGGTGGCACCCGACTTCATCTGCCCCAACTGATGCATAACTACCACTACCTGGTCATATGAAGGTTGGTTGGGAAAGTCAGTTATAGAGATACCATGCGATTTTGATATATTGAGTTTTTGATCTACGGATCTTCTAATTGAGAACTTAGAGGAATATTGAGAAGGCTTGGGCTTCGGTTTAAAGCTATGAAAAATTAAATACCACCACCTGGTAGACAGTTGATATTAAATGTCCCAAAGCATAGATACCTAGTTGCAAAGCTCAAAGCCGACCTAGACAGTCTTCAAACATGTCTGCTATGTTCTTCTCAGATTGCTAGCGGAGGTGACAAAAGCTGGTATCTTTCGCTAACGTCATCTCGCTGTTCTCGTTGAACAGTCATGATGGGAGAGAACACAAACAAAACGGCGAACGGTCGCCTTCATCTCATTCATCTGAAGGCGAGTTTTTGACCAGAACATATCCCCTCTCTGTGAAGACGCAAAGAGCGTAGCATAACAGAGCTGAGGAACTCAGTAAAGGCACCAACCCATCACAGCGACGGAAGCTTTCGATGGACATGAACACAGCTATGGAAATCAAAAGCCGACCAGCATATAACCAAAACGTGATAGTAATGTCACTTCACTTGCTTGTTAGAGATACATAGGGAAGCTAAGGCGCGTATTCGACCGCGAAGTTTCCGGAGTTTATATGTACACGACCCCTGCTCCCTCTCACACAACGATCCGTTCAAGGTATCAAAAAGTCACTTGCTTAGTGAGCGTTGTTCTTGTGGTGGCCTAGATAATCCATGTGTTAGTCAAAGATATCTCCTTTCAACTTTGCTTCGATATACTTACGGAGATGGAAGTAGTAGTTCTGGGCGTAACCAATACCGACGAGGAAGACAATCAGGTGAATGATGGCTGTACGATAATAATGTCAGAATCCGTGAATCATGTCCGTCTCGAGATGGGATATTCGTACGCTTGCCAGTAGGGTTCTTGCCGAAGTGCTTGGCCTGGTATCGGCCGAGGAGACCCTTAGCCTTGATCTCGGGGGCGGCACCTCGGGGGAGCTTCTCGTAAAAGCTGACGACACGCTGCATGCGGATAGCATCAGGAGCGGCGCCAATGGCCTGTGGTGAATCGAACTCGGTCAGCCTTCCAAATCTCCATCATGGTGGGTTTTCCCTCGCATCGATCGATCGTCGAATAAAAAGTCCACATCATATCTCATCCATCCAAGAGAGTCGTCGGGATCGAATTCGAAAATCGATTTCAAGAACGATCATCGTGTTTTGCGTACCTTGGGAGAAGCGACCTGTTTTTTGGAAAGCCGGTGTTAGCAACGGAATCAATCGGAGCACCGGGCGTTTGCGCCCATAACCGAAGGGGCTCTCTCTCTCACCTTGGGAGGAATGAGCGTTGAGAGCGCTCGGCGGGTGACGAAGCTCATGATGTCGGTATTTCGAAGGGTTCGAGACTCAGGAAGTGGTCAATTGCCGCGTTGGTCCGTCGAGGGTCTGAATGACGCTCAATTAAAGGGCTGGAGAATGAGGTTCTGTCGAGATGGATTTGGTCCCGCCCAGATTCAGGTTCTTGCCGAAAAGCACTCGTTCCACGACTCGGCAAAACTACTGATCCGCTCCACCCAATCAGAAACACGCTTTTCAAGCTTGCTTCAACCTCAGAATATCGCCGCAGCCCACCATCATTCAATAGAAACGTCACGCCCACAACGTCAATTGAAACCCAAAGCCTTGCAATCATGGCCGCCCTCCGATCTCAGAGTGCGGCTCGTATGCTGCGAAGCGCCGCTGTTCCTCGAGTCGCCCTCTCCGCCGCTCCCCGACGATTCCAGAGCAACATCACCGCGGCTACTGGCACCATCACTGGTCCCGTTTCCAACGAGCCCGACTACAACATCCAGTCCGATAAGGCTACCTCGTATGATTCCTCGACACACGATTGAATGTGGATAAGATTTAATTTGAGTGCTGACTGACCACCAGCACCTTCACCCCTGTCCCTCGAGCGATCCAGGATGGCAGCGAAGAGATACTTCCGGCAGCCGTTATCTCAGGCGCTCCTATGGAGCTCCAGGCCCGAACAGTTCGGTTCGTCAACACCACATGAAAATTCGATGTCGCTCCCAATGTTCCAGGGCACTAACAGCAACGACAGCATCTACCAGGAAGCTAAGCCCGCTACTCAGTCCGGTGACTGGCGCGGTCGACGCTGGCGAATGGACTGGGACATTCTCCCCAAGGGACACCGATGGGAGAACCCTTTGATGGGCTGGCAATCTTCGGGTGATTTCATGCAGGGAACTCACATTAACTTCGAAAGCAAGGAGGACGCCATTCACTTTGCTGAGAAGCAGGGTTATGAATACTTTGTTCAGGAGCCTAACTCTCGCAAGTTTGCTCCCAAGGCCTACGCCAACAACTTCTTGTACTCGGCCAGGAAGCTCAAGCATATCAGAACGAAATAGACGGCTTAGACAGCCCGCTCTTATGTAAATATGTTTATTTGAAAGACTCATTTTCGTTGTGTTTCAGCACGTCACTCCGAATGTGCTGCAGTTCGAAATCGCAATTATCAAGAACTAGCATGATCAATTAATAATTTCATTATCATTTGTTTCCGAGCTATGGGGTACACGATGCCTCAGAATACGACTACGAAGTCGCTCCAAAACGCCCGGCCTGGTTCTGTTTCTCATTCTTATCCTTACCACAATGTTGATAATCACCTCTAACGCCAAGCTGGGAACTGCTACGATAACGCCGGCATTCTCTACCGCTTAACCAAAGACTAGTCCGACCATTTTCCAGGTCTAATATCAAAATCACGTTGTAATCATGGGGTCGTGGCCGTTTCGTGTCTGGGGAGGCAGTCTACCGAGGTCGGGCACGTCTGTGTACAAGCCAAGGTCCAGGTACTCGGGCAGGCTTTTGCCCTTGTCGCGAGCAGTATTCTCTGCCCAGACGCGCATTCTCACGAGCTGGCGGATGGCCGACTCGCGTCTTTGGGATTGCCGTTCCAGAATGGCACGGTTAACGTTATCAGCTACTTCTAGGCGCAGCTCTGGCTTCAGCAAAGCTGCTAGTTCTGGCTCGAGAGAGTCCGATGGAAACATGAGCAGCGCCATCGTCTTTTCTAGATCTCGAAGGAACTTGTTGTTCGTAGGTGCTCTGGGCCCTAGTTGCTCTGTGGCAAACTTGAGCGCCGGCGCAATGTCGCCTCCAGGCGTATTACAGGTGCGAATGAGTTCGACAAGTTGAAGTCGTAGCAGAGAGAAATGCAATGCCTTATCTTCATCTAGAATCTTTTTCTCGAGTCAGCGACGGTTCGTCCAAGGGTGTCACATGAAGAGTGTAGAAAGAGTGGGTCATAAAAAAGTGGTTGTTTCTCATCAAAGGCCCGAAGGCTCTATGAGTGGTGCATGTAAAACTCGAGTTCTAATCATCCCAAGTGTGGTAATGCTGGGGAAATTCTTACCTCTGGATCATAATCATTTAGTGTTTCAATAGCTGTTTGAATGTTGCCGCTATGGATACACTTTTGTATTTCCTGTCTGGCAATGATAGAAGGTGTCTCCTGGTGAGGGACCAGGTTGGCCTCTTTGGAAAAATTGGCTGCAGCGTTTGGATATCCCTCCATGGTGAGGTAGTCCAGAATCAACGCATTGATATCACTGTTGAAATCGTTAGCAATTATTGACTAGGCAAGACTGCTAGAACAAGTTGTATGATGTGGTGAGTTCAGAAATTGAAGATTGATATCGTGTTTCCGCATTATATGCTAGGAGAGATTCCCATTGATAGTGCGATCATCATTTCACCGATGGTAGTGTTGCTGGGGTAGTGGGGGATGGTATCTTACCTTTTGGGAGATTTGACCTCTTCAACCCGAAGTTCAAAGTCATGTTGAGGTCTGACAGGAGTAGCTGTAGAAGCAGATGACGTCTGATTCTCGAGTCAGCGCCCAGCTTTACACAAAGCTTGGGCTGAAGCTCGTCTTGCCGACAATAAAGCTCACCATTTTGAACAAATATCCCGGTCACGTCTCGTTACAACTCGTTTCGATTCGAAGCTTGAACAGGAACTGTTAATCGACGGTACGATAGAGAAGCAATAGCCGAATGGAGGCTGCAGGCGATTCAGAGCATGAAGAATCGAGCCCGTAGATCTTGTGTCAAGATCAGAACAATGCTTGCAGAAAACTTTTCTGAGGTTGTTCTGAGCGATGTTGTAAAGAAAAAGAAAAAGAAGAAGAAAGCTTGATGGAAGATGGGAAGAGAAGAAAAGGTGATTGGGGGGCTGGAGGAAAAGAAGCCCCGAGTCGTGGGTCGAAAACCCGTAGCCTCACAATAGGGTTTGACAGCCAATCACAAGCGCGTTGAGCTCCACTAAACATCCAGAACCTCATGCCCTGTGTGCCTCAGGTCTCCATGACAGCTGCCCCGCTAGAGACGCAACTGAGAGCAGCTGGTGGGGGAGGCTTGGTCCCTGAAGATGGAGCTACGTTACAGCCTACAGGGCAGACCAGTTTGTTGGCGGTTGATGCCGCAGGTTAGCATCCATCCATCTCATTGCACCGGTCTTGTAGATATCAATCTTGGGTTATACAAACATTGCATCTCATGATATGATACCCATGACGCTTATATGTGACCTCCATTCGACTACCTCGGTATAGTCGAAGAGAGCAGCAATAAAATAATCATGTTCCAACCAGCGCACACTTTACTTTACCATGGTCATGGTACCTACCCTAACCCAGAACCGATGTCTGGAGCCAAGCCACATTGCCTTGAACAGAGGTCACCATGGCATTAAGCTAAAGGACTAGACCAAGCTTATCTCTTGTATGGTAGCAGTTTGGATCGTGCGGAGAAGGCAATGCGCCTTCGGCCATCGCCGTCTTTCGATAGATACCAGATATGAGGAGAACCCTGAAGAGGTCAGGTCGATCGTCGAAACGAGAGCAAGGCCTAGGCTTAGCTCATTGTCGCTCTTACACTCTCGCCTCGCAAGTCTAACAGCCCGCTTTACTTATATATAGGTATCATACAGCTACCTTATACACCGAGTTTTCTTTCTTGTCAACAACTCCCGATAGCTTCCCTTGGAGCTTTTGACTGAAGCTCTGTCTCTGTTCCCGCTTCTTCTTGGCCCTTTGTGGATCACACACGCGACAGGGCCGTGCTTAGCTGCTCCACCAAAGAACGGGCGAGCCAAACCCTCACTCAAATCGAAGTTTGAAGGCACCGACTGCTCGTACAGCTCGTGGACGTTGCAGGGCTGGTTTTCGAGGAGAAGAGAGTCTTTCGTATTCCTCCTCTGTCGAACAGTCCTCGGTCCTTTTTCTATTCAATCCTCTTGTTCTTTTTACTTTACATCCAGATTCAAGGTTGACGGTGACCTCATTGAGAACTAGCCCACCGCAATGTCCGCCTCTGCAATCCCTGAAACGAATGGCGGGCTCGAGAGTCATGTCACGATTCAGAAGCGAGCTTACTATTCACCTCCCTGGGCCGATGTCAGTATTATCGGTGTTGCAGGCAGCTCTGGCTCGGGCAAGTCGACTTTGTCCCAGGCCATCGTCAAGAAACTGAACCTACCCTGGGTCGTTATTTTGTCCATGGCATGAAACCCTTGAAAATCTTATATCTTAAAATTTTATGCTTATTGTGTGTCTAGGACTCTTTTTATAAGACCTTGACTCCCGAGCAGTCCAAACTGGCTTTTTCCAATGAATATGACTTTGACTCTCCCGATGTATGCCCTCTGTTCTGCGTGTTAAGGCATGGGCTCTCGAAACAGTAACTGATGGACAACTTATACAGGCCATCGACTTCGATGTTCTGGTTGAGAAACTAAGGGACCTAAAAGCTGGGTATGTCTGGTTTCCGACAGCTTCAATTATTGGCGTCAAAAACTTGACTGACGTCTCACTATACTTATAGAAAACGCGCTGAGATTCCTGTCTATTCGTTTGCGAAGCACGCACGATTGGACCATACGACGTCCATCTACTCGCCCCACGTGCTCGTCCTAGAAGGCATTTTTGCTCTATATGACCCCCGGGTTATTGAGCTACTTGATATGGGCGTAGGTTCAAGCTACTGCGAGTCGTGGAGTAGTGGTTGGGCTCTGACCATTGATTAGATCTATTGTGAAGCAGACGCAGACACATGCTTATCACGAAGACGTAAGTTCTGAAAACATTGTATTTCATATAGGACTAGTCGCTGAATAACCATAATTAGTTGTGCGCGATGTGCGAGAACGTGGTCGAGATATCGAGGGTATTATCAAGCAGTGGTTCGGGTTTGTCAAGCCCAACTTTGAAAAGGTACATTTGCCGTCATGTAAATGTTGGTATTACTTCAAGCTTACTAACAACTGCAAAGTTCGTCGAGCCGCAACGCAAAGTGGCTGATTTGATCGTACCGAGAGGTATCGAGAACAGAGTAGCTCTTGGTAAGCATTGCTCTTAACGTCGACATGTTTTGCGGCTTACATTCGTAGATATGATGGTTCAATTTGTTGAGAAGAAGCTGTTCGAAAAGTCAAGACATCATCGAGAGGCTCTGTCTCGACTTGAGGCAGCGAGTAAGAATTCGGCTCTATCTGATCGCGTTGTGGTTTTGAACGATACCCGGCAACTCAAATTTATGAACACTATCCTTCAAGATATCGACACGGATCCCGAGGACTTCATATTTTACTTTGACAGACTTGCTAGCTTGATCATCGAACAGTAAGATGCCGGTGAAAGATGGAATCGAAGGACTTGCTAACATAGTAAAGGGCCCTTAACAATGCCCACTTCGAGGCCAAGAAGATCATCACACCGCAGGGATACGAATACAACGGCCTTGTGCCAACAGGCGAGGTCTGCGCCGTCATTGTACTCCGAGGAGGATCAGCGTTTGAGCCCGCGCTGCGAAAGACTATTCCGGACTGCCGAACTGGTCGACTTCTCATCCAGTCCGACTACTCAACAGGAGAACCAGAACTTCACTACTTGCGATTGCCCGACGATATTGCAAGCCAGCAGAGTGTGTTGCTACTTGATACCCAAATGGCCACCGGTGGTGCTGCCCTAATGGCAGTGCAGGTCTTGGTCGACCATGGCGTGCAGCAGGACCGTATAGTCCTTGCGACATACTCGGCAGGCAAAGTCGGAATTCACAGATTGACATCTGTGTTCCCAGAAATCACTGTGGTGATTTGCAATATGCTCGACTACCAACAGGAACGATGGGTAGAGAAGAGGTATTTCCGCTGTTAGTCTAGTGCTGTCGGACACGCCGTTGCATGCATGCAATACATACATAGTATAGTATATATCTTTCCTCAAAGAATGGGCTCAAAGCATACTGCGACAATAGTAACTAGATTGATTCAGTCTAGTGTCTGCAGTCAAAGATTGGTGGTAAAGTCGGCCAGCATTGGAATGACTGACTGAACCGATGGCTGAAATGCCAAAACATCCGTAAAAGCACAGAAACAAAACGAACAAAATGTTGCTACGTCAGCTATTGCATCTCGAGATCCACTATGTGACATTTCGTCTGTAATCGATTGATAACAAGAATCCATGGAAAGAAACGGCACTCGCGCAACTAACAGCATACCTTGGAAAAGAGGAGCCACTCGGTGATACTATTTATTACTTGACGCGAAGTCGGCCGAAGCGTCATGGCATAGCAGCCGACATATCCGGTCCATGATTTGGTAGGTAGGTGGTACCTATAAATCCAAGATTCACTCAATTCGTATTGTATTTTGTATATACAATACAAGATAAAGAAGAAAGAAAAGGAAAGAAAAAAGATGCTAATAATATCCTATGATTCTAGAATTGTAGTGGAGTGACTTATCATCGATTTTCCATGATCGCCAAGAAATTAAAGGGCGATTTGACAACTTGTGCTACATACTAACCTAACCATGACGTAGCTGAACCATCGTGGAGGTACCTCCCACCACTTCCAGCTTTCAGCTGCTGCACGCCTCCCTCCCGTCCCTGGTTCTACAGCTCCGTAAACGGGAAGCTCCATTACACAATAATTAACTTAATAGTGGCATCAAAACCAGAAGATACCAATCTCTCTTTCCCTCTGCTTCGTCATTCTTTACAGACTTGCACGCTTCATTGAGTGTTCCTTCTCTAAGCATTTTGACTGTTTGGTCGTCCAAGCGCTCTGTATCTCTGATTCTCGTCGTCGCAGCGAATATTTAATTCTACTTCTGGTTATACCATGCCTGTGCCTACCATGATGGCCGCGCGACTGGCTCGTGCAAGTCAAACCAGAGTCATCAACAGTTCTCGTTGTATAAAACCATCTCTCACTCCTCGCCCGCTTTACTCGTCGCAATCACGCAGCTTCGTTAAGCTCACAGGTGCCTCACCTTCCATCACCAAAGGTTCCTCAGCAACCAACCGAATAACCCGCCAACTGCCCTCGCAATTTTTCGTGCGCAATCTCTCCGGAAAGCCACTACCTCAAGGAAAGTCCTGGATGCTCAACTTCTGTTATCGTGCAGCAGCTTGGGTCGGAATCTCTATATCTGTTATCGGCGCCGGTGTCGTGGGCTTTTTTATCTATGATGCGTCTACATACTTCGAACATCCTAACCAGAGCGATATCGACGTTTCAAAGATTGCCCTACAACCTCGCAGCGGAGGTGAAAAGAACCTACCAATTGCCGAAGTATATATCGACGACGATGATACAGAAGAGCACCGTCGTCTGAAGGACAAGCCTCGTCTGGTCATTCTCGGTGGTGGATGGGGCGGTGTTGCACTCCTCAAAGAATTGAACCCAGACGATTACCATGTTACAGTCATCTCGCCAACTAACTACTTCCTCTTCACCCCCATGCTTCCCTCTGCAACAGTTGGCACTCTCGAGTTGCGATCGCTTGTTGAGCCCATTCGAAGAATTCTAAGCCGCGTCAACGGTCACTTCATCCGTGCCAAAGCTGAAGATGTAGACTTTTCCCACAAGATGGTCGAGGTTTCGCAAGTCGATGCAAACGGAAAAGACATCAGATTCTACGTTCCCTACGATAAGCTTGTCATTGCCGTTGGCTCAACAACCAATCCCCACGGTGTCAAGGGTCTAGAAAATGCTTTCTTCCTTAAAGATATCAACGACGCGCGCAAGATTCGAAACCAAGTCATTCAGAACTTCGAGTTAGCTAACCTGCCTACATGTTCCGATGAGGAACGTAAGCGTCTTCTCTCTTTCTGTGTCAGCGGTGGTGGTCCTACAGGTGTTGAGTTTGCCGCAGAGCTTTTCGATCTTCTTAATGAGGATCTAACACGGCACTTCCCTCGCCTTCTGCGAAACGAGATCTCCGTTCATCTTATTCAGAGCCGCAGCCATATCCTCAACACTTACGACGAGACTGTGTCTCGGTATGCCGAGGACCGATTTGCCCGTGATCAGGTAGATGTCCAGACAAACTCTCGTGTCAAGGAGGTTCTGCCCGACAAGATCATCTTCACACAAAAGCAAGAGGGTGGTGGAACAATCACGAAGGAGCTCCCTATTGGATTCTGTCTTTGGTCCACGGGTGTTTCGCAGACTCAATTCTGCCAAACTCTGGCTGCCAAGTTGCGCAAGAGTCAGACGAACCGACACGCTCTCGAGACTGATACTCACCTCCGTCTCAACGGCTCACCCATGGGTGATGTGTACGCCATCGGCGATTGTTCCACTGTTCAAAACAACGTCGCCGACCACCTCGTCACTTTCCTTCGTTCTCTAGCCTGGAAACGAGGCAAGGATCCTGAGACTTTGCAGCTCAGCTTCGCTGATTGGCGCAGTGTCGCTGATGAGGTGAAGAAGCGATTCCCCCAGGCTGTCGGCCACCTTAAGCGGGTGGACAAGCTGTTTAAAGAGTTCGACAAGGACAAGTCCGGCACCCTTGACTTTGATGAGTTGACCCAACTTCTCCGCAACGTCGATAACAAGCTCACATCCTTGCCCGCGACCGCTCAACGTGCTCATCAGCAGGGGCAGTACCTGGCTCGAAAGTTCAACCGTATATCTCGTCTACACGAGGGTTTGGACGCCAACGACATCCGTGATGGCGATGTTGACGCGGCTGTCTACAAGGCGTTCGAGTACAAGCACCTTGGCAGTCTCGCATATGTTGGCAACTCTGCCATTTTCGATTTGGGCGAAGGTCGAAGCATCGCTGGTGGTCTTTGGGCCGTCTACGCTTGGCGTTCTGTCTACTTTGCGCAGAGCGTGAGTCTGCGAACACGACTCTTGATGGCTATGGATTGGACCAAGCGAGGTCTCTTTGGACGAGGTTCGTACTCTTGTTAATTTTTGCGAATGATTACTAACACAAAACAGATCTCATGAGTTTCTAAACGAATTTCTTCATGACCTAATATCCTTTCCTTTCTGATTTCGTGGCGTTGGAGCTTAGTATGGAGACATTTGGAGGCTTGCAAAAAAGTGTTGCTAGACGTAGACTTGCGATGTATGGAGAACTGTACATCTGTGTTGAGTCTATAGAGATGTCCGTATCTTATAGTGGTTCAATTTCAAGATTTGTAGCAAAAGTCGCAATATTATTTTCTCGCTAAATCCTCTGGACGCCGGTCTATCGTCTATTATATCTTGAAATCCTTGTATGTCCACTTCTCCGTGTACTTGCCCTTCGCCTGCTTGTGGAATGGAATATGTCTCCTGCTCTCTACCTTTCCGCGCACCAGCATGCTTCGGTACCTGTCTCGGAGGAGGTTGCCTTCGGGCTTCAATCGTCGCAGTGAATCCTGCAACTCGTCTGGAAGAACCAGCTCAAGATCTCGCTCGGGAAGCTTGTACTTGCCGAGCTGCTTGCGCCGCAACTTCTCCTGGCGAAGCTCGTCGACAGGGTCGGCTGGTTCTTCATTCAGCGCAGCGAGGGCCTTGTTTCGGTCCCTTTCTTCAATTTCCTCAGCAATCTCCCTGATGCGCTGCTCTTGACGTCGCTGAGCCTTGATAGCAGCCTTTTCCTTTGCAAGACGCTCTTCCTCCTTGCGACGCGCAATGCGATTGCGCTGGGCTTGTGTCTTTCTCTGCGGGCGTTTGACAGATGGCTTGCTGTCTTCAGCACCGCTCTGGAAGCCTTCCCACTCCGAATCCTCCTCCCATTCTGAAAGGTTGGCACGGGCTTCGGCGGCCTCTGCCTCGGCTGCTGATCGGGCAGCGGCCTCTTGTCTCTCCCTCTCCCGTTCCTCTTCCGCCAGGCGCTGGCGCTCGGCCTCGAGGGCCTTTTCGCTCTCCTCTGCTAAGCGCTCCTCGTAGTCGGTGAACATAGGGTTATAACTATATCCTCCAGTAGGCTTGAGAACAGCAGGTATCTGCTTTCCGCTCTCAAGTAGGGATAGGGGCTCCTTCTTCATTGACTTTGGTACCTTGGGCCTGGGCTGCTCTTGCAAAAACTTGTCGGCTTCCTTCTCCTTAGGCGCCGCAGGCATATCCCAAATATCGTAGGTAGCATCCTGTACTTGAACAGTGTTCTCGTGTTGGCCGTCGGCAACTCGCTTTAGTCGAGAGAACTCCTTGTGGGACACCCAATCAGTTCGCTGGCGCTTCGTGGGGAGAATTCCGTTTGTGGTCTTGTCACCTGGTCTCTTGCGCATAGAGACAGCAGGAACTGGCGACCGGGCATTGATAATTTCATCGGCCTTGAGACCCTTCTTGATATGCTTGTTGAATTTCTTCTCAAGACCAGCATCGCCCTTGATGTCGAGGGTGAAGAGTTGTTCCGACGGTCGCTCCTTGACGACACCACTGTCCACTTGTTAGCTAGGGGTTTAAAGCGTGACAAAACAATATCTTACCCTTGAATGATCTCCTTGTTCAATTCTTCGAGACCCTCCTGCACGTCGGTAACATCAACGTTCTTTCTCCACGCCTTCTTTCCCTTTCGCGAAGGCTGGTTGTGCTGCTTTGGCGCAGCGCCGTTACCGGCGTTCTTTGATTCTAACACAGGCATTTTTGCGATTCCTTTCCCGGAAAGGATATCTTGTATTGTCGATAATGAAGAACGAAAATGCTGCTTGTCGATAGAAGTGGTGGGGGACCGATTTCTTAATTTTTTAGTGGAGCCGAAAGTCTCGACTCGCTATGTCCACCGAAATTACGGAGACCGTGTAAGTTACGCTTGACTTGTTGGGGACACCGTTCAGTAAACGGAGACATGTTCTTATCAGCACGTGCACCTTCCTTAAACTTGTTCAGGGTGGCCTCCATCTCATACGCTCCTGCCGAATCTAGGATCTAGACGCTCCTTTCTCCAGATCCAAACTGGTAATTAGCCTTTATCCCTATACAATCAATCAAGTTGCCACTCTTGAGGTTACACCATTCTTTGATCTTTCTTTGCATCGCCAAGACCAGGACGTAACAGCTAGATCGTATTCCTTCCGATAACCTATATCTCTTAGCTTTGACAGCTGTCATATACACCGTCACTGCAAGAGACACCGAACGAGACCACACAACCGCAAACATGGCGCAGGCTGGCGGCTCATACAACAACCCCTTGAAGAAATTCAAGTACGTATATCAAGAGCCATAGTCGTATATTACTTACTAATGGCTTATGCAGGCTGGTATTTCTAGGAGAGCAGAGTGGTATGTCCATGACCGATGACGGACCTTTCCGTTCCAGCATAACTAATCACAATCCCAATAGTTGGCAAGACCTCTTTGATCACACGATTCATGTACGACTCTTTCGACAACATGTACCAAGCGACGATTGGCATTGATTTCCTCTCCAAGGTCAGCACCGTCATAGCCGAGCCTAGGCGCAAGACTAACATGCGGTGCACTTAGACCATGTACCTCGAGGACCGAACGGTGCGATTGCAGCTATGGGATACCGCCGGACAAGAACGATTCCGAAGTCTGATTCCATCCTATATCCGTGATTCGAGCGTGGCCGTTGTTGTCTATGATATCTCTAGTATGTGTCCCCAGGCTGACCCCACCACCACCTATCAACCCCCTCGCCTCCAATCGTGGCTATGCATGAGTCGTGCTAACTATGGTCTCCTGCACAGACGCCAAGTCGTTCCAAAACACCAAGAAGTGGATTGACGATGTACGAGCTGAACGAGGTAACGATGTTATTATTGTGCTGGTTGGCAACAAGACGGATTTGAACGAAAAGCGAGAAGTTACTACACAGCAGGGTGAGGAAGAGGCCAAGAAGAACAACCTGATGTTTGTCGAGACAAGCGCAAAGCTGGGTCACAACGTAAAGAACCTATTCAAGAGGATAGCACAGGCCCTGCCTGGTATGGAGGGAAGTGACGCTGCTGCGCAAGCTTCAAACCAGAGTAAGTGCGCCATTTGCGACTGTTTAGATGCAACTAACACATTGTCTTAGTGATCGACGTCAAGACGAGCAACACACAGCAATCACAAGAGGGGTGCGCGTGCTAAATACCACTGCGCCGAATCAGAACTGGAGTACAGGAGTATCTGGGAAAACGCAAGCCATGCTCGAATCGCGAAAGAACCCTTGCTACGTCGCGCATAAGACAGGATATCAAGCATAGCGTACGGATTTTAGTGCGGGAGCTTGTATAATACAACCAGGACTACGAGCCTACGATCGTTATATAAGCCACTTTAATGCCTTGGTTCGACTGGCTTTGAGGCTGGTCAATCATTTCGCTTCTAATACTATTGCTCGATATAAATCAGGGGTGACATTCCAAGATGCCCGGAAATATAGCGATCCAAACGCCTTGGTGACAGTGTATTCGTTTTTTTGTTGGCCAAACACGGTACGTATCCCAAAAAAGATTGTTGTTTATGTAAGGCAAAGATTCTCCCGATGTTTTTTCAAGCGGCATTTTGTACCTGCACCTCGCCATTGGCGAGGCCGAAATAAGCCGCAATGGGCTTCTGCGCTTGCGACTCCTTGCCCAGCTTAACAGCCTCGTTGCCATTGAAGCCAGTGAACAAACCAATCTCAACGATACCAGGTGTTCGGACCAGTTCCTCAGCAAGAGCATTAACCTCCCAGGCACCATCTTTTCCACGACCCTCGGTCTCGGAGTTAATGTCCTTGGGAAGAAGCAAGGGAGAGAATGGGGCGTCAATAAGCCACATGCCGTTGTCTGTTACACATTCGCCAGCTTTGGCAGGGAGACCTGAACGGATGGCAGGTTTAGGGGAACCCATTGCTCGAAGGCGGACCAGAACATCAGGTGCGGACAGCGGGAGAACCTCGATAGGAATGGTCTTCCATGTGGTACACAGTCTCGGAGATTGCTTTCGGTAATCTGTTGTGCGTCAGTAATTTGTTCTAAATTTATCATAAACAATAATAATTGGTGCATACCAGCTACGGCGATAAACTTTTTGGCAGCAATTGCAACCAATTTCTCCTGGAACAAACAAGCACCACCGCCCTTGATAAGATTGAGGTCCTCGTCTACCTCGTCGGCGCCGTCAAAAGCAACGTCGAGAGGAACAGGAAGCCCATTGACCATGGGCCTCTCATCCAAGTTTACAAGATTCAAACCAGCAGCACGGATAAGACCTTTTGACTGACTTCCCGTAGGAATAAATGTCATTCCACCATAGAATTCGGGTCCCTTGCTGACAATAGCGTCCACAACGTAGACGACGGTGCTACCAGAGCCAATTCCGACAAACTTGTAAGAGGCATCAAGGTGATCATTGACTGCCTGGTAGGCGGCCAACTTCTTGGCAGACTCGACTAGGTTTGCTGAAGAAGACATTTTTCTCGAACTGCACCTGGTACTGAGACTGAGACCTTTGCTTTGTTTGCAGCTGCGTATGTGGGTTGGTGGGATGTGCAGGACCCCGCGATGCAAATGATGAGGTGTGGTGGGGATAGTTTGAGGTGTAGTGTAGGGTAGTTGGGCTGAGACGTTTCTAATATCAAAGAAAGAATGGGGAGAAGAGAAGCCCGATGATGTATGGACTGGGGATACTCGTCTTATAGTGCTGTAGTTTCTGGGAGACGATGTAGAAGGAAAGGAAGCGATCTCAGCCAGAACCGTCGACTTTCTGGTGGAGAGATGTGTAAGCCACTTCATGGGAAAAACGAATGAGCTCTTTCGCCAAAGGCAGGTCATAAATAAAGTTGGAAGAAAGCGCGATAAAATGTAAAGCCAGGGTATCTGTCACGACACGAATAAGCAGGCATAAGAGCATCACATGCGAGTTAAGTGCCTGCTTTCAGCCAATTCAACCCAAGTCGAATCAGAAAGATGGCCCTTGTCGTATTTCGCGAATCAAGTGCGACAATTTATGACTATTAGCGGACCAACGAAACGGGTTTCGGAGAGCGTCAACACACCCTGCAGGTTTTCTTTGCAGACGGGAGCATATGTCATCTAAAACAGGCAAGCACACGCGCAACCAGAGCCATCATTGATTTGGAGCCAACTTGGAGGTGCATCTTGGGGTTGCATTGAGTGACGTGATGGCTGCTGTCAATGCCCAGAGCTCCAAGATGAAGCAAGCATGAATAAGCATTATGATTGGCTGACGAGCTCTAACTCAGCATGACTTTTCTCGACATGACCACGTGATTTAAGATTACACCGGCAGTCTCGGGCGCAAAGTCTTGGGTACAGACCCCTGGTTGCATCATATTTCGTGCCTATACTCATCCTTCTCCTGCGCGTTTCTTCCTTTTTGAGCCTCACCATCAACTCACAAAGGGCAATAGCATACCGAATCTCCAAGGCTCAGGAACGAAATATATTTCTTGTCAACCAAGCGCCGCCATGTCTCGGCTTACTCGATCCCTCCGGCTACCCCGGCCCAAGGTAAGGAGCACGCGACTTGGACTCGATGTCGTATTACGCAGATGAGAAGATGATCATCAAATGCTAACAGAAACCGTTTGTAGAGCCTCTTTGGTATTGCTAGCCTCCAGACCGGTACAGAGCTCATTTCACTGGCCCTCGTATTCAACAAGATCACCGGTGTTTACGGACTCCTCGCCATCCTTACTGGATATCAGCTATCTCTACTTCAACTCTCAACATACGTTTACTCCATCGCTGTCCTGGTAGGACTTGCGATCCTTACTCCTCATGTTCGACGACAAAGCCCATTTGAGTGCCTAGCCCTCGCTTGGCTTTACATCATCGATACCGTTATCAATGCAGCCTACACCGCAGCTTTCGGTCTGGACTGGTACTTCTCTACACAGCTTAACGAGACAATCGAATCCAAGAAGACGGATCTGCCAAATTTTGTGGCTGAGGGTATGCAAGGCCTGCGAAAGGAGGCTGCCATGCATGGAAAGGTCGTTCCCCAGGAAACGGCTGCAAGCATGTTGCTGATTGTTGGCGCAACGTTGATCCGCGTGTATTTCAGCTTCGTCGTCATGGCGTATGCAAAGCAGGTTCTGCAGAAATACATGCAACTGATGATCTTGGAGGGCCCCGGTGTTGATGACCAGGAGGGTCCCTTCGCTGAGGACCTCCCTGACGGTGAGGGCCGCCGGGGACGCCTTGGTCGTTTGATGGTTTCTTGTGGTCGGGCTTACTGGCTAGATACCCGAGAGTCTGACGAATGGGCTCCCAGCCTGGGAGGATCCAACAAGCCAGCCGGCGCGGGTACACTCTCGGGCGAGGTCTAGAAAGTCGTTTGACACGTGGGATGTGCCGCAGACTGTTGAACGAACTTAAAAGATATACAAGGATACCTGGAACGTGAACACTGGCGGCTAGGCCGGTTGCTGCCTTTTTACATTTTTGTGGTGCAAGTCATTACCGGTGGCTGATGTTCTGCGATTCATTTTCATGATAAAGGGACCAACATACGATAGAAGGAGTTTTGTTATGGGGAAAGTTGATACGCGGAAATCCTCATGGGAACTAGTACAAAGTCCATGCCGGACACAAAACCGATATCTCGGCCGGCGCGGAGGAAATGCGGCATGTGCGGCGAAAACGCGGCATGTTGTGGATCTTCTGAACGGCGGCTGCGGATGGTGTGAGCGGATGAGCCGACAATAAGTTGGAAAGCGAAATTGCGTGATGGAACGATCCCGGCCTGAGTACAAAGATGCGACGACACATGACGGCATCTTGCCGTCGCACAGTGGGTTATCGTGGATTATTCAAACGCACGAATCGTTGTCTTGTTTACTCAGGATTTGGGTCATGGATTGGGGTATCATTTAGGATAGGAAATTGGCATAATGATAATACCAGCCCTGCCGCACAACGGCAGTTAATACCAGTAGATATTGAAATCGAATAATAGCATCGATATTGACAATATCTGTCTAGAGACATTGTGGAAGCTCTATCTCTACAGTGATATTAAGATGTATTCTTTCTGACGACCAATGACAGCCAACCAGTTAATCAATCAATAAGCCTCAACCCTGTGTGTTCAACATCGATATTAGCCTTGTAGCCTCCGTCCTCGGACACTCCCGCCTACGGAGGAGGCGACAGGGGACCTTCCGAGCATTGATTCTCTATGTCTGTGCTTTGAAGTAAGTCCTATCTTTCCGATGGACCACCCGGATGATCGTGAAATGGGGTACTATTAGGCAGATTACCAATTGTACTGTTCTGGATGGAAATGTCGAAATGGTAAACTCGTAGACTAGCAGCTTCAGGGTCCAATTCCATAGGTTGGGAGGAATATACGGACACCGGCCGGTAGTCGGAGGCATCCCTGCTAATTATAAGCTGTATTGGATGAAGAGGTCATGCAGTTCTTGAATGACCAGTTGCAACCCCAATATCTCTCATCATTTTGGTGATTCTTGCGCGGACCGTCGGTGGCCCAACAGTATGCCTCAGCAGGAACTCGGGGTGGGTCCTTCTCGATGCGTATCCCTGCACATATCTACTGTCCAATGCCGGTGTTCGCGGGGTGAAGTTTATTGGTTGAACCTGTTACCTAAGGATAAACAAGCCAATTAGAGAGCATCGCGAAGCAAATACAGAGTTCCTCATTCGTTATCGGTGGTCGCGGAGTAGTGCACAGGCCCCTGTTCCAGCGGAAGGCGCGACCCTGAGGTAACACCCCAAAACTGTCGACAAGAAGAGACAGTGAGCATGAGCCCCGCCGTCCGGGGCATAGCATCCCGCTAATCGATCACGCAATCGAGGGCGAGGATTCATACAAGCCAATCTGGTGGTCACTTACGCTGCATTTGGATGGAATTTGCTACCTTTTTTCTGCTAGCTACCTAATAATGGCGCGGGGAAAAAATCGGCGAGTGGGAGGAGAAAAATAAGACGTGCGAATGAGCAAAGCGCAAGCCGAGGGACCGGACACCAGACCAGACCAGACGAGGGGCGTCTTTCAAGAGACTAAAGGCAAAAGGCAGGGCGTGTCTCGTCTCTGCTCGCTCCAGTTTACAAACTTCTTTCCTTTCCCTTTGGACGTTGAGAGCAAGAGGGAAGAAACCTTTTTTCTAATATCCTTCACATCCTTTAGAAAAGGAAGAAAACCACTCAAGACCCCGGATCCCGCTTTGAGCGAGTCCTGTCATTGAGATTTCTTTCCTTTCTCTTCATCTCTCTTATACATCCTCCCCTCCTCAGCCCAAGCAGCTTGTCTGCTCTGTTCACTCGAGAACAGTCCAAGCTTCACCATAATACCCCCACGAGATAAAGACGAAGAAGAGAAGGGACACAATGGACACTGCTACACAGCACCAGATCAAGACTCCTGAGGAGGCTGGTGAGTTTCTTCCCATATTTGATTTCCCAGATGTAGTACCGGGGTGCTACATAAGTTGGCATATAATCTGTCATTATGTAAAGAGATCGGACTCAGCCGGCGCAATGGCGGGACTACAGACCAGAATGAACAGGAACCTCAAACATTACTGGATTAAGTTTTGCGCAACACCATCAGATCGCTAATGATTTGCTTCCAGTGGCTCGAATTGCCTACCTCTCCAGCGATGTTATTGTCTCCGTCCAGCCTGCCATTGGCACCGATTCCGAGTTCTCCTCTCACCTGAACCGATACGCAGGTCGCAAGGACAGCAGCTTGGTCGCTCAGAGCGCTGATACAGTTCCTGAGGTGAGTCTGCTTCACGCCTATTTGCCCCTCCCAAGCGCTCTCCGAAAAACCTCCGGTCTCTTTGAGGGTTCTGCTTCAACTGGTGCCATATTCAAGCCAGCAAATAAGGCAACGGTACATGGAAGCAACGAAGAGCTACAGACGGATTTACAAGCAGAGCAATTGGGTGGTTGAACAACAGAACGAGCATAACTAATCATGATACCAGATCATTCCCGTTCGACACAACACCGATCCTCTCCTATCAGTGTACACACCTACCCGAGCCGGCAAGCTTGTCTCAGTCACAACCACATCCACCATTCTCCTACCCTCCGTGTCACACCTATACAAGTTGGCCAACTACCCAGTTGTCCTCCACGTCTCTCTTCAGCCTCGGACATTCCCCGATTACTCTGTCATCACCGCCATCCGTAACTCGGGATTCACATTTGTTCAGTCTGAGACCCTTCAGGAGGCACAGGATTTGGCTTTGACTGCTCACGCTCTTGCCATTCGAACTGGCAAGGGTGTTATTCACTTCTTTGCTCCCTCCACATCAGCAAAGGACAAGCCCATTGGCGTCGAGGACGCTTCAGTCGTTCGCGACGTTCTCGATATTGAGAGTGTCCGCCGATACCAGGCTGGCTCTGCTCCCTCTTCACAGACTGGAATCTACGCCGATGATGGCCACATTGCCGTCTCTTCAGACCACGACACACCAGCTACAACTGGTGCCGCCGCCAGTGGCAACCTTACTGTGCCTCCCAGTGCCAACGCCTCCAAGGCCCCCTCGGCCGGAACTTCAGTCAAGTCCAGCCAGGACAGCGAGTCCAGCACTCCTGTTGCGCCCTCATCGGTTGCCACAACAGTCGAGTCTGCCCCTCCTCAGGTGACTTCTGAGGACATCTACAAGTCTGCTGGACGTATCTGGGCCCAACTCAAGACATCTGTTGGCCGAGAGTACAGCGCTTTCGAGTACTCAGGCCCCCCTGACGCTGAGAACTGCCTCTTCATCTTCGGCTCTGATGCCGGTGCTTTCGCTCAAGCAATTGATGAAGCTAACTCACAGGAGATCTTCGCCAACACCGCTATCCTTACTCCTCGCCTCTACCGACCTTGGCTCGGTTCCAGACTTGTTGAGGCCATTCCTCGATCAGTCAAGCGCATTGCAGTGTTGGAGCAGATCCACCGCAAGACTACTAAGTGGGGTCCTCTCCTCATTGATGTCTTGACTTCCGTGAAGAGTGGTCCTGGTGGCGTTGAGGCTATTGTTGGCCACCAGCTTGGCTACATCGCCCCCGATGTTGTTGTCCAGGCCCTGCGTGGTGTTCTCCAGAACCTTACTGCCGAGAAGCCCATCCAGAACCTCGAGGTCGGAAAGAAGGAGGCTTGGAAGGAGCCCACTGGCTACGATCTCCAGGCTCCCCAGCTTGAGACTGCTTACACCAAGATTCTTGACCAGCTTTTCGGCCAGCGAGCTTACGTTGCCAACGCTATCAAGTCTTCCACTACTGGTCTCTCACCCACTGTCTCTGCCAGCCCCGAGTTCGGATTCGGTTCTCTCTTGGCTCGCAAGCAACGCCGTGGCCAGTTTGTTTCTCAGGTCAAGGATGCTGCTACTAACGGTAGCTTCACCACCGATGCCCCCAAGAGCTGGTTGGCCCGATGGGCTATGAACGCCGATGATGCTTCTAAGTCGACTGAGATCGCCGACGATGTCATCGCTAGACTTGAGACTGACGGCTCTCCCCTGGCCGCCCAGCTTCTCTCTGCCAAGGGTCTTTTCCGAAAGGAGTCTCTTTGGTTGACTGGTTCTGATGCCTGGTCTTACGACCTGGGCAACTCTGGTGTTCACCACGTCCTTGCCTCCGGTGAGAATGTTAACATGCTCATTATCGACTCTACTCCCTACTCAGAGCGGGCTGCCGCCGATGCCAACCGCCGCAAGAAGGACATTGGTCTGTATGCCATGAACTTCGGCAACGTCTATGTTGCTTCCACTGCTGTCTATAGCTCCTACACCCAGGTTCTCCAGGCTCTTCTTGAGGCCGACAAGTTTGAGGGCCCCTCTGTCGTTCTCGCCTACCTTCCCTACTTCGGCGAGACCGACTCCCCTCTCACTGTTCTCCAGGAGACTAAGAAGGCCGTCGATACCGGATACTGGCCTCTGTACCGATGGAACCCCGAGAACGAGAAGAAGGGCGAGCCCAACTTCTCTCTTGACTCCGAGCTTATCAAGCAGGAGCTCAAGAAGTTCCTCGCTCGTGACAACCAGCTCACTCAGTTGGCTGCCAAGGAGCCCAAGTTCGCTGCCGCTCTTGTCAAGGACTTTGGAAGCGAGGTCCGAGCTCAGCAGAAGAGAAAGGCCAAGGATGCCTACAACCAGCTCCTTGAGGGTCTTCTAGGCGCTCCTCTGACCATCCTGTATGCTTCAGATAACGGCAATTCGACCACTTTGGCCAAGCGATTGGCTAGCCGTGGTCGTGCCCGTGGTCTTAAGACCACCGTCCTAGCCATGGAGGACTACCCTCTCGAGGATCTTCCTACTGAGGAGAACATCGTCTTCATCACTTCCACTGCTGGTCAGGGTGAGTTCCCTCAGAACGGTCTGCCTTTCTGGGACGCTATCAAGGACAACACCGATCTTGACCTCGCTGCCGTCAACTACTCCATTTTCGGTCTTGGTGACAGCCACTACTGGCCTCGTAAGGAGGACAAGATTTACTATAACAAGCCTGCCAAGGATCTTGACCGTGTTCTGACCAACCTCGGCGGTAAGCACCTGATCGATATTGGACTCGGTGACGACCAGGATCCCGATAGCTTCCAGACTGGTTACAAGGAGTGGGAGCCTAAGCTTTGGGCCGCTCTTGGCGTGGATAAGGTTGATGGCCTCCCTGATGAGCCCCCGCCAATCACCAACGAAGACATTAAGCTGGCTTCCAACTATCTCCGAGGTACTATTGTCGAGGGTCTTAACGATCCCTCTACCCTCGCTATCTCGGCCGCCGACCAGCAGCTCACCAAGTTTCACGGAACATACATGCAGGATGACCGTGATATTCGAGATGAGCGAAAGGCTCAGGGTCTCGAGCCCGCCTACTCTTTCATGATTCGATGCCGTCTGCCTGGTGGTATCTCGACTCCTCAGCAGTGGGTTCAGATGGACGACATTGCTAACGAGCTCGGTAACGAGACTATGAAGCTCACCACCCGACAGACCTTCCAGTTCCACGGTGTTGTGAAGAGCAAGCTCAAGCCCGCTATGCAGGCTATCAACCGCGCTCTCATGACCACCATTGCTGCTTGTGGTGACGTAAACCGTAACGTCATGTGTAGTTCGCTCCCTACTCAGTCCAAGTATCACCGTGAGGTTTTCGCTTGCTCCCAGCTCATCAGCGATCATCTCTTGCCTTCGACCAGTGCCTACCACGAGATCTGGCTGACTGACGATGACAACAAGAAGACCCAAGTCGCTGGTGACGCCATCCAGGACTTCGAGCCTCTTTACGGTCCTACTTACCTGCCCCGAAAGTTCAAGATCACCATTGCCATTCCTCCTCACAACGACACTGATGTGTATGCTCACGATATTGGTCTGATCGCTATCAAGGGTGAGGATGGCAAACTTGCTGGTTTCAACGTCCTTGCTGGTGGTGGTATGGGTGCTACTCACAACAACAAGAAGACATATCCCCAGACCGGTCGCATGTTCGGCTTCTGTAAGACTGAGGATGTTCACATTGTTTGTGAGAAGATCATGCTCGTCCAGCGTGACCACGGTGATCGCAAGAACCGAAAGCATGCCCGTCTCAAATACACTATCGACGACATGACCGTACCCGTCTTCCGCAGCAAGGTTGAGGAGCTCTGGGGCAAGAAGTTCGAGAACGAGCGACCCTTCGAGTTCAAGAGCAACGTCGATACCTTTGGCTGGCAGAAGGATGAGAACGGTCTCAACCACTTCACCTTCTTTATCGAGAACGGTCGTATCGAGGATACCCCTGAGTTCCAGATGAAGACTGGTCTGCGTGAGATTGCCAAGTCCCTGAAGGGCGAGTCTGAGTTCCGTCTTACCGGAAACCAGCATCTCATTCTCAGCAACGTTGCTGACGAGGACCTCGACGATGTCAAGGAGCTCATGAAGAAGTACAAGCTCGATAACGTTCAGTTCTCTGCCCTCCGTCTCAGCTCATCTGCTTGTGTCGCTTTCCCTACTTGTGGTCTTGCCATGGCTGAGTCCGAGCGATACCTACCTGTCCTCATTTCCAAGCTTGAAGGCTGCCTCGAGGAGAACGGTCTTCGCCAGGACTCTATTGTCATGCGTATGACTGGTTGCCCCAACGGTTGCGCTCGTCCCTGGTTGGCCGAGGTTGCTTTCGTCGGTAAGGCGTATGGTGCTTACAACATGTACCTGGGTGGTGGTTACCATGGCCAGCGCCTTAATAAGCTATATCGTCAGAGCATCAAGGAGGATGAGATTCTTGACATCATGAAGCCTCTCCTCAAGCGATACGCTCTCGAGCGAAACGAGGGCGAGCGCTTCGGTGACTTCTGCGTCCGCTCTGGTGTCATTGTTGCCACCACCGACGGCCAGAACTTCCACGACAACGTAAGTCAACTTGAACATTATCTCCCGTCACATGTAAAAAACATGAAAGCTAACTCTCACATCCAGGTTGCCGACGAAGAAGAGGATGATGAATAAATCATGACATGAAGTAAAAAAAGACTCAACGAAAATTATGGTTATAGCATGGAACTGGAACGGAAAAAAAGAAGATGAAGATTCAATGTTGGGATGAATACTGATATCATTGCTTTGTTGCTTTTTGTTTTTATTTTGCATAGCTTGATGTTGTATTAACTTGGCCGGCGCAACTGATAGGAACGCATTTTATTCCATGTAGAAATACTCGCATCGACTCAATCAGCCTTTGCGTATAACATCTAGAATGTCAAATTTCATAGAATTATTATCTCAACTTTATATATCAAAATTTGGTAAATATAAAACCGTGCTTTGTCTTTGAAGACTTGTGATTATTCTAATATCGATCGTATTTAAACACTGGGTATACACATTCCTCCTACTATTTACACAAGTCCCATTTCCAGAAGATAGTTCCTTTCATATCCATCAAACGGAGCCTTCCATTCCAAACGTTCGTGTTCTTGACAGTCATATGCAATATCGTATCCCTTTTCTCAAAAACTCATCTGCTATGTCGCTGTATTTCCAATCAAAACGATAGGGACTGGTTCGGCGTTTTCCATGCAGGTAAAGTGTCAATACGCCAAACTACGCCAATGCAGATGCCCATTTTCCTCAATTCATAATAAGAAAACACAACGCAGATAGTCAAACATGATGTGAACATCAACTGCGTAGGTTGCTTGACACGCTGCTCATCTTGTCGCTGACTCTCTCCTTCACACCGCCCAACCATCGAGGGGCCTTGAGAGTCAGACGCACCCGGCCTTCGATGATCATGTTGATCACATTAAGGATGGCAAAGGTGGTGGATCCGACAGCACGGAAAACTGCGAGGGCGGCGACTGACCAGAGGAGGAAGCGCAAATAATAGTTGTCGCCGATGCCTCGAGCGCTGTAGATTTCGGACACAGCCATGCCAAGAATACCGTTGCCGATCATCCATGTAAGGACCAGGTAGGTTCGAACACTCTTGTAGTAATCTTCCTGCAGCTGAGAATCGCTTGGGGGAGACTCGGGGACTTCGAGACGATCGCGGAGGTTACGCAGAGCCTCATCGTATCCACTATCGATATCGAGCTGTTCGCTGGGCATTTCCAGCTCGACAGTCTCACCCTTACCCACAGCACCACCAAGATCAGTCTTCATGACGTTGTCACCCTTGGTGCCCCAGGTAACATCGTGAGTATTGCAGAAGGCGTAGACTTGCAGGGTGCAAATGTAGCTAGGAAGAAGGATAAAGTACTGCGCTGAAGATGTGATCATATGCCATGGATCCAGATACATGATTGACATGATAAAGTACATGCCGATTGTCGATAAGATAGATACAATCATGTTGGTAAAGACGTTGTCGCCCATCTTTATGTCGTCGTCTTTGGATGTGAGTTGGCGAATGATGATGTAAAATGTTGCAAACGTCGTGTACATCATGATGATACTGTAGATAATCATACTAGCAAGGTACAGCTTCCTGGAACCTTGAGGTCGATTACCAAGTGAGAGGATGAACTGCGTTGATATGAGGAGCACACACGAATACCGCAGTATGTGAAAGATAACAGTAGCAATGTTGTGCCCGAAGGGATCGATCTTGGGATCTGTCAAACCGCCGGCGACAAAGTAGAAAGTGAGGTAGAAGTTGGCCAGAGAGAAGAAGGTGAACATGAGCTGAATGAATTGGTACAGGAACTCCATATGCAAGAGGATCTTGCGAGCGAAAGTATGATCTGTGGACCAAATCTGCTTGAAGTGGACAAGGGAGTAAACAGCAGCAAAGAAGGCACCGTTGAGCCATCGACGTCGCTGAGAAATGAACTCGGGAACAGTATCTGATTGGAGTTAGCCAAGAAATTGAGGTTGGTTTATATAGGGTTTCTTACCAGGCACATCGGTTTCACCAGTACATCCCTTGACGTACTTGAGAACCCATCTTTCATTGCGTTTGGCAACCAACTCCCAACAGAGGATACGATCTTCAGCAAGATACATGTTGGCAGTGAAGACATCAGCATGCTGTCCATGAAGAGTCTCACCCTTGAAGTATTGACTAAGAGGACCATGGCCCGTCTCGTCATTCTGAAGCGCGTGGTATCGGTAGGCACTCAGAGCACCAGGCAAGACAGTAATATAGCCAAAGACAGACTCGAGGGGCTTGTCAAGAATGTTGGACATCTTGTACTCAAAGTTTTGAGACGCAACGAGGGGATTGAGTAGGTTACGGCCGAATTTGCCTTTCATAGCCTTGATCTCTCCACAAGCGCCAGCGACGTTGGAGTCGGTATCAAAAGCCTTCCACAGATGATACAGCGATGTACCGCTTGGACGGGTACCGACATCCAACAAGATGCAGACGTTGGGATTGAGAGCTTGGCCAAATGCGTTGAAGAACCAACGATGCGAGTTGAGCTTACGCTGGTTCTTTTCCTTGAGACAGAAAATCATCTGGCAGGGAACAATGCCCTTCTCGGCACCCTTGAACTTAAGATCGGAGTCGAGAGAGACCTGAGTTGTGTATTCGTAAACGTGAGCCTGCACAGCACGATTGTTGACAAAGTTCTTTGCAATACCGTGCTGGTAGACACCCATAGCAGCGAGAGCATCCAGAGTACGAGGGTGAATCTTCTCACGACCGTCTGACACGATGCAGACGACAATCTTCTGCCATCCAGTTTCACCCCAGGTACGGGAGCGCGTGCGGGAACAAAAGTGTGATATGTTCTTCATAACGGCGTGCATGGTTCGAGTGAAGCCGATCTCATCTTCGTTGTACATGGTGACACAGATAAATAGTTCGGTTTCTCTGACTGTCTTACCAAAGGTTTGTCTTAGTGTGTAACCTCTTTCAACAAAGTCGTCAGGGTCACATGTGACAGCGGTATAACGCATATGAGTGAACTCGATTTCACCGCGGCGAGGCAAGAAACTGTAGAGAATTGTCGGGATCTTACACTCCAGCACCAGTTCACCGTTGATGAGCTGAACCTCTTTCCTTGCCATTTGAGGAGCACGAACACCTCTCCTTTCCTGAGCGCCGGCTGGAGCAGGACCATAATGCTCGAACTTGTCGTAGTCATCGGGGTCGCCTTCATTTAGTGTGTCTTGAGACTCTGCAGACATGTAAGAGCTACGGTCGACAGGATGAGGTCGGGCGTCGCTTAGGTCGGATTCAGGGCCGAAAACGTCGTCGTCCATAGGATCGTGCAAGGGAATGGAGACAGTCGCATCATCCGCGAATGGTGGAACGGCCTGTCTCGAGCTGTGAAAGAGAGGTGCAGGAGGAAGAGGTCGTCGTGGACTGCCGCCGTATCTCGATGAGGGTGTTCCAGGTCTGGGGCTTCCATTCAAATCGGAAGGCTCATACATGTCGTTGTTTGGGGGCGGTCTCGAGAGATCAGATCTGGTGAAGTCAGACATACGAGACGAGGGCGTCCATGGTCGCTGAGGAGAGCCATAGTCGCGCGTATCATAGGACATGTAAGAACCTCCCCCTGGGGGGCCCAATGACGGGGCATCGTCGAAGATGGAGCCGGATCTCGATGAGCGGACGCTAGGTTGATAGTTGAGGTTTCGAGGACTTCGGATACTGGGAATTTGATCATGTGAGTTTGTATTCTTTAAGCGACTGACTGGACGAGGGGGAACAGTTGGATTTGTCTCCAAGCCAAGGTGTTGGTGTTCTTTGTGGACCCTACGTCTCTCGCTAATCCCCTCGGGAATCTCTGGTAGATCCGTAGGTAGATCTGCGAAGGCGACGTGGATGCTAGCTCTTTTCCTGTTCTGCAACTTTGCAGCTGGGCTGTTATCAACTGGCCTGTTAGGCAGCAGAGATTGGGATTCGGCAATGGAGCGTGAGTAAGAAGGAGGGTTGGGTGAGGGTTGTTCTTGTTGATTGTGAATGTTTGCTTGAGTGTTATCTTGCTGATCAGGTTCAAGCCTGAAGGCCTGTTCTCCTGCTTCTGAAGACATGTCGAGATCTGTTTGTGAAGCAAACAATGGAGGAGGAAACTCTACTGGAGGGTTGAGAGGAGGTGTTGACTTTGAGGGCGAAGGGGAGGCAGAAGGGGAATTTGAAGACATAGGGCGTGTAGGAGGCGTCTGAATCGGAATAGGATTCTGGCTGGGGGATGAGGGTGGTACATACGTGTGAGGATGAGGGTCGTAGTGTTCCTCCGATGTCAACAGTCTCACGGCAGCAGGACTGTAGCCGGTAGGCGTGTGAAGGTCCTCGTCATCGTAAGGTGGGAGGCTGTAGTCCGGTGGGCGTGACATATTCGGGTCCATTGTGTGTGAGAGGTTGGAATGCGGACACGGGTAGTTGCTTGCGACAACACGAGCCTGGCTGAACTACCTATGGTATGGTATGGCAGAGCACAAAGCGAAGGATACCTTGTATCTCTACGGCCACTGCCGCTGAGAAAGATCCGGATCGCGTACTGAGCAGCTGCGAACGTCGAGGTAAAGTCGATGTTGATGGCGTCTCGTTTTGGTGGTAGTTGGAACTTTGATATCAACGAGGCGTTGCTGTACGCAAAGTCAATGGTCGGTGTAGGTTTAGTGTCACCGCTCACGAGTTGAAGACAAAAGTCGCGAGGTTGAGAAACAAACAGAAACAATAACGTTCCAGAGGAGGATACAATGCAACAATGAATGAATGTTAGATGTTCAGTTTATCTCCTTTTTGTGAGACGTTGTCGTACAACAAAGTCAACCAAGTCAGGTACGGAGTGAGCGGAGCTTTGATCTAGCAAGGCAAGTGCGGGTACGGGTATGGGTATGGGTATGGACATGTACATAAATTTGGTGGGGGAAGCTTAGCTGGCTGATCCAAACAAATTACGTCGTCATGTTGGCAGAGCAACGCATCCATCTCGGACATTTATGTCTTTACCAGGTACAACCACACCCGCATTGTTTCAGTGACTGGCTGACTGGGAGATGGATGGAGGGTAGGTAACGAGGTATGTATTCCTTGCATATCTTTAGTAAGTGGAGAGTTATTCTTTATCATCACAAAGCAATACATACTGACTCGACACAACCGTAGTCATCAATATCTCTTCTACAATTTTCAGGCAACTGAGCAGAACAGAACAGAACAGAACAGAACGATAAGTAGAGGTAGGCAGGCAACAGTTTTCCACTTGCCAAGTCCAGTTACTGTTACACGTAAGATTTGTTATGATCGATAACCCAGCAACAGGAGCTCAGCCTTCCACTACCTTGTACGGCGCTTACCATTTCCAAGTGGATATTCAACGGTCTCGATCCTGGAAAGCCAACCCTAGGTCTGTCTGTGTATGTACCTTGAGGTGTATATAAATAACAAGCAATCATAGACATATACGAACGTTGGTCCCGAGCTCACAAACCACTTTGATCTCTGAAAAAGCTCAACCAATTAACTCTATAACGCCACAAACATTCGTAAACAATAAACAATTAATCAACTTGGCCTTTTGTTTTCTGTCTTGACAAGCTAACAAGGAACAGAACTAACTGGGAGGGATGGTTTCAAGTGGGACCATTCTAACAACGACATGCTTGCTTGCTAGCCATACCCTGAAGCGATGGAACCCATTCAGCCACGAGGTCGGATCACGATCGAGAAAACAACAACCGAGAGTGAACGGACCTGGCTATCGATTTTTTTCAAATTTAGTTTAAAGTGATCGCTTGACGTGCTTCTTGCATTTAGTCGAGCAAGGGAACTCAATTGAAAGCGACTGTAGTGGTAAATGTTAAAACTCCAACCTTGGGACTATCAAGACTGCAAAGAGTCTGCCCAAGCTTAGCAGGACCTGGCAGACCACATGGAATAACTACATAGAAACATCTTGTTATTATTTATATCCGGTTTAGCTTCACCATTGCTACTGCACAATACTGCTATCTCGACTGCCTGCGCGTCCACGGCCCTGTCAGGGCTTTAGCTTAGTGAACCATTGCCATTGCTATTGCCATGGCCAAAGATACCTAGGCATACTGTTTAACTTGTCATCGATATCTCTCAATCCTATGCTATTTCCTCGAGTACGGGTAAATCAGAAACACTTACGGGTCTCTCACTCTAACTACTTGGGTGAGTGAGTAGGCATGCTGAATAGCAGATCACCGCTTGTTATCTGACTCCAATCCATCCGTGGAACCAAGCTCAATACAAAAGTTCCACTGATAGACGCTCTGCCCGCCCATTTACAGCAGGTGCAAGAGCTACAAGCCCCCCGCAGCCACTACGTTCCCCGCCATAGATAGCTCGCCATAGATAGCTCGCCATAGTGGAGACCAATCACTGTAAGTCAAGCTAGGTAGCTTCCGTCACTTGTACCTGACAGCAGGTGCCATGAATATCCGAGACATTCAGGAGCTCT
This sequence comes from Fusarium palustre, assembly GCA_014899045.1. NCBI lineage: Eukaryota > Fungi > Ascomycota > Sordariomycetes > Hypocreales > Nectriaceae > Fusarium > Fusarium palustre. The sequence continues at coordinate 104,048 of JAAVUH010000176.1, read as the reverse complement.
TTTCAACGAGGGAGCTGGTGATCGTCATCCCGAAAAGCTCACACCTCCTCTTTTCTCCTACATCTATCCTTCAAGAAATATTTATTAGAAATTGAATACTGTGAGGCTTCAACCAAAGAAGCGACAATGGATGAGAAGGCTCAACTTCCGCCTTACAGCTCCATCTCGCTGCCAGTGCCTGTTGGCCAACAGCAACAGCAACGGCGGAGTAGGCGAGCGTTGCGTCGTTCACGCGCTATCAGACTCTTTGCTTTGGCATGCCTTGGATTTATCGTCTTTGCCCAATGGCGACAAATTTCACCACAAAAGGGGACTACTTTATCTGTTGAGAAATTAAATGAGGACCTGCAGACGTGCAAGAAGTTCCGCGTCAAGCCTGAGGACCCAGCCGGTCTTGGACGAGACAAGAATGCCCGTTATATCGATGGCGGAAAGCCGACCCTCATCAAGAACGCTACCATCTGGATTGGGGAGCCTGTTGACGGAACCAGCCAAGAGGATGCACGTTCTGGAAAAGGCTGGGAGTGGGTGCAGGGTGATGTTTTTCTCGACAAGGGTCTAATCCAGCGTGTTGAGAAGGATATCAAGGCTGCTTCGCTGCCCGACAAAACTGTTGTCTATGAGGCCCGTGGGCGTCGATTAACAAGTGGCATTGTTGATACACACAGTCATGCTGGCGTGTACCCACTGCCTTCTCTCCAAGGTAACTCTGACGGCAACGAGATGTCAGACAACATCACGCCCTGGGCCCGATCTATCGATTCGCTTCTTCCATTGGACCCTCAAATCGAGGTCATCAAATCAGGCGGTGTTACGACTTCACTCATCCTACCAGGCTCTGGTAACAATATCGGCGGAGAAGCCTACCTCATCAAGCATGCCGTCGGCAAACCTGACGGTCGCAAAGAAATCAGTGCTCAGGACTTACTAGCCGACCCCGATCGTAACTGGCGGTACATGAAAATGGCGTGCGGCGAGAATGCCAAGAATGTCCATGGCCGTGTTGGAAGGAGACCTTTTAGCCGTATGGGCGAAAGTTACGAATTCCGCCATGCTTTTGAGCAGGCCAGAAACCTGATTCAGAAGCAGGATGACTGGTGTGCCAAAGCTGAGTCTCAGGGTGTTGAGTCTCTGGATGAGTACCTTCCTGGCGAGATTGCTTGGGAGTCTCTGACCGCGGCTCTCCGTGGCCAGGTTCATATCAACACGCATTGCTATACTATTCCTGACCTGGAGGCTATGGTCGATCACACCAATGAGTTCAAGTTCGCAGTTCGAGCTTTCCATCATGCTCATCAAACATATCTAGTCCCAGAGGTCAGTCTTGTACACCAAACTTCTTTTCTCGTACTCACAGTCACTCTAGATTCTGAAAAGGACCTGGGGCGGACGCGCTCCTGCGTCTGCTCTCTTCGCGGATAACATGTTTTATAAGACTGAAGCGTATATCGGCTCTGAGTACGCTGGAAAGATCCTTAATGATAACAACCTCACAGTCGTGTATGTCAGTGACAACCCCGTCATCAACGCACAGCATGTTCTCTTCGAAGCAGCCAAGGGACATCATTATGGTCTCCCATACCACGTTGCCATGGCCAGTGTGACATCCGCGCCCGCTGAGTTACTCGGTATGGGCAAGCGACTAGGAAAGGTTAAGCCTGGCTTCGATGCCGATGTTGTTGTCTGGGACAGTGATCCTCTCAGTGTTGGCGCTGCTCCTGTTCAAGTCTGGATCGACGGAACAGCTCAGTTTGAAAGTCCTGTCGAGCTGCCTAAGCAACAAGAGGCTATAGTGGCCATCTCCGAGCCTGCTAAAATTATCGAGGAGCCAAGCAAGCTTGATAACGTTATTTTCACTGGTGTCACCAAGGTCCTTCTCGAAGACGACAAGATTTACGAGTCTCAGGGTCGGCCTGTCAACGTGATTGTCACCAAGGGTAAGATCTCTTGTGTTGGTAACTGTAACAACGAATTCAATGCCGCAACTGCGACTGGCGCAAAAACCATTGCGCTTGAGAACGGTTACTTAACTCGAGCTTTCACAGCTGTGGGCGGTACCTTGGGTCTTAGCGAGATCGAAGCCGAGAGTGTGACCAACAATGGACCCAACCCGTTGGTCTTCTCCAGGGCCATTGACGGACTTGCACTTGATTCCAAGAAGTTGCACGTTGCAGCGCGCTACGGTGTTACTAGAGCCATTTCAGCACCCGCATTCGTGGGCGGCGCAACTCACTTTGGTACCAGCGTCGGCTTTTCGACTTCAGCATTGACCAGTATCGAAGAAGGGGCTGTCTTTGCTCCTGATCTGGCAGTTCACTACACTCTCGATATCAATATCAGAGACACGACTAGCTACTCAGCTGCTTTTGGTGGATTAAGAAACAAGCTACTCGCGGCTGTGACTTCCACTCAGCCTGTTGTCAATCCATTCTCAGAAGAAGCCCACCTTAAGAAGGTGGTAAGTGGCGAGCGAGTCCTGGCCCTGACGATCAACAGTGCAGACGGAATCGCGACGGCTCTTCGAATCAAGTCTGAGATTGAAGGTCTGCTCGAGACTTCCAGCTTGGCGGGAGCGGCTCAGCGCTTGAATGTGGCCATCATCGGTGGTGCCGAGTCTCACATGGTGGCTAAGGAGCTTGGAGAGGCCGGCGTTGGTGTTATCCTGTCGCCTTTGCAGGCGATTGGTGACAGCTGGGACTCACGCCGTGTACTAACAGGTGCACCTCTGACTAATGGCACAGTCGTTGATGCACTGCTCGATGCAGGCGTGACAGTGGCAATTGGACTCCATGAGGACTGGGAGCTACGTGATCTTGGCTTCGCAGCTGGAACTGCTTACAAGAACGGCGGTGGGCGATTGAAAGAGAAGGATGCAATTGATCTTGTTAGTACAAACATCTACAAAATTCTCGGAGCGGACGAAAAGGCGACAAAGGACTCTGGACATTTTATGGTAACAGAGGGAAGTCCTCTTGAGATTGGATCGCGACTCAAGGCTGTTGGTCATGGAAGGGACCAGGTGTCTGTGTTTATCTAGCCATATACTTGTTTATGTATCTAGTATCTAGGGTATATCTCGTGTGTTAGGTTGGGGTCGTTTATACGCCTGGACGATCATCATTGTCTAGTATCTACCGCGCGCGAAATTGATTATCATGACAACTCAAGTTTTGTTCGGAATGGAAGAGCCGAAGTTCGGATTACAAATTGAACTGCGGGAGAACAAGTGGAGCATCGCGCGCGGGTAATGACCAAGTATGATTCTATTCGTTGAATGGCCCCAACTTGTAGCTAATGCAATGCATTGTAAACATTTTCGGCTCCGAGTCGGAAGTTGACAGCGGGAAGCGGAAATAGCTCCACAAGCCATGATGGTCCCGTATGTACCTTATCATGATTGTGGAGGATAAATAGCTTCCCAGGCCCCGCCATGATATGAGAGAGAGAGCTGAGGCTAAGAAAGAGTCAACAAGGCAAAAAGCTCATGTTAAGACATACTGGCACAGCATCAAGAACTATTTCAAAAATACCATTCAAACCATTATTTTCTCAATTACATACAGCCACAATGTCAAAGGTCGCTCCTGTAGTTGCCCTGTCTCACGGTGGTGGTAAGTTGGCAACACTACAGTACTCCAAACATGATGATGGCTAACGTAACATGATTAGGTCCAATGCCTATCTTGGGCGATCCTAAACACAAGGATATCGTCTACTCCCTCAAGAATCGTGTACCCAAGATCCTCAAGCTTGGTACCCCAGATCAACCACGAGCCATCATCCTAGTTACAGCCCACTGGTCTACCGCCAGACCTACCATCTCATCAGGCGCATCTCATGAGCTCCTCTACGACTACTACGGCTTCCCCAAAGAGTCTTATGCTCTCAAGTACCCCGCGCCAGGCCACCCAGAAATTGCACATGAGGTTGCCGATGCGCTCAAGGCAGAGGGTTTGACGCCTGAGCTGGATGACAAGCGGGGATGGGACCATGGCGTTTTCGTCCCGCTGCTGCTCGTCAACCCCAAAGCCGACATCCCCGTGATCCAAGTCTCTGTTCTTGAATCTGAAGACCCGGAAGAGCATCTCCGCATGGGCGCGGCGCTGGGTAAACTGCGTGCCAACAACATTGCCGTCGTTGGGTCTGGCTTTGCGAGCTTTCACAACATCCGCGCCATGATGATGCTCGGCGGTTCAGAGCCCGAGCAACAGAAGCAATTCCGGGTTTTGTCTGATCAGTGGAGCAGTGTGCTGTCGGACGCGACGATGAAGAAGGAAAAGGAGGAGAGATGGAAGGCACTCAAGGGATGGAGGGCGTTTCCGTATGCTGACATGATGCATCCTCCACGGGGAGGGGAGCACTTTATGCCATTGCTCGTGTGTGCGGGTGCGGCTGGAGATGGAGAGGAGACGATGAAGTATAGTGATGAGTATGTTGGAGTTGAGATTAGTACATTTTACTGGGGATCTGAAGAGGTTAGCAAGTTGTAAGCACATATTAAATGAATACCCAGGTATATCTACCAAGGTAGATAGATACCTACCTAGGTACCTACTATGGTTGTATGTATGCTTCTTTTTTAGGGTGGTGTGGGTTTCCCCTCCCTCTTATGGTATCAATCATCCCATGTTGTCCTCTCAATTGGTAAATCCATCTCTTTCTTATTGGAACAAAACATCCTTGTAATAAATTGATCCCCTGATTTACAGGAACACCAAGAATGGTTACTAGTATAAACATGTTTTCCTTTCGTAACAGAAACTCAAAGCCCACTAATAATTCCATGACCCGCTGCCGTCATCACTGTCTTGGCTTTTCAACTTTTGTACGGATACTTTACTCCAGTTCGCCTTCAATAAGAGACTTCGCTGACGTCAAAGATGAAAAAAAAAAACGACCATAAAAAACATTCCGCCAAGATCCAGTAAAGATCCTGCATACGCAGTTGCAGTTGCAGTGCAGTCTCTTTACCCATAGTTAGGAATACATTTTACATATTCAAATACGGTAAAAACATGCTCAGAACCTGTATTTCCTCTTGCCGTTTAAATAGATCAATCGTTGCCTGGCAGCTTTCATTTCCCACTGCAACTACCATTCCATCCACGCCTTCCAGAACTTATACCACCACCACTACTACACCTCGTCGTCGACCATTTCTGCCCTTTTCTTCACCTTCACCTCCAACGCCAAAAAGGTCATACACCACAGCAAGCAGCATGAGTCAACATTACAAGCCAACAGTCGACTCTCACGTCGTCAAGGTCTTTGTTCTCGAGACCGATACTCCCCATCCAAACACCCAAACAGACCGCGGTTCCTTCGGCGAGATTGTGCATCACCATTTCTCCTGTGCAGGCAAGAAACATCACCCTCCACTTGGCGTCGAGACAGAGCAGGTCTTTGTTGTCACAGAGGAAGGCGGTCGCATGCCAAAAGTTGAGGAATTTGACGATTACGATGGTCTACTTATTACAGGGAGCATGTATGACGCTCATGGCGACAACCCTTGGATCCACGAGTTGCTCGATCTCTTGAAGCGTAAGTACTACCAAATGAAATCTCTCAAACCCAATACTTATTTATTTATTAGAATTATGGACAAAACGCCCCGACTTTCACTTCACTGGTGTCTGTTTCGGTCACCAGGTCCTTACACGCCTTCTAGGCGGAAAAGTTGGCCCTTCACCCACAAACGACTGGGAGCTTGGCCACAATGCCATCACCCTCACACCTGTTGGCAAGCGTCTATTCCGAACCCATGACGACAAAGTCTACCTTCACCAAATGCACCAAGACCAAGTCCTCAAGGCCCCGACCATCGAGTCATCCAACGGTCTTCTCCCACCCGACACAGACGTCCACGTCTGGGGCAAGAGCGAACACACACCCATCCAGGGCCTGTACATTCCCAACAGGCTATTCACTACACAAGCACACCTGGCTTTTGACGAGGACATGGTCAAGAGACAGATTCAGATGCGAATCGACAGCGGTGGAATCCAGGATCTTGAACATGCCGATCGGGCGGCTGAGACGGCGGACTTGGAACATGATGGAGAACTGGTTGCTTCAGCGATTCTGAGATTGTTTAGGTACGATGACGATGGTATGAAGTGGGACTAGGTTATGGGCGTATATTTTGCTTGTACGAAGGCTATCTAATCCCAATTCTTTCTAATTTAGACACAATGACTAGCTTTCTTCTTTGAAATGTTTTCAGATCGTTTCGTTTCAGGGCACTTTCCTTTCCAGACTTTCGGTGCTCGTTCATCTTTATCCCGGAGTTGACTAGGTAGTGTTGAAGAGTTCGGCTGAGATACTACGATACATCTCGTCCGGTTTTATCAACAAAGATCTCTCGAAGGGTTCTCCTAGTTCTAACTAGGTCTGAGGCAGCCAAGACCCTTTTAGTCCAGAATAATCCCAGACTGCCCTCTTGAGTGAGCTCTGGTTTTTCTTGGTTTTATGGTGCATCATGGCATGTATATCGGAGCATGGTGCTTTTTGAATCATATTTCTGTACAACACCTATGTCTGGGTTTCTGGCAGTATGAGCAGTAGTCACTTTATCCTACCGCATCTCTCTACCCGGCAATATAGGTTGGTGTTGATGCGCGGGGTCGTGGTTGTCGTTTTGTCCATGAATATAATATATGTAGGCTGACGGTATATTGCATGTATAAATATTTTTATCCTCTTGTGTGTTCGGTTTCATCCGGTGATCTGATGTGAAGCCAGTCCGCCATTGACAAGTTTGTCCTGGTAGACTGTATATAGGTAGTTGCTTATTTTGTCAAAGATACGGCAGCGGTGTGCCCCAAAGTTCATCCAGACTGAAGTCCTGCCAGGCTTGCACCCTGGAAAGTTGACGTGGAGCAGATTCTGTGGTGTTGGCAAAGATGTCCATGCCACTGCTCGCCATCAATGACCCAATCCCATGAGCGAGATGCCGCCTTCGTGGCTTTTTTGCTTTTGACAATAGTCTTTCATATGGACTGCAGATCCAGATTTCGTGAATGGAACTATCGTAGTCATCGCTGTGCGATTACGAGCGAGATCTAGTAGATAAAAACCTGACAGATGGATATAACAGCGGTCATCCTCCTTAAGAACGAGTACCACCCTGGAAGAAATTGTGCCAGTTTCGGGTCTTTGTTCGTATATACAGCTCGTGGCTGAGGAGGTGGTACATCAGCAGGCTCCTGGCTCATGTTTGACTTGTCGGTGGTACTGAGGGTTTGGCTTGCGGCATCAGGAGTGGTGATTCAGCTGGGTCAGTTGGAGTTTAGCTCTGCCCAGCGTCCCGATATCTAATTTGTTTTGCCCATTTCCCGGTCCACCAGAATTGACTTGGTCATCAGGCTTCTTTTGTTCGTCAATGGGCGTGTCTAGGACATCAGCGTTGACTTTTCGATTACAAGGGAGCGCAGCTTTGTGAAACCTCTGACACGATCTTGTGCATACTTGTCGATGGCGTAGCGTCAGTGATGGGTACGGTCGCAGGCGAATGTGTAATGAAGGTAAGTTATCTGTCCAGTAGAGGTAACAGCTATAAAGACGGGTATCGCGATGGCGAAGCACTGTTGGATAGTTCTTTGCTTGCCGTGTAAATTATTCCTTTCAGGGGGAAGCTCAGTTACCCTCTTGATATTATTATATGAATATCGTCCCGGCGACCACAAGGAATTTTTGGCTCGTGGGGAAGCAGTTCGTTCTGGCTGTCTTGTTCTTGTCAGGGCTTTGATTCCATCTTCGTTTGAGGCGCAACCAAGACATCTATAGCGACACGTATAAAATGAAGCTGCTATTCGTTTCCTATTATCCTTCTTCAATACAGCTACCACGCCGTCAGCAAATCCAAAGTACCCTTGCCCGATGTACTTACAGTCCTATAGCTCATCAAAGATCCAGATTTGGTCTTTCACGTCATCATGTCAGGCTCTCCAGATCACGATCGGTAGTAGCATCGTCTGTTGCCAGGGAGGAATTGGAGAACAGCAATGATTCTGAGTGTCTTTTCAGGTATTCAGAATATAAATAAGTGTCGGAACTTCAGTTATCTTTGTTGAATGCTCCAAGGACTTCTAGCTGGCTTGCAGGACTTTCTTCAACACGAAGAGTAGCTGTGACATAGGCAAGGTGGACCAAAAGAGCAACAGCGAGGCTATAGTATGTTAGTAACTGCACAATATAGTAGACACCACTTGGTAACAGCCTCGTCATCACATGATGATCAAGCTAGTTATGTTTATGGTAAAGTTAGAGTTAGCACTTACTTATGGGCATGATATAGGACCATGCAAACTCCTCGATTGTTCTCCTGAACATATGGCAAGACGCTGCTTCAACTTGAGGAACTGTTTAGCTGTCACCCCAACTCCTCTCTTGATATCAGCGACTTTTCAATGGCGGCGCAAACCTCAGGATAGTATAATATTATATATAGGGAAAAAGGAGTTTGGAAAAGATAAAGTGATGAATGACAGAGTAACAGAATGCCCAGGACATTCCAAGCTCTTTATAGTCGCAAACATGTACATTAGAAGCCTGGCTGACATAATCTCTGGTTTCTCCTTTGTTGGTAATGTTAAGCGACCATCGTAGAATGTGATGTGAGTTTGTCTGTTTGGGACTGGCACACAACCTTGTGATCTCCTGCTTGCCTCTGCTTCTATATGCTTCCCCATACTACATGATGAGAACACCAACAAACCTGACAAATTTTCAATAGAATGGCAGACATGACCTATCGAAATTGTGAGAATCTCCGGGGGTATTCGCACATCAGATGTAGTTTGTGGGTAGCAATGAATGCAAGCATGTATGCCATAAATTGTTATTGACTAAATTTTGATTGCCGTAAAACTATAGAAAATCGCTTTTTGCCCAAACTCGCTAATTCAAAAGTAACAATACCGTCTGTGAATAACAAAAAACATCAATCATGAAGCCGCAAGCTTCCTCAGCTCCGGCAAAGCCCACTGCTTCATCCACTTTGACTCCAAAAGCTCCTTGGCTGAGACTCTTTCTTCGGGACGGAACGTCATCATTATCTTCATCATGTCGATGAAAGCATCCTTTTCGTCCTTGGACATGGGCTTCATGCCGCTTTCCTTGCGTCCTTGTTGGACACAGCGCTCAAAGCGGGAGTCCCATGTACTACCATTGGATTGTATCGGTGTTTCGGAATCTTCTGCCGAGACATCTTCTATCCAGTACTCTGAGCGCTTGGAGCTGTATGCGGACCACTCTTCTGGGATTTCACCGAGAAGATCGGTTTGGTCCTGCAGGATGTCATCTTCGGAAAGCGTCCAGGCGTCGAAGAGGGGACGCTGGCCAACAACGTTCCAGAGCAGACAGCCTAGACTCCAGATGTCGGAACTGAAGGATAGAGATGGGCAGACATCTGGGAATTGGGTTTCAGGAGCTCGATAGCGAATGGGTGCGTTGGAGTACTGTCGCTTCTCTTGGCTAGGGAGAAACGATTCGCCAAAGTCGCCAAGGAGAATCTTTGCATCCGTCAGAGCGACATCCTCACTCTTCTGGCCCAACCAGATTGGTAGCACAGCATTTCGTGGCGCATTTTCATCGAGAGGGAGACCATCAAGCCTTGTCACAGGCACTGTTGTGGGGTGGCTGTGCCTCTCGTGGAGTTGATCCGGGGATAAGCATCTGATTCGTTCAGGAAGCTGCAGCAGTATGTTGTCGAGATGGAGGTCACCGTGCACAACGCCACCTTGGTGAAGATAGGCCACCGACTGGACGACCTGGGCAGCAATGGCTCGGGCCGTCCGGGGCTGGAAGAGTTTTGAGAAAGAAGCATCCTTGGCAAGTCTCAAAGACATCATAGCCGGATCGTTAACCAAGCATGTATGCCTCCCATTAGGTCCGTCAAAGTGGAAGTTGTCTGTGATATGGCGAATGTAGGATCTTCCGGGGTGTGTCTTGCCAGCTTTGGCCTCTAATTGTTGGAGAACGTCTACTTCTGTTGAATCCTCTCCAAAGTCTGCCAGCACAATCTTCAAGGCGGCATACTTCTGTTTCAAGATGTCCCAAGAGAGCCACACAGTAGAGTAACCACCATGGCCCAGCTTGTTGAGGATGAGATAGCGGTTATTTATTGTCTCGCCCAGGGCAACAGGGTGGAAGCCTCCGTGGCAGTACTGCTCTAGGTTCTCGACATGTTCGATATAGTTGTAGCTGTATCCCATGTTGATGAGTCTAGTGTTGTGATCATCCATCATGATGGGTGGAGGGGGAGGATGAGAAGTTTGTGTCGTTTGGGCGGTGACGGTGGCCAAGCTGCGAGATGCAGTTTTTGGGGACATGATGGGATTGAAACGAAAGGATCTCTTTTTTGCTTCCGACATTAGAGTCAGGGAAGGTCGCCGTAGCGAATTGAGACTACAAGTGGCCATTTTGTTTTGTTCTTTTGGTGTGGTCGTGTTCTGTCTGTTATCGTCTTCTTCTTTCGGTAAAGGTTTTTTGTGTGTCCATTAGAGGTCTTGAAGAATGGGCCATTCCGGTATGTTTTACAGCGAGTGTATATACGTGTGTATATGTATAGGCGATATGCTTAGGTGAGAATAGGTAGGTAGTAGATTAATCAATTCAATTTAGTTGAGTGAGTGAATGAGTATTGAAAAAAGCAAGTCAAGAAAATGGGTGGAATAATCCGAGGTTATATGAGTAACATGGAGAGGCCGAAATCCGGGGTAAGCAGGAGCTAATTGTTACTCATAGCTCTCACAGCTTGTCTCGGTTCAAGGGAAGTGGATATCGCGAACTAAAATACCAGGTAGGTAGTCTAGCCTCAGGCACAAATTCGGACATGTTCCGAATCCAACACACTTACGAATAGATAGTACATTCAATGCATCAAGTTTTGGTTTTAGTCTGTCCCGGTTTCAATTCCTTGTCCGCGGGAGTTGACGGGAGTGAAACATTGAACTAAAAAAATAAAATAAAAAGTCTACAGGTCGTGTGACTTTGACTGCACTAGAAAGCAATGACATTTTGATGCTGTCTCTACAGAAACAGGCTCACGAACAAACAAGCAAACAGGCAAACTGACTGACAAGTAGATAAACAAATCATGATAACATCAAGACCAAAAATGTCTTTCTTTGCACAGTTCGCAGGTACTGCCCCGGAACTGACTGATTCTTATCTTGTGCCTGATAGATAATCATCATGATGCTGGGTCTGGCCCATCAATCATATCAAGCTATTCAAGTATCCACACTCCAGATCAAGTAAACACCAACTTTCGGAAATCTGGGGTAACTTATTTTGAGACGTTCTTATCAAGTTCTTGGCATATCTAGGTACTTGTCTGCTAATTAGTTGAGAGAATGCATCGCCTACCTACCTAGCTATAGTCACCTACTTGTCTTGCTCTATTACACAATACACAAGTTCATATTTCCCAGAAACGTACAGCTTCTCTCTCAGGCTCGGATGGACAGGATAGGTCAACAAAATGTCGGTCAAGACCTTACAACAGCACATGCTCAGCATGAATCGATTCGTGGAACAACCCAGATATCCATATTCCCCTTTCTTCTACCCCGGCAATAGCGAAAACTTGTTACACTCCAGAAACCGCTTTCCCCGTTCTCAATGCGCCGGTCACGAGACTACTACGTATCTCTCCAACCCATACCATGCATAGACTTCAACCCGACCAAGACACCAAAAACACACGCCCCTCTCCTTTCAGCCGAGCCATTCGTCCAAGTGGATTAGACCAAGTATAGACCGTTTTCTAAGCATCTAAACATAAACACACTAAAAGTAGCTACGGCCAGGCAATAGGGAATCTCAGACCGGAAGTTTACCCGGACTATCAAGTCACCACCGTTTACTCTAATGCCTGCCTTGTTTGACAACTTATGTCTTCAAACGGTTGGTACATGATCAACAGCCGGATGTTGAATCCCGAAAGTTGTGTCAATGCTTCCCCATAATAGGAAATCATCGTCCTGTATCACCTCCATCGCGTGATGTTTCAAGCATCACCAGCGGCCGCATACCTTTCTGTCCCATGTTTCCTTCATGCATTTCACAATCACATGCTGAAGCTGTTTTTAAAGGCTGCGTGGACTGATGTACGTGCTCGTTACGCAGACTGCATGCTTCCAAGCACAAATACTTTGTATGAACCTATCATGACTCAATCTACCCTGCCCCCCTGCCCTCAACTACTCCGGGCCTTCTTATCGAACTCAGAGGTTGCGTTGGAGTTGTTACCACAAGGGCGTCGGTTATCTAACCCCGGACGCCTCGTTCTTGGCTGCATCTGACTAACAATTAACCTCTCTCTCGACTTGGAGATTAGCTTTGACAATATGGAAGGGTATCATCGACGTTTGCGGACTAGAGTTTCTCAAAATTTGGTCTGGCAAACTGCGTCGTCATGTTAGTCCAAAGCTCTCCTATTTGTCATTACACCGTCGCAATAAGATACAGCGATATTCAAGGTTTTGCGAGCTTTAGTAATAGGTCACGTAAAAATCTTCAAGTTCAAGAGTTGAATAGTTCATTATTAGACGTCGTCTTGAGCTTGCTTCTTGAGCGGCCCGGATTCATTCGTGACTAGATACAGAAGCTTTCATAGCTGTACAACACATGGGCTCTTTTGTCCCCTTCATATTCAATTCATTGTAACTTTTTGTACTCCAAACTCCAAATCCGAAAAAGTCATTTCCCATTTGTGCTGTATTCCCTTCTCTTGATAAAATATAATGTGTGGAAGCAACCGAGTCTTCCTTTCAACGCTTCTGGGGTATCTTCTTTTGTGCAAATCGGATCGCCGCGTGTCTCATGCAGTTGGTGACAAAGGAAATTAAACATTAAGGAAGAAAATCAACGCGATTCAGTTGACTAGGCGGCATCATTGGCCTTCATCTTCTGAGAGGACAAGAGGGGAGTTGGAGAGGCTGCTAAGTCGATGGGCATCGATGTGCTCCAAGCTGTCGTACTGGATAGGAGACTCGATAGCAGGGTAGGCAGGGGGGCTGGGAGGCACGTCTTGGTAGACGGGAGGCGCCTCGTTGTCCCAGCTGACACCCATACCAGCGTGGGCAGTCATGACAACACCATAGTGCATACGCAGGATGCGGCCGGTGCCAGTCTGGGTAGCTAGTTGAGGCTTGCCCTCGGGGGCGTATTCCCGGGAGACAACAAGCTCAATGAGCAGTGAGTGAGTCACCTCAACGCCTTCCAGAGACTTGGTATCGCAGGCAAACTTGAGCTCCTTGGTATGAGACTTGTACTGGTTGGCAAAGTAGTCAAATTCCATTTCGACCTTGCCATCAGTGCCAGTGAAGTCAGACTTCCAGCCATCGTGGAGGTGCTTCTCACCCAGAACACGAACCTCCTGGCGGGGGAGGCTCTTCTTCTCGGCATCTGGAGTTGAAGCGGGGGCATGTCGCTCGCAAGCAGGGGCCATGGACTTGATAGTCTCCTCGAGCCTCCAGGTAACCTTCTTGAGTCGCCAGAAGTCAATGGTCTTGGCCTTCTCGTTGCGGCTCATGAGGCCGTCAAGTCGAAGGCTGACATTGTTGGTACCGGTAGGGTGGATGACATTGTTGTAGTGGGCGCTGGCCTTGATGTTGGTGGGAGGGAAGACGCGAACAGAGTGGTGAGGGATTTCGTTTTCGGGGAGAGATCGCTTCACAGGGACAGTTCGCTCGAATCGGATGGGTGTAACAGAGCCGCTGGCTGAGTGAACGCTCTTTGTCACGTAGGCGTCGGCCTTGAACTCATAAGAGATAGCGACCACGGGAGTGTCCATAGTAGCGGGAAGATGACCATCGAGGAGGATAGAGAAAGGGAATGCGTGACGACCTTTTCGGAGAGTAGTAGGCTGCGCCAGGAACTGCCAGCTCTTAAGCTCAGTGTACTGGTTCTGGCAGTCTGTGCAGTGGCTCTGGTAAGGTCTCTTCTGGTAGACGTGAAGCTTGAGGGAAGCAGCAAAGCTTCCGACCTCGACAATCTCGTCCTTGACATCCAAAAACATCTGCCCAGTGATGAGCGCACCAGTGCTCTCCTCGGTGTTGCCGTGGAAGACTACTGGCGGGCTCTCGATGCTCCAATCGATGGAAACGTCTGATGGGTGATCCTTGTGGGACTTGCCAAAAGGCAGGGAAATGCGGTGGTGCTTCTTGACGGCATCAGCGAGTTCAGCCATCTTGACAGCGTGAATTTGAGGTCGGTCCTCGCCGTCTGATGTGTATGGACTGCTTGTTCGTGATCGAGCAACCTTCTTGATCTGAGCAATGTTGCCAGATGAGGTGCGAATGAAGTTAGCCACGCGGTGGGGCATGGCTGCGGTCATGAGCAATCTTTCTGTAAGACACTGTCTTGTACGGATTTAGATGGTGGGGCTTGGCGGCTAAAATAGCACACGGCGTGAACGAGTTTTCGCAAAAACTCTTTCAGTGTGATGTAATGTCGGGAATAATCTTCGAAAGCCGTAGATGGTGTGCTGGTACGGGAGATGGCCAGGGACAACAAGGTCTTCTGACTTTTAACCAAGGGCGTGAATGAAAAGCCGGTAATGACGACCGATGGTGCTGAAATCGACTCAAATCTGTTCCGTAAGGGTGGGCAGAAGTTTGAGTGCCGGTAGGTACTAAGTTGCGAATGGGCAAGTAGCAGTTTGCTTTTCGTTTTCCTCTGAAATCTTTCGAAGATTGACTGGGATATCAATTGGTCTGAAGCGTCTTCTAGAAACTCAATTGAATCGGTGGCAGTTGTCGTTACTGTTTCGTTTGTGTGTAAGTGGTAGGCAGGTAACTTTTTTATAAGTCGAAGTCTGTTTGGGGACTAGATGTTGTCGACCCTGAATATATGGTGTAAGTAAGTCTGGGGAATTTGATGACAAGCCAAGATGGATATAGAGGAAGATCTGGAGAGTCCTTTCAAGTGGGAAGATCGAGGGCATCACCAAGACTAAATATCTGGACTCAAGGCTCTTCGACTCATGCTCCGTTCCTTGGGGAAACGATGTGTCATAGCCCACGATGCCCTGCTATGGCGAGCTTGTTAAGTGGCGCCTTTGTGGATATGCACTGACAGACGGCTCCCGCCTGACTCTTCCAGTTCTGCTCGCGCCCTGAAAGCCCTGTAACCCCTTGAGGCGTGTGGGCTATGGTTAGGCCTTGGGCCTGGAGACCGCCGAAGGGCGTGAGACCAACAAGGTGGGCTGGGCTGCTGTAGCCGGACCCAGGAGAGATCAGCACAGTCCATACCAGACCCTGGCACAGTCCGTATGGGAGTAACGCGGCGTTGCGGTTGGTCAATACCAGGTTCTACAAACGGTACACACCACGAGCCAATGCTCACTTGGCACGATCCAACGTTTCTGATCTGATGTCCCACTAGTGACAGAGCGCACAGTGTACCGTAACGCAGTACCCTGTGGGTCAACAGAAGGCACGTTGGATCTTGCGCACTGCGATCGTGGATCGTAGAACCAGGTTCAGTGCCCGTACGTGGAATAGCCCAGGTCAAAGGGGACGATTTTTCACCACAACCACGAACCGACGCTGCCCGGCTATGGCCGGCGGTTGCTTGGGAAAGAAAGTCGGTTCTGGAGAGCTCCTGAACTGAATCCTGGGAAGCAAATTTGCCGGTGTTTTTGAGCAGTACAGTAGACTATGCTAGCTGGTTCGATCATGAGTGCAACTTGATGCAGCAACCCAGTTTGCTTCTTTCTGGCCATGCATAAACCCCCTCCTGATCTGACTCGGCAATGCTCTGAAAATCACACGGGCGATACTTCCGAGCGTACATCTTTTCTTCTAGATGCACACTAGCTAGCCTCTGCTACGTAGCAGAACTCTGAGTGAAAGCATCGGCCCAGTAGACCGAAGGCCGGCCCGGCAAGCCACAGGGTTGATCAAGGGGGGACCCTTTGATCTCAGGACTAGTTAGTGCTTGTGTTAGCCTTTGTTTGGGGGACTTGACGGAAATGATCGAGAAGGCACAACATCTCATCGGCCCAGTAAATTATGATTCGATACAACGGCACATGACGTGGAAAAGGGTCTCCATTCACTGGAAGTTAGTCTTGGCTTAACATGCATGTATCTCGTCAGATACATGCTTCATCTCGAGTAAGCAATATGTTTGTTAATCAATGCCAGTGCTTAAAGTCAACCAAGGTGTCGACTGTGAAGCCTGCGATGGTGTAATTGTCCGGACATTTGAGACCGACACACGTGCAATGAACAAGACAAAAGGAAGGAGCAGTAATAACGGAGAATTATTGGCGGCGCAGGGCCCTGTAAATTCACCGGTTACAGCGCCAACGACGCACTAAATGGATCCCCTAGACGATGCAACTATAGGTACCAAGGTAGTTGAAATTCCGCTATTTGTTACCCCAATTGGGTCAAAAATGCCGATGGGAAAGGGGGCTGGACGACCTGCTAAGCTTCAATGAAAGGTAGCTTTACCATTGAGCAGGTATGCGCGGGTTGTCTGCCTCATCCGGGTAGATCAAGTAGATTGTCTGTCACTTTGGATGAAACCGTAAACAACCTGTCCTGTGAAGCTTTGGTTGGTTATAGGCGGTGTATGTGCTCAAATGCTCTGTGCCAGAGTCAATGTCAGGTGCCGAGAAGAAAACACGCCATGAGAGATCTGAGTTGTATTGCCCAGAATGGGCAAACAGGCAACATAATTGGCCAAAGAACTTGTACCGGGCTAGCTCCGCGTCTCGGCCGACGGAGGCGAGCGTATATGGGCAAATCAACATACGAGGTAGTGCTGTACAGTACAGATGGGATAGTTGGTTTATGATTCGACTTTCTGATATGACTTGTAGTTGACAACTGTATCACGACTAAGGATACAGTGACAACAACGCAATCCAGGACTTATCTGATCAAATACAGATCGTGTGGCTGATAGATTTGGACATGGACTTTGCACGGGGCAGCAGAATTGGAGATGGATTGGGGTAAAGATGGGAGCCAAGATTTGCACTCAAATTTGCATGATCCATGGGCCATCATGGTGTCAACAACGCCAATTATTGCCCATGAATGTCACTAGGCTCCATTCTGTGCATCGTGTACATAGTAAGTCACAGGCTTAAGTGTGATGATTCCCACGTCCGATGCCGGTCCCACTAAACAAAGTCAATACTAGACAAAAGAGAAGGATTTGGAGAAGGATTTCTTCAATTATGATCCACAGTTGACCGCCTATGGAGTAAAAGAAAAACGGTTATGCGACCGCCTTTGATCAGAAATTTACGTCTTGGACGTTACTCTAGGTTTAGTTTTGGTCTGCCATGTTCCAGTTCTACATACTATCATGAATATCCAATGCACACGGTGTGGGCCACGCTCTGTTGGCCCTTTCCTCCTGCAAAGAGACGGTAGTGACACAGTGGGGAACTTATCGTCTCCACAAGATGAAGATTTTTTTGTACTGTCTGATTGACCGTATATTAAGGTGGGAGGTAGCCGCGGCTATAAACTGTCCAATTAAAAAAAGGAGCGCGTCCGGTACGTACCGCAGTGTGGATGAGCAAGTGCCTTCCGTTCACCTTCTAAGAAGTTCCAGGTTTAACGGTGTCATGAAAGATGAAAGACCATAAAAGATCCTGGGAAAATCTCTGAGGGAAAGAACTGACCACTGGCACTAACCCAGCTTGGGCTTTTGTTTCTTGATTCAGACTTCAGAGTTTTCGATCTGAACAAAAGAACCAGGCTTTTTTAATTGGAGATGGACAAAGAACCAAGCATTAGAAACGGAAATGCTAATATCTTTACCAGCATCATCCTTTAGTAGGTAGGTACCTCTCCGGAGCAACACCACACACCCCCCAATTGAACCGTTTTTTACGACATCGTGGAAGTCACTTCAGTCCATGACCCATCGACAAGGGTTCATATTTTACGTTTCCATAGGGTAGAATTTGCCCTTCTGGGCGAGACTGTCTGTATACTATGTAAGGGGAAATAACTGGCCGAAGCTAACAACGCCAAAACTGTGTCAGTGTCAATATCACTGGCCTTGGGCAACACACGTGGCTATAGTTGTCGATGATACAAAGGCGACTCGTGGCGAGCTGTTTCAACATCAAACTTACAACAGAAACACTCATTTCAACATATTACAACGTACGACGACTTTTGCGTCAAGCGATTGCGTCTGCATGACCCATCGATCGAGATGACTAAATATTAACTTGTTTACATGAAACCAAACAACATCAACACAGTAGTTCTCATGGCGAATCTCAATCGCCCTATGGCATTGCTACGATGCCAAACAGTCCCCTAATTTCACAAACTTTGATACACGGCACCAGAAACGGCACCCATTTACTCCCGAGCCGCGGCTGCTTCCATTCCGAGGAAGCGCCAGAAGCCTCCCCGCCTTCGAGATCGAAGCATTAGCCGGTACATACATACTCGTGGTGTCAGTTTTGAATCTTCTCGTCGTCAGCTCGTGTAGTTCAGAGTGGAGCATTGAATATTCGGATTACCATTCTTAGCGGTCATTTACGCAGCAGATCTATTCGTCCACACGAGTCTCGGCATGCCACGTCCTTTTTCAATCAGCAAGTATCACTGTGCACACCGTCAAAGTTTCTTGGTCGAGACCTAAAAAGGAGAGCCGCATCGCACCATGAGGCTCTTGACTAAAGAATACTTCCTTTGTCGCCAAGGGACATGGTTTGCAAGGTCAAGATGCAGCATTATAACGCATCGCTGGTTCCTGAAGATCATGCATCAAACTCTAACCGCACGGTGCTTCTTCTATTACCTAAAAGATTGGAGGGGCCCTTGACCATTAAGCCAACTTGTTAAACTTGCACTTGGAAGCCCTTGTGCTTTTTCAACTCAGCCCTGTCGACCTATACACTTGGCACGCAGGTCGCACCCTCGTGAGGCCGGCGTGCCCAAGAAAGGGCATCACCAGAACGAGCAATCACGAATCCCCCTAGCCCAACGTGCTTCTAAGTATCGGCTTCCAGAATTTGACGCCGTCTTTGTTTTTGATAGCTGCGTTTCAGCCATGTGCTGAACGTCTGGAAGTCGGCATCACTTGCACCAATGTTTCCTACTTCTTGCAGGATCAAAAGTTATTCGAGATCGTCCCTTTAGACCCATCCATCTTGGCGACCCTTGAGTTCAGTTGAGAGCTGAACACCAATGTCATGTCTTGATCGGATCGCGCACGAGCATATTGTTAACTACACCCCTCTAGGAAAATTTTCCATTCATGGCACAGCAGAAACCCGGACCAGTTTTGAGCCGCATCGGAACAGGTGCAAATTTACTGTACGCTATAATTATACCATGGGATCCTCTTTGCGATGGGGCCTTTTAAGCATCACAAGACGAGTTGAGACTTTGAGTGGATTCTCTGAGCTCCCTCGACAAAACCAACGTTCCACTTCACGACATTCTCGCGGGCCGTCTACTTTATCCCACGCTCCGATGTCAAGCGATTCAATCCGACAGACGAGAATGTAAGGAGTTTCCGAGCAAGCGTCACGACTCCTGAAACCAATATTTGAAGCGGTCTGAGCTGATTGAATTGCAACATGTAATAATAACAATCCTGGCAAGACCCATCTGGCAGCAATCGCAATAAGGGATTGGGCTTTTGGGCTTCCAGAAAATTGTCTGACAAGCTTGAGCTTGAGCTTGGGTTTAGCACGGATGCACTCGAAAGCTGCAACGGCCAGCGATCGACACACATTAATCGATGAGGCTCAAATTGTATGAACCATCCCAAGATCGATCGTCGTCCATTACCAAATTTTCTGTTTTCCCGTCATGGTCTAAGCTCGGCCTCACTGAGAGGCACAGGACAGACAGTTCGGGACAGCATCCGTCATTGATATCTCATATACGGAACAAGCTCCGAGTAGGTGCAAGCACGGAACTATTGTTTCGAGGGCAGATGTTCTCACTTGGCCTTCTTTAGCAGAAATTGAGCCAAGGCTTTTGTCGAATTTTCTGGAGCTCTTTACCTAATACAGTGAGTGCTTACTGTGTCTGGGCCGACACCCAGGGTAACTAAGCTGTGCCGACGGTGACCTTTCTGGATGGCTGTGCGCCATGCGCCTAGGTTCTTTCGACCCATTCCACGGCTGTAAGTCTGCAACCCTGTTCGGCCACGCCCGAGCAGAAATCGCCTGTTTCTGGAGACACTTGATAGAAACGTCCCATGGTGAAGGGAATCTGTCATAATGACACTTTTTGATGTCGGTTTGTTGTAGCCGATGAGATGATATGAGAAGGCGAATGATTTACCCTTTCTATGCTACAGCAACGTGTTTTGCAATTGCCATCATATGGGGTTGGTAATGGAAATCCACTTTCTGCGGATGATTGTTCGTTGTATGCGGCCCTCATACCACCATCCGTCTTGACGGGAATAACATTGTGACGCATCGTGTACAAACCCGCATGAGATCGATTATAACGAGGCAAGTACTTAGATTGTTCTAAAGCTATGATCAAGTCTAAGGTTATTAGTTCATAGCCCTATGAGGGTCTAAGATTAAGTGAGAATAGCATTTGCCGGCAACCTGTCCAAGGATACTACCTCCATCTAACTGAGATGGTCCTAAGATCTATCTGATACAATGTATTCTTTTCCGTCTTACGGCCGGCTATCTGCAGCCATTTGAACCAGAACATGATTGGATCAAGGCTCTAATCGGATAATGGCCATATCAGACTGTACTCTTTCTTGCCTTTGAGGAATGAGTGGTGTGTTGTCTTGACGGCACACGGAGTAGAAATCCGAACATGTGACCTTGTCCAACAATGCATTCATTGCTCTTGATATACCAGAACTGGTCAAGTAGGTCCAAATAAGCTATATATGCAAGACATGTATGTATGGATGTATGGACAATCAGGCGGGGAGGGTTTCAACGCTCGAGAGATAAGGACAGTCCAATTGCAGAGCTGCCCAGATTTTGAGAAGCATCACTAGTCTTATCTCTGAGGGAAAGTTGTACCGAGACAAGAAAATCTGGGGTTTCTGGGGTTTGGACAAAGATAAGTTGCCTTGCTGGGGAGAGAGAGCGAGAGAGAGATAAGGTATTGCCAGATTTGGACGGTCGCTCGGTCACGCTTTGACGATGATTGCACAGTGCTAAATTAGTATAGTAGGAGTGAGTCAAACAAAAGTAAGAGCTCTTGGAGCTATCCGATAACGGCGTGATTCATTCATGATGGTGTTTTAGTGAATTTGTGAAGAATTTGGAGAATAAGAAAAACTGAACAAGAAAAGCCAAGACGAGACGAATCACCCCGGCCAGTAACCTCCGGCAATAATGCACAGAGCAACAAGTCCCTTCCATACAAGGCAAGTGGGTAACAACTTTTTTTTTTGGTTCTCTTTTTTTTCCCTCGACTCTAACGTCATGACTGTCATACATACCCCAAATAAGGTATCCACTAGATTCTTCCATGCATCAGAACTTGGAAAAGAATGTCCATTCTTGGTTAACCCATTAAACTTCTAAGTAAGGGTAGAGGCTCAGAATGACATCGTGTTACGGGGCGGCTATCGAGATCTTCAACGGACTTGTCCGAGCACTAGGAGAAGGTTACCGTGGTGTTTAGGCTTAGACTCTTTGAGTTTTGAGTTGGGGTTTATGGAGAAGTTGCACGTTGAGTAAAGGAGGAGGGCCTGGAGATGTATAAGGAGGGAATGTTCCGTTGCCCGTGTTGAAGAACTCAGCTGTTATTCAGTCTTGGTTGATCGACATGTGTGCTACAGGTTGCGTGCATATACTTTGGTATGCGAGACTGTTCCGCTTACTACCTATATTTAGTTTGATACCAGCGTACTTTAAATAGGTTGAATTTGCAACGTTACAGACTTACACTATTTTCAATATCCCTTGCGATCTCATTGATGACCAAACTTGAAAGTGACTAGTAACTAGAAAGAAGTTGCAGCAAGAGTTGCTGAGTAGGCACGCACGCTATATTCATAACTGACAATACGAGGGAGAAGCCAGATTGCTAATAGAAAGCTAAAAAGAAGATACGGAACTTCCGTCTGGAAGCAACAGATAGTCTCTTCTGATACCTAGAGACACAAGGCATACATAAGTAACCCCGGATGATGTCTGCATTGAGCTTTAGTCAGAGTCCTATATACTCAAGCTTCGACATAAATAGTATTCGCAAAGAAACCCCGGATGCCTTGCGTAATGAATGTCGATACTAAGCAATGCAGACATTTCCAATAACTGACCCGCTCCCTGCCATCACTCATGACTTTCTTAACTATGTCACGTAGAGGCTTTAAATCCCTAAGATCGATCTGCTGTCTCGTCTATGGCCTTGACCTGGCTCCTGAATTCTTGTTGTCGTGCCTCGAAGTACGTTTCCACGGCCTGCATAGACTTCCTCATATCATGGACGGTGTTCTTCAAGTCAAGCGAGGGCTTATCTTTCTCGGGTTGCTCATCCAATTCTGCTGCTAGGGTACTGAGGGTCGCACGCAAAGTGCGGACAGCGTTACTGTACTCAGTCAACGCGGTGTTGACTTGTGCGGTTTTGTTCGAGATAGTCGAATCTCGACTGCGGTCCATGTCGGCTCGGATCTCGTCTCGAATGGATGTGATTATGGCAATGAAGCTCTTACGCTCTTCTTGTCGCTCGTTTCTCATTTTCTCAACACCTGCTTGCAATTCGCTGATTCTAGCATCAAAGTTCCGGCACTGCTCGGTAAGAGGTGTGGCTTGCAAAGAAGGAAGGAATGAGTTTGTGCCAATGTTCCCCGACTCAATAGATTGAGCAGATTGAGAGACCTGTGCAGGACTTTGGAGAGACGATCGAAGTGAAGGGATGCGATTTTCTTTATCTTGCTGATCCAGGGAATTATCCTGCACAGAATTGCTCGACCCATTGGGACTTTCGATGGATGGTAGGAGAGTGTTGTTAACAGAAGCCGTGTTGCGAATCGCTTCCGTAGGCAAGGGGTAGACTTGAGGAAAGGCCGGCGGACGAAGAACGGTCGAGAAAGGTGCATTATCGGGCTCGCGTTTGATAGCTTTGTTGGAAATATTCCATGGTTGGTAATTGGCGACGTCAAGCCTCTTTCGCTTTTGTGAGTCGCCTTGCTGGTGGTGATATGTGAACTTGGAAACGTCTACTGAGCCGAAGATACTTAGCGCGCGACGAGGACGAGGAGAAGGATGGGGAGGAGGAGTATGACGAGGAGTAGGAGCAAGAGCAGGAGCAGGAGTAGTAATGGCCTATTGATGTTAGAAATAAGTATCAATATTTGCGCAGTAGACTCACGTCGTCGTCTTCTTCGCCCTCTCTCCCCTCCCGAGGGCCGCCTTGGGTCTTCTTCGCCAGAACCGGGCTAATAAAGGACGCAGGATCGATATCAGGAAATTTTTCAGTAAATCTGTACTGGAGTCTGGTAAGTCTTTCGAGTCCATACGTCGCTCTGAGCACGATCCAGATGGCGAACGTCATGTTTCGTTGCATGAGCTTGTGTTTGGCGGGGCTGCGGGCGATGCGCTCTGTCACTTCAGTGTCACCATTGAGAACATAATCAATGATTTTGTATCTGGTGCCTTCATCCCAATCCTTGGAGTGCTTTTCGTATATCTCTTTGAGATTGCGTAGAATTTGCTGGTTTTCAGGTGTTTTGGATAACGCTGGGTTATTCAGTGACGGGAACTTCTTGTATCTGGCGGGCGTAATGGATACCATCGCGGCGGACGGTATTGATGAACAAGTTAAAACGGCGGGGTCTGCAATGAAGTGATTTTGAGAGTAGATGAGGAGAAAATGATGCGAGTATGAATGCTGTGGTGTCGATAGGTAGGAAGTGCCAGCATTGGTGTGCTCGTGAATCACAACCGCAGCCCCTTGTTTATTTTCCTCCAAACATGGAATGATTCGCAGTCACTCCTCCGACAATTCAATCATCAGTTCTGTGGTTCTTTTTAGTGCCGTTAATTGCATCGCTTTGTTTGCCTACTCCTCTCACTTCTTATTCCTAGGTTTCTAGTAGTCTCTCTTTTCAGTTTCTATATGGAGTGCCTATAACTACTATTTAGAGAGCGCACACAGTCGGCCAGCACTATAACTATTCTTTTTACTGTATTAGAAAAACTATGTATAATAGCGATATAAGTTATATATCCTGCTTACTGGGTTTCCAGTCTATTCTTCTAAACTTAAATCTATATATATAGGAGGTAGTATTGGCTTTAAATAAGTAAAAAGAAGTTTACTTCTAATAAGGATAAGATGCAAGATAGCACTATTAGAGCTAGCAAAAGATGGTTGTATGTTACAGGTTGGCTTATAGCTTTAGTTGATTACACTTATCAGCTCAAGTTTACTTCAATCTGATTACCCTCAAAACTCAACTTATCAACTGTCAATCTGCACAGCTAGGCAGTTGAAAAAGATCAAAGAGTGGTATAAGTCATAGAGTATAAGGACCAAGTTGACTTCAAATAAATAAAGAACAGAATTCGGACAGATCAATCCCATCGTGCTCAATCATCATCAGGACGATTACACATTCAACAATGTATACATTATACTGGGTATACGCATGTAACGTTAGGGAAGAGTTAAACATCTACAGCAATAGTCATAAAATGAGTCACCGAGACATTATTTGAAAAGATGTTTGAGTAGGTACTTCTGGTATTTGAATTGTTTCTAAAATATCCTATACACAGAAAGCGAGTAGGGCTCTCGTCATAATCCAAGCAACGCACGAAATATCTTCGAGTATCGCCCCAGGGACTCAAGACGGCCCAACTACATTTGAAGGTTGTAGAGACTCAATCCCATTTACCAACCTCCAACCCACTCAACGTCGCCGAGATCGGCGCGTCTATCGCGACGCCAGTTCCAATCTCTTCCCTTATTCCAAGGGCACTCCTTAATACTAGACCGTTCTTTAGCGGCCCCAAATTTGTTATGATAATTAGAATGATCCCAAACGCCCGCTTCGTAAGATTTGTTGTATCCAAAACCAAAATTGTGTCGTCGGGGCTTAGAAAATTCCACCGACTTAATAGAATCAAAAGTAGCAGCTTGAGCTCGGCGTCTCTCACCCAGTGCCGCCCATTTATCCTTAGAGCTTTGCTCCTTGGACAAGGGAGAATGGGAGTAATGGGGGGTAATAGTAATGTGCTGAGTCTTGGGCGCAGGATCTTCTTGGAAAAAGAAGCCATCAGCAACCAGATCATCATCAACATCACCCTTGATGTCATGAGCATGTGACGCCGGCTGAACTTCAGGCTCAACCATGTCGACCTTCTCGACTTCTTTCTTCTCCTCCTTACTCTCCTGGCTCCAAGTCCTGGCATTGAGCTCCTGTAGCATTTGTCGCTGCTGTTCCATTTCCTCCTCTTCCTCATCTTCGTCCCACATGTCGCTCCAGCTCTTAGACACAGCTTCCTGTCGTCGACCAAACACCATAGACATAGCAGGCATAGGCTTGGCCATGTTGATGGGGAGAGAGCCAGCAGTAGCCTGGGCCCGGTTAAATCGAGCGGTGGGCTTGATGGCAAGTGACTTCATGGAAGCACCCAAGTGAGAGTCGTAGAGAGACGACATGGGAGTCTGCATGTTTGCAGAGCACCAGTCGGTGTTGGTCGCCTCGGACTTGGGGAAAAGCTCCTCAGTGTAGCTCTCGTCGTCGGGAATGACGCTGAGTTGTCGTCCGAAATGAGTGGTACCATGAAGAGCCTTGGCCCAGGGGAAAGCGCCAGTGTCGACGGCAGGGGACTGGATTGATGGGGTGCGGAGAGGCTCGCGGTTGGCAGTGGCCACGTTGGGAGACTCGGCACCACAGTACTCATCATCCTCCTCATCATCGGTGGTGAAAGTGACAACTCGAAGCAGAGCCTCGCGAGCGCCTTCCAGTGATCGCCGTCTGGGGTCGAGGTTCATGCACTGCACGAGGACCTCATACGTATCTTGAGACATGGAAGGGAAAACGTCGAAGAGAGACTGCTTGTCGCGCGAGTAATCAAGGAAAAGGGGGTCGGCCTCAGTGGGGGTGGTGAAAGGGTTGCGAGAGAAGAGGATGTTGAGCAGGCAGATTCCAATGGCCCAGATGTCCGCCTCAGCAGGCGAGTAACCGGCGCCGGCCGAGTCGAATTGTTCAGGGGCCATGTAGCGGTCACTGCCAACGGTCATCTCATACGACCACTTCTCTGTAGTTGCCAGACCAAAATCACCAAGCTTCATGGCACCGTCATGAGTAAGGAAAATGTTCTCGGGCTTGATATCGCGATGGTAGACTCCCTTAGAGTGCATGTAATCGACAGCATCGATAAGCTCGAGCATGAATTGACGAACATGCTCTGTCTCGAGAGGACCATGACCCTTTCGGATTGCTTCGTAGAGATCACCCTGACCACAAAACTCCAGAACGAGGTAAATGTGAGATTCAGTCTCGAAAGAGTCAACCAGGTTGACGATGTTCTCGTGGGCTCCGAGGCGACTGTGCAGGGCCTGCTCTTCCGACTTCTCGTCGACAGCGAAGTCCCAATTGCCATCAGGGCAAGCGCTCTTCTTGGTAAGGCACTTGATGGCGACAGGCTCGTTTGTTCTGAGGTCCTGCGCCTTAAAGACCATACCAAAAGATCCATGGTTAAGAGGGGAGATTGTCTGATAACGTCCGTTGAGAATGGCACCGCCGACGAACTTTTCCTTGAGGCACTCCATTGTGAAAAAAAGGGGAATAAAAAGTACTCAAAAAGAATAGAAAATAAACAAAAGAGGAGTTGTTGAACAAACGATTTTTTGAAATTTGTCAATAACCGGTAAAATAGGAAGGCCGGGGTAGGATATTGAAGCTCTTGAAAACGCTCGAGCTAATGCAATGAAATATGAATGCTTCGCAGTATATGAGCAATGTACAGTGTCGTGATGGTAAAGCAGAGTGAAAAGGTCGGTTGGTTGTTATTGTTGTTGATGATTGTTCGTTGGTATTCAGAGACTCATTGGAGGGTATTCGATAGGTTAACAGACAAAAGAAATGATTATCGAATGGTCGTGATGATGGGTTGCGAAGACCTAGGTGGTCGAAGGTGAAGGACAAGAAAAATGAAATTCGTTATAATAACATGTGTACGTTTTTGTAACTTGGAAAAGAATGTGACTCGAACAGTGAGTTGATGTGAGCCGACTTAGGACGAAGTCGAGCAGAGAGTTTGGTCAAGACCAAATGAGGGCGTATAAGTAGAGTATCCGGATTCGACGATGCCGAAGAGTCGACGTGTCGGACCAGTGAAACTGGCACCGGGGGATAGGGGAGCGGAGCTCGCCCGGGACGGAGTTCCTAACGCTCGGCCGGAGTGTTGAGTCACGCGGGCCAGATAGGCCGGGTTGTGGAGTTGAGGGTCGAAAAGTAATCGCAAATTAACGAGGAAATCCCCTTCGACTCAAGGCAGTACAAGACGAATGTTCTATGCGACGTGTCCGACTGTAACAAGCGCTTTTGTTGATGGCCGAGGCTCGTAATCGATGTATGCGATAACGGAGCAATGCAATACGCGATCTAGGCGAACAGGGACAAGTGCAGCGGCAAACAACAAAAGTCAAAGACGCTTCTTCTTATTCTTTTCTTGATGGTTGTATAGCTAAAGCAATGTGATCAATGGTGGTTGATTGTTTGTTTGGTTGGTTGTCGTTTGATCACAGCGATAAGCGTTTACTTGCTTGGTTGGTTCGGATGAGGTGGCGAGGCGGAATCGTTCGGTGTTAAGAACACAGAAGAGGTGGGATGAGATGAGATGGGATTGGATTAGATATGAGTAGACAGAAGAGATAGAGATGAGAACAGTGAAGGAAGAGTAGCAAGCTCGAGAAAGAAGAAGGCCTTTGAAGATGCGGAAAGCGTACAAATGAAGGGAAAGAGAGGGTGGAGAGACGATGATAAGAAAGCAGGGGAAAGAAGACAAGAGAAGAGAGAGTGAGAGTGAGCTTAGAGGGAAAGGCGGTGATGGAACCAAGTGGGGAGGGATGGATGGCCATGGGATAGGTTGGATTAGTGAGAAGCGTGAGTGTTCATCCTGTTTGGCACACCCAGGCCAGGCCAAGGCAGATGCAACAGCGAGTAGGAACAGGGTCTAGAACGAACGGGGGGAGTGTCTTGAGATGAGGTTGCCTTCCGTTGTTGCAGGCCCCACCTTCCCCCAGGGACTAAGGAAACGATGGGACATGCTGTCGTGCCTTACGTGCGGCGTTGTTGTTTGTACCGGACGAGCCGGGGTAGCAAATACTGGAGCCAAAAGGCAGGCACGAAGGGAACAACACGACAGGGGAGGCAAGCCAAGTAATGCACATGCGCATAGCACTACGACAACATTGGCAAGAGGCAGGTACAGTGCGCGACGACACACACTGTCTCGGCCACCCAACGCTCCTGTTTCTCCCTGCTAATGAGCGCGACGCAAAGAGGAATGGCGCTACCATGGGACGATGCCACGACGGGCCAGGGAGGGAATGGCGGCATGAAGAAAGTCAATCAAACAGCTGCAGCGATCAGAAACATTGATGGCCCGGGATTGGTGATGCTGATATTACCGGTCGTCTCAGAGTCAGGAAGCATTGCGACTCCAGACAGACAGACAATCAAAACATGACGACACGGACGGAGAAATTAATGAAGACGCGTTATCAGAACACTGTATGCTCTACAGAGTACAGTGAAATGCTACAGTATAATTGCACAATGCTTGCACAACTGGCATAAACGGAAACGCTATTCCAAGTTATCAAAGTTATCCATCGAATACAACCTCCCGATATGACGGAATCGCTACTGGCATGACGACTTTGCCCAAGGGCCAAACCTGGCCCAAGCACTGTGCTATCAGGGATATTGCGCTGTCTAGCTCAGTGTTAACAAGACCTCACGCGCACTAAGAGTGGAGAGCTAGCTAGAGAGCATTCACATCCATCGGGGAGTCATCAAGGGGCCGGTGCCGGGCTTCAGGCTTTGAGCATCAGTCATACGGACGAGTACGGGGCCTCAGCGCCGAATCTTGGTGGTGGTTCCAGTAGTTTCTACCGGCGTCCCGCTCCCGAGTCCTCCAACTCGACTTGTTTTCCTTAGCTATGGTCACTGCTGAGGACAGACTTCTTCCTTTGCGATGGTCGGCGGGAAATGACATGTTGGTCAGCGTGATCATACGGTGTGCGCCCCCTGATCTGCACAGTACTCTCATATTGACATTCACATTTGTCCTCGAGAGACGAGACAGACTTACATAGTAGATACGGATCCTGAGAATGGGAAATGCGCTTCTGGACCTTGGTGGGCGCAGTGCTGATAGCGGCTTCACCGCTCGATACCGTCTTGTGAGGTATATCACAGCTGGAAGGCTGGTACTGCAAGGACATGCCTTGTGAGTACTGCTTGATGAAGATCCCAACAGACAACCATCCAAGCTACCGCTGGGCATGACCAAGATGGTGTAGGGACTCGAGGCATGAATGGATGACTTGTTCACTGGCTGCAGAAACTTAGCGTAGTATTGCACATAGTGCGTATAGTGCGCGTGGCACCAGTGGCCGCATGGCTGCCATCCCCAGATTTTACTTGCTTGGCTCGGCAGCGTCAGAATGGCAACGCAGAAGCAGAATCAAGACGAAACAGAACAGACGAGAGGGTCCTCTTTCCCCAACAGAATCAAACTGGGAAATCCAGCTTCTGATGTCTTTCTCAATCTATCTCGTGGACCAAAAGCCCGCCTATCTCGCTATTCCGAATGCGAACCCAGGGTCTTTCTCGAGATTCCACTCGCCGCCATCTCGGTTTACAGTTTTGGTCCGTCGCATCGCAATTCGAGCTTTTGACAGCTAGTTGACGCCACAAGTCTCGAGTCCAGAGACGGTTCTCAGCCAACATTACAGTGAGGGAATTGGGGCGATATTCGATAGGTACCGCTACGCAATTAGCCTCGACGGTACTATCCACAGCCAGTGATTGGATCTTCTGCCACTTTTCTCTTGGTCCTGTTCCTGGACTGGAAGCCTGTCCAATTCCAATTATTCCTTCGATTGTGAAGGACCCTTGTTATCAATTACTATCTACAGTATCAGTCCAAGGTCTCCAGCTTTTTGCCGTCATTCGTCGTCGATCACCCTCCTGACACCTTGACGCTCCTCACCCTTGCAACTGTTAACAGTTATCAAGGTTATCAGTGAATTAGTCTGGCGCGGCCACTGGTCATGCACTCCTGGATCATGCATTCCAGTGGGTATGCCCCAGCGTTACGAGAACCCTTTCGTCTCAGGAACCAGACAAACATTACGGAACTGCACTATAATGCACATCCAAAATCAGGCGGCTGAAGTAACCAACTGTTTACTTGAGCGATGCGTTACAGTGTGTTTACTTTACAATAAGCGCCAGAAGCTTCCAACCAGAATTCAAGGGTTGGACAAGATTGCTCAAGGAGATCTTACTGTGTTGGTCCTGGAAACCGTAAATAGAAAAGGGGCGTGCGTCAGACTCGGATTCAAAGCCAGAGCAGGCTATGCTAATGCTACCTACCTATGCTATGCCACCTGTGCTAACTAAAGTACAGTACTCCAGGGCTGGTTATCATGGGTGTAACGAACCAGTCGGCAGCCATCAGACCTGACTGGATGGAATTCCCAAGGGTCCGTGTCGCTGAGCCATGCACAAGTCTGTGCATCTCTTCACAGGTATAGCACGCAAGCCGTGGATCTGTGCGCGGTTGCGACTGTTGACTACAGCAATTAATTGCCTACAGTACCAGTACCCTGAGGGTTGTCTTTGGCGATCTGTCCTGTTTGTTTATATACTGTATGTACTGTACAGCACTGCAACCCTTTTGGGAAGAAAGACAACAAAGAACAATCTTGAGATGTAAAATGACGGCATCTCGGATCCATTTGAGCGGGGACTTGGTACATAGCTGACAACAATATAGGATTACGAATCTCGGTATGGAATTCCTGCAAGATTACTCACTTCGCTATAATTTCACGATATTACCTCCGACCTTCAAACTCCGTGTCATGCCGACAAGTACCGTCCGACCGTCCGTCCCCCGACAGTCGGGGCGGGTCCATCCTCGGCGGCCTCGTGAGTCGTGATGTTTACAGTCTGCTGCCTTTATTATGGAGAAATTGTTGCGAATAAATATGGAGACTGACTAAAACATTGACATCCGCATTCAAGGAGTTTTCCATTGCGACTCTGACCCTGACAGTCGCAATGGCTGTGACTCAATCGACAGACCTGACCTGAGCGAGATACGGAGACAATACGAGAGATTGCGTTGAAACAAGACATGATGATGATATTGAGCTTGCACAACCGCGCGTTGAATTAGTCAACGCTAGATCTGTACTGTACATGACTCTATATTATTAGGTACACTGTGTTTTGGACCGGACTCGGCTGGATTGTCTCACATCACGCCGCTTTCGCTACTGATTCGTCACTGTATCAGAAACATAATATTTACTTTCTCTTACACCATATCTGTACTGTGCTGTGTTGATACTAATATTGCGACATGTACCGTATCGTACACACCATGATTCATGCGTAGATCTCATCCTAGGGGAAGTGTCGTATCGAGGAGAGGAAGGCAGACAAGGACGATCTCAGTCGTGGTCTGATTTACAGGATTGTCGATCGAGAGTTGCAGAAAAGAAGCATTGTCCAGGGTAGCTTCAAGTCATGGGATGAAGCTAAATTGTGACCCATCACCTAAAAAAAACAGGTGATGGTACGGACCAGGCAAGGACCCTTCTTTCATCTCAAAATGGCTGGGCGACAAAGTGACATGTGCAGCGGCAGGAGGGGCCGCCTAATGACAAGTACATGCAATATGTGCAGTATGTACAGGTCTGTCTCCATCTACCACGAGGCCAAGCTCATGAAAAGACTCCACCCAGTCCGATGAAAGGGTCCTGTGGAACACACAACAGCTGTTGTCTTTTCCTCTGCTGTCTTTGGATAGTATGCAGCTGTTGTCAGGGGTGTTGCCTTTGGCGCTGTCTACGTTTCTGGAAGCTGCATGAACTGACCACTTCTCAGCTCGGTAACAGCAGGGGAATTGTAGACTACTGTCTCATCAAGCTGCAGCTTTTGCCCTGCTTTGCCTCGGAGCTACATTGCACCTACTGCAACCTGTGTCATTCCCGTGCTCTATTATTCCTTCAATGTGAACTGATCTAGGTGACTTGTCCTCCAGCTCATACAGCTCGTGACTGTCAAGTCAACACCCCAAAACTGCCACTTGTCACTTCCAACAGGTTTCTAATTAGAGATCCACCATACAAGAAAGATCAAAGCCATCTCGGATCTGACCGTTGACCCTTGCCAGAGAGAGCCAAGTCTTTCCATTCAATTCCACCATTGCTATACCTCCTACCTACCCTGCAGTAAAAAACGAATACTCAAACACTATTGGTCAGTTCACCACTTAAACCAACCTTCACCCTCTTGACCGCCTTTCTCGCTTTTCACATGGACCACCAACCCTCCATCTTGTAAAAAATCCCCGGTCCCAAAGCCGTTTAGATTCGATCTGCTGTTACAGCCTTTGCTCGACCCAAGTTGCTTGCTGCATAAGCTTAGAAAACGGGGGCTGGATACTATCAAACCTCAAGGATCTCGAACCTCCAAGGAAAAACGAAAGCATATCTCACTAGAAAAGCGCCAAGCTAGGTAGCGGCCCGCTCTTTAGAACCCAGGAACAGGGAAGGACAGGACCTTCAGCTGGCCACCGCCGATTCCGATTGTCGAAAACTCTTTTTTTTTTCTTCCCTCCCTCTCCCTCGACACCGTTACCCTTCAAAGATCGTGGCAGGGATACCAGATCGGATTTAGGATCTTGTCCAGCTCACTTGTTTCATCTCTCCCTTTCAAGGAACTTCTCACAAGACGTGTCGATATCAGGCTTGACCGCTTCCTGTCGAAAAACAACTCATAGTTCACGATGACGCTCAACCTCAACGACTTTGATGTCCTGGTGTTTGATATTGGTAAGATTAAACTAGTCCCACAGTTTCCTTTGGTGACTGCGTGGTTTGTTAGTTGCAAGGACTTTCTTGGATCATGTTACCACCTGGATTTGGGACATATTTGTCATGTATTTGATGTTTTGCTTGGGTATCTACACATACAGAATAGTCATAGTAACAAATATTACAGAAGGAACCGTTTGTCCCATCTCCTTCGTCAAGGATGTCCTAGTGAGTTGTGCAATTTTCTTCCTGTATATCCCGTCTCACCTGGCAACCGTCCCGTCTTCCGTCTTCCATCTTCCGTTCACTTCCACCGCTTAACCCACGTACCACCTCCGTCGGCCCCTCTCTACCGCTCCGGGGCCCGGAGCTCCGTATGGATCCCATCAAATTTCGACCCAGCCTCTCATCCCGAACCTCTTCGGTCCAAGTGCCGGCCTTGGACATCCACTTCTCGGCGTCCAAGCTGCCGAACCAGGTCATGCCAAGTTGCTCACGTCTTTGGGCGTGTGCAGCTGAATATTTTTTTTCTTTGAACCCAGCACCTCAACCCCAGCCCCTTTGACCCCTTCACCGACTTTGCCCCGATTCGCGATAGTGTGCCCAACGTCAACAACAGTGCAGCCTGCTGACCAAGGTCTGTTCGTCGTACCCAGTTCCCGTATGCACTCGAAGCACTTCCCAAAGTCTTGGAACAAGAGTGGGACAGCCCAGAGTTTGCAAAGTATCGCGATGCCTTCCCTGAAGAGTACCGCAACTCGCCCTCTGACTTTGAAGCCCACGTCCGTGATCTCGTGAAGCGCGATGTCAAGATAGCCTACCTCAAGTCGCTCCAGGGATACCTCTGGCTGCAAGGTTACGAGTCGGGTAACATCGTGGCTCCCCTATTCCCGGATGTCGAGGCTTTCTTCAACGAGGCCACCCAGAGCGGAAAGAAGATCATCATATATTCCTCCGGCTCAGTCCCTGCGCAGAAGCTGCTCTTCTCGCACACAAACTCTGTGAAGCCAGATATGACACCTCTTATCGCCGATTATTTCGACACTACCAATGCGGGGCCCAAGACCGAGGTCGATAGCTACAGCAAGATCATCTCTCATCACCCGGAGCACAAGGACCTCGATAGATGGCTCTTCCTAAGCGATAACATTGACGAAGTCAAGGCTGCTGTAGGAGCGGGTATGCGCAGCTTGCCCGTTGTTCGTCCTGGAAACGCGCCCTTGCCGCCAAATGAACCTCTATCCAAAGTCGCAATTACCGAGTTCAAGCACTCAGAGATCGCTTCATTGGGAGTATGATAGACGGCTGCATGCAAAGGTCCTTCGGAGGGTGGGGAAGTGATAGTCGTCGAATAGCGTGGCAGTTTCGTGCGGAGAAAGCAAGAGTAGTAGCTCGCTAGGGATTTCTAGTTCCTCAAATCCGAGACCAAAAACGGCCAGCTGATCTTGTCCATTGGTGATCTGGTGTCCACAAACTGCATGAGTACTACCCGCCCCCTTATCAGTCGTGCGACGTTGAGAGTTGCAGATAGTCGATCTATTGCTGCACAGTACAGTGTGTATTCGCCAAGAGTGTGCCGATAGAATATTCGTTATCAACATCATACATTCGTAATGCCAGCTCACTATCGTGTGCTCGACAAAGGTGTATGTAAAACGCCATATGTTTCGATGTGCTGATTGTTGGTTGGATATTTGCGCATATGCAGCTCCTTGAGGCCCCACGCTTTGTCGGGCTTCCCCTCAGCACTTCATTTCGAATGACTCGTCGAGGCCTTGAGTGTCATGACAAAGTTGTTCCGTGTCCGTCCTGGGTTGACTTCCTTCTTGGTAAAGTCTGGCCGCTTAGCAGGGTGAGTTGCAGTCCTTTTCCATAGAGAATATGCTAGTTTCTGCGTCATCTTAGTTCTAGTGCACACGTAGCCAAGTATTGTCATCAGTTCGTCTAGTCGAGCCTCTGTGAAATATCGTGAGTTGTCCACGCAGCTGCGAGGAAGAACCACAAAAAGGCAGGGGAACAGCTCATCTGAGCCGGTCGGGGGATCAGATGCAGGTCGAAGAAACGAGAGCGTTCGGAGCAGCATCTGGCCACGTCCCTCGGCTTCAGGGACGAAGTTGAGAACTAGACTCAGTGAGATGATGTCGAAAACCTCAGAATCATCTTTGGGTAAGGGTCGCTCCATGAAATCCTGCTTGGTGATCCCTGGCTCCTGACTGTTGAGATCGATATGTTTCATGGAAAAGATACCACTTGTAGAGCATGCATTTCGAGTACTCAAAGACCCAACCTCGAGCATATGCAACGGTTGAGCGCGTTTCTTGAGATCTGCCACGGGGAGCCATTCCAGGAGCACCTTTGACGTGTCGCCTCCTCTGTCGAGGCTTTGTCCTTGAAGACTAGCCTTTTGATAGTGATCAAGCCCGCCTAGCTTGGCAATTTCAGAAGCAATGCGAGCCTCAGTAGATGTATCGCCCTTGGCTGCAGCCTGTCGTCGTTGCTTCTCCAGTTGGTGATGTGTGTTGATGAGAGTTCTGCTGGCTTTCCGGGACATGGACCGCGAGGATTTCACTGTCGGTGGACGACCAGTTGAAAGGCTCTTTATCCTCGTCTGCTTCTTTGAAACCATTTTGATGTTGGGCTGAGGGTGTTGTATTGATTGATGTTTGAACCCTTTGAAGCGAAATAATCTGAAATTTCATGTTAGTCTCGGTAAATACATAGGGTGTTGTATATTTAGACTTGCCGTTTTCGCCCAACACTGGATATTGTCCAGAACTCGGGACAAAGATGTCCTAAAGACCTCGTATAAGCATTTAATTCATCGGTATAATCAATTAATCAATCAATTGCGACAAACTGAAAGCATATGCCATGCTGTTGTCGCTCAACCTCACTTTTCCTACTCAAAGAGCAATCCACCAATCAAACCCGACCTTCACTCCCCGTCAGACCCCACTGTTTTTCTAGCCCTAAGAACCACAGGATTTCAAAAACTCGAAACTCTTTTTTTTTTTTCTTTCTGATCTTTTCTCCGAACACTCCGACGACAACCAGCACCACCGACAACTTTGTGCCCACGACAACCGACACAATGGCCGCCAAGGATACCAAGGGAAAGAAAGGTACGACATGATCTGAACACGCGAAGAGGGACAAAAGGAAGAGTTGGGAAAATGAAAGAAATGGCACGGGCGGAATATTTTCAACAGCGAAATTCGATCAAGAAACAACGACGGCATGATCGACTCGGCTCGATTCGACTATAATCTTGCTTCGATAAATTAATGCCTTCAGTATCGTTACATCTCGTCTGCTTCAAAACTCAATCTGCTTTGATCGCATGCGGGTGTCGATACCATCTTGCTTCGCTACAATCGAGAAATTCCGACCCGCGCCTTCGCTATCATTTATACCCTCCTCAACTTTTACTCTCGGAGCTTTACCCCTACAGCATCATGCAGCAGCAGATTTTGCGAGTTCTGTACAAGGGCGATTGCTGATGCTTTTTTGACTACAGGAGGCAACAAGGCCGCTCAGGCTGCCAAGGCCGCTCTCAAGGGCGTAAGTTTTAACCATACTCAATCTTGTCGCCATGACATTTACTAACAACACCTGTAGACCAACTCGCACAAGAAGGTCAAGGCTCGCTACAGCACCTCCTTCCACCGCCCCAAGACCCTGATCACCAGCCGTGCTCCCAAGTACCCTCGTCGATCTATCCCCCACCAGCCTCGCCTCGATGAGCACAAGGTTGTCATCCACCCTCTCAACACCGAGAGCGCCATGAAGAAGATGGAGGAGAACAACACCCTCGTCTTCATCGTTGATGTCAAGGCCAACAAGGGTAAGCAAACGATAACTTGGTAATCATTTCGCACACAAAAAAGCTAACCCACCCAATCAGCTCAAATCAAGCTTGCCCTCAAGAAGCTTTACGACATTGACTGCCTCAAGATCAACACCCTGATCCGACCTGACGGTAGCAAGAAGGCCTACGCCCGCCTTACTCCCGATGTTGACGCTCTCGACATCGCTGCCAACAAGCTCTCTCTCGTTTAAAAACCTCACTTGGCTTGTGGATTTCTGGCGTGTCATTGGGCTGGTTTATTGTCTGCTGAAAACGCAAGACACGGACATGGGAAAAGGCGTAAAAAGTGCTTCTCGTTTAGAGTGCAAATGATCATGAATTTAAAACCGCCCAGCACACTGTCTGTGCCTATTCGTCGAGTACCATCTATTATTTATTTCAGTGACGCTTTGCCTATGTGAATGCATGTGTATTTAGTTGTGTTACTATTGTATTGACATTCCTTCACCTTTCGTCAGGATTAGACGGTTTTGGGTCTTTGAGTCGTGTTCTTCATTTTGTTGAGATATTGGGACACCGTAATTACTGTAGTAATTCCACGAAAATTTGGCACTGAGAAGTCGAGACATCTTTATTCGTTCTGTTGTACACATCGTGATCGTCAAACTCTGCAATCAGCAAAGTTGAACCAGTCCTGGACATGGTCTAAAATTTTGCACACCCCGATCCAAGTCCCGTCTAATTATACACCAATCTCATCATACATGATCTGTAATAGCCCCCCCCGAAACCGCTTGCTAAAACTATTCTCTTAGTTGCGCATGCCGTTAAGGTGCTTCATCGTGAGGTAGTTGACGTCAAGAAACCGCTCGACGCAGTTGGCCAAACATGTTTCCTCGGACTTGTCGAGCTTGGGGTTCTTAATGGTACCGGGAACGCACTTGGCCCAGCACATCTGCGTCAAGCTGTGAGTTTCTAGAGTGGTAAAAAAAAGACCACTGGTTAGCTTTCGTGCCCTCTTGTTATATACGGATCAAGGCGGTTGACGTACGGGCTTGGATCTGAGAACGCTGCTGCTCGTTGGCGAGAAACTGGCGTAGCTCGGTGCGGTCCTTGTCGTTGAGCTTCTCAAGGTCGGCGTTGTCAATGCTAAGTTGTTGTGCGCTCATATTGGCGGTTGTGTGTGGGTTGCTGGGACTTGCGTAGAAAGGATAAGACCGGTTTTGTTGGTGATTGAATTGTCGAGCTGTCTCAAGTTCAAGATTTTTGATGATGCTCAATTGTTCAGCAGCTGGCCAATAATCGGTCGTTGCCGGTCGGCTGGGAAGCCCCACCTCTCAGCCTTCCATTCACAGGTTCAACTCAGAGAGGCCTCAGAGTCAACTCAAAGAGAGATCTCTCTGATTCTTCACTCGCAGGCACTCATGAGCACAATTCATCAAGGGAATTAATTATGTGCACTAATACTTTGATATGGATTAACGTGTTCTGTGTACCAAGATCAAAGACTTGCTAGATACATAAAAGCAAACATTACCATGCCTCAAGACACGCAAACGCCAAAAAAG
Organism: Fusarium palustre; assembly: GCA_014899045.1. Lineage (NCBI taxonomy): Eukaryota > Fungi > Ascomycota > Sordariomycetes > Hypocreales > Nectriaceae > Fusarium > Fusarium palustre. The sequence goes on along the minus strand of JAAVUH010000176.1, from coordinate 65,658 downwards.
CCTCTATGAACATAATAATCTAACTGCCAAGTATAGGTACTGCTAAAAGAGAAATAATAGTACCACCGCCGCTGTATGCCACTATGCGCCTGTTTTGCCTCTATACATGACTTGGTACAATGCTCATTTCCGCCGAATCTATGAGGTGAAAGAAACTAATAGGTAGGGACTGATAAAAAATACAGAAACAATTGCATGGAACCAACGAGCAAGATTGGCCACTAGATGTAACGCTTCCAGCGTGCCAATGCCATAAATACGCAACACAGGAAGATCATGAATCCAATGATGCTAAAGAAAGGTGCTAGGTTGGACGAGGCAGAATTCATGAACGGAACTGGCACGTTCATTCCGAACACACCGCTGACCAAGTTAAGGGGAACAAGGACCGAGGCCAACATTGTGATCTTGCTAAGCACTTCGTTGGTGTGAGTTCCCTGCTCGATACTCTTAATGGACACTGTCGCGAGGTAGTTGCTGTGCGCCCGAGACAGAATCTTTTCGAAGTGGCCCAGATTGGTGGCCATTGTCACAACGTGATCTTGGATGTCACCCAAGTACATGCCGATGTCCATGCGTGGAGTAACCTTGTAGTTCTCATTGCATCGCTTGGTGAAACCGCGGAGAACATCCGCCTTGCCACCGAGAAGGCGATAAAGAGCTAGACAGTTCCTGCGGATTCGACCAATACGACGGAGGAAAGAGTTGGAGTCATCTTCACGCATCACAAACACTTCATCCTCGATAGCGTCTGCTTCAAGTTCAAGTTGGCGAATGACAGGACCAAAGGAATCGACAATATCGTCACTATAGACAGTTAGCGTGGGTAATCGACATGTTTGAGTCGAAACTTACATTAAAGCATAGCAGATCCAGTCACTGCTAAGAGAGACGTAATCTTTCAGAGCAGTGATTCGCTTACGAACTTGAGCTGCATGAGAGTTGGGCTCAAAACTGAAGCTGAGGGTGCCCTCTCTGAATACAATGACATATGTATTGAAGGGTTCGTACTCAATGCCGTCGTCTTCTTCGACAACGGAGAAGGATCGGAAACAGGCAAAGTAGTACGACGGGAAAAGCTCAATCTTCTCGCGAGCTTCCTGGGTGATGATATCCTCAATCGTGAGAGGATGGATACCGAAAGCCTTGCAAATACTCTGAACTTCTTCCTTAGTGGCCGCGTTGACATTCAGCCACCAAACACCGTCTTCTTCTTCATCAGGCAGCTCGAAGAGGCCACGGAGATCTTCACCTGGAAGCACAAGATCGCCGAAATCCGCAGCGTGGATAGTCGACTCCCATGCCGAAGAGAAGAAACTAAACCGGTTGGGGTCGACAGGGGCAGGCTGCTTTTCAGCGGCCAGATCCTCATTGTGGGGCCCGACGGTCTGGTTTGTCTTTTCACGAGTCAAAGAATCGTCCGAGACGGGCTCCAGGATATCACCGTCAACAGTCACCATTCGTTGCAGACGCGATTCATTCTGCTGAGCTCGCATGTCCTCGAAGCTCTTCTTTGCGGCAGCAGCAGTAGCAGCAGCATTGCGCTCCGCCGCTCGCTCCGCAGCACGTTCAGCAGCCTGCTCATTGACGAAGTTCTCAAGATAGTCGAAATCAATGTACAAGTGGTCCTTGTGGTAGCTCTCTTTGACCGGGAAGCAAACATCTTCCTCGGCGGTCTTATTGGTTGCAAAGCTGATGGCATCATTGTCGACAATGGTATGAGGCTTGCTTCGGTGGCTGCGCTTGCTGGAGATGGACATAGCCCGGCTGGCACCATCCTCAATGTCAGGCTTGTTGGGCTCGGAGAACGACATGTCACGCTCTCGGCGACGAGCCTGAGCGAACGCCTTGACCGAGTTGGGAGGCGAGATTGAACGGTCTGTCGATTCAATAGTAGGTCGGCGACTGCGGCGCGCGGTTGGAGAAGCATCGCCGATTTCCTCATCGATAATAGCTTCCTCAAAATCGCGAACTCGGATAGCAGGAGGAGAGACGGGCTCAGGCTCGAGCTGACGAGAACCATAGAGACTGTCAAAGGTGCCGCGGCGGGGGCGCTCAACCCTGGTCGAGACCGACTGGTGGCGGTGGTCGTCGAGTTCCGGGACAGGAGTGTCGTACCCAGACTGGGGGATAGAGCTGGAGTCTTCGTGGTCAGACATTTTGAATCGGTTGGTGGCTATTCGTCGAGGGTTCCGGTTTCGAAGAGTGGCCGTGTATAATAGATAGATGTGACTCTATCGAAGGGGGATCGGAGAGTGAATTGCGACTCGGTCTATAGTCCCATAGCTTGATGTTATTCCAATTACTGGCGCCGCCTGATACAGTCGATTATTGACGTCGCACCCGGCGCGGCATAGGCGCGCCGAGTTGATGTTTTGTTCAAAATTGAGCTCTGCTCGGCGGTGGTCGCCAGTGGCAGCTGGTTGCTTAAAGGGACGATACTGACTACCTAGCAAAAGGGGGCGAGCAGTGCGATTCGAAGGCCAGTTACGGGGGCTTCTTGTTTACTCCGCTGTAGACCCAGAAGCCGGGACCGAAGAGCGAAGGGGAAACGTTGGAAAAGGCGAATTGAGCCAACTTGAAGACTGGTATAGTATAACGGCGCGACGCCGAAAGTGAGTGGCGTTAGAGGCGCAAGTGCTCGAAAGTGTGGTTCGATTTGCAGGGCAGTCGAAGCTGAAGCCCTTTGGGAGTTGATAAAAGTAAGTTTTCGATATAAACAGGATTCGAGTAGACTTAAGGAGTCAAGTCGAGTTATTTGCGGTAAATAGCGAGAATTCGTTTGGGCATGAACAGGGAATAAAGGCAGGGTGACGATAGCCAGGACAGGACCTGTCGTATGAGGGGATAGAACAAGGTCTATTCTAGTCTAGGCCAATTTCGATACTGGCACGGCTAAACCAGACGAGAAATTTTCTCGAGGTTTTGGTTGACTGAAAGACCCGGTTCGTTGTGCACGGGGTACATTAAAAGGAGGTTTGTAGGTTGGGTTGTCAGTAGCGACGACGATAGATGTCAGGGTTAGGTTGATTAAAGAGGAGTTGAGGAACTAATAAGTGTCTTAGAAGTGGGAAGGGCTAAGAAAAAAATTTGTCTTGGCCTGGTGTGTCGGCTATCACAAGCAAAAATACCTAGATAGGTACTCTGTACGACTGTACCTACTGACAGACAACCCGGTCAGTATTACTATAATTTGACTGATGGAGGCCGCCACTTTGATTTCCGTGACTTACGCACTTGTCCTGCAGGGAAATGCTTGGCCTTGGTTTTGTATCAATATCCGCTATCCCTGGTTCCTTGCCCGTGCTCACCATCTGGTTCTTCTTTGGCTACCCATCCTTGGGTTCCTTGGGTCGGATGTTAGCAGCCGGGCAGGAACTACCTTAATTTGACTTTTATGAATATGAATTATGGAATGACTGATTCGTCGAATGCAATCCCGTCATTCCATGCGCATTGATCCATATAATAGCCCTGCCAACGTTGTTCTTTTCCTGACAGACAGGTTTCTTGGATATAACTCGGTAGTGGTAGGGATGAGTACTAAGGCAGGAAGTCAGAAAGTTGGGTTAGCAATGATGCCATGCCATAATCCGATCATTGCATTATCATTTTGTTTTCATTAGTATTCATCTGACACCAAAGTCAAGCATTGGGCTGGCTGGCTGGGTGGGCTGTTACTCGCTTGAAGTGAACTATCAAAGCTTGTTTGCCGAAAACGGTATAGTCTTGGAGCATCCAAACAGCCAGGTGTCGAGACCTGTTCCGACTCTGCATCCACCGGACTACACTACTGTGCCGTACCTATTAGCGACCAACAGCATTGCATCTGAACAACATCTACAGCTACATTACAACCACAACCACGCGACTATCATTCAAGATGGCTGACCAAGCTCTTGACCAGATCCGAGACATTGTCGATGGACAGATTGTACATGATCCCCCTCCTTGATTTACCTGATTAACGTCTGACTGAAGCTCCACTATAGGACTTTGAAGGCCAGAAGCTCGTCGAGATCCTCGCTACAGCTCTTCTTATCATTTCTGGTGTACGTCCATCGCGCCGGATGATATCATCTACCACCCTATCGAATTACCTGGCTAATTTCAAACTAGCTGATCTCGTTCGTTGTCGGTTACATCCTCCAAGACATAAAGCTTGCCGTGTACCTAGGGTTGGGAGGTACGGCCCTGACCTTCCTCGTCGTGGTGCCAGCTTGGCCATTCTACAACAAACATCCCGTCAAGTGGTTGCCGGCAGGTTACGCGTACGATCTTGCAAGCAAGGGAAATCAATAGATTGTATGGCCCGGCTGTTTATGACGCTTTCACCTCGAGTACAGCTACCAATGCCTGCCGAAGGCAGCACCTCGACGATCCCTTGTACGCAGATGTTTTATTCCTTTCTTCATAAGACATAACCCCCGGAGACGCCGCTCGCATATCCTCTATCGTCCGTACTTCTGGAACTCCCAGTCCCTATTGTCCAAGGGACAAACGGATCGGGCCTTCAACCATCGCGAAATGCAATGGAAGTGGAATGCATGCTAGATACCCGTTAGCCTAAATACGTGAAAACAAGATGATGCAGTCAGTCGTCTTACGTTGCAGATACCCCAGGCCACGGTGCATTCTTCACTAGTAGCGGATGCTTGGTTCGCCTGACACTCGATACCTGATGTATTTGTCAGCCTCTTGTGATGATGCTGTGAAAAGAATTCTAGTAAACGTACACAGGTCCATAATGTGGTTACGGCAGATAGCGCAGTTGTCAACAACTATGTCCCAAGCCCAAAGAGCTACTGCATTCCACTGTTGATTCCAATCAGCAAATGTCCAGGATGGTTACCTCCAGGAGATCTGTACCTTCTTGACTTCAAACTTCTTCTTGCCCTCAACACTCTTGGTGTTGGAGCCCTCAGCCTTTTTGGCAACAGGCGCATCGCTCATCTCAACATCAGCCATGGTGGGTAGGTATAGTAGTCGAAATCGAAGTTCGGCGTTGATATTATATGGAATCGGTTCGTCGGATACGAAAAGATGCTCGCTTACTATGCTGACGGTCAGATTCGGTTGTGAGGTATCGTCGTCGTCGCGTTGCGGCCGACAGATGAGAGGAGGGAGTGAAAGACGTACGAATATCGGTGGTTATGGGTCTATGATGTGAATGCTAGCAGTGACTGTCAGCGGCAAAGATTCGGTCGGCATAGAAGGCGCGCAGAGAAAATATAATGAACCTTGATGGTGCAGATAATCTGGCCAAAAAAAGTACACCTGAGGTACATAAACTTACTGGTAACTTTGTCTCCCATCAAACAATGATGATGCGGCTCTAGAGTTGAACGGGAAGGCTGGACCTGAATCTATCAACCTCTGGTAGCAGGCAGCTACCATGGACGGGATTGGGCAGGATAGGAGCACCCGACCCTGTAGTACAGCCCGCCCGGGCATTCGTTACAGCGAAGCGGAATGGCGGGGTCAATGGATCACAGGTAAAAAAAAACCTAATAAGTTTCCATTCCATGGATTCATTCATATCACTACTAATGTTATTATCGGTATCTGACATATTGTAATCCATTTTACCCACCTGTCCACCCACTGTGTATGGAATTATCGTTAAATGCTACCCTCAACTTTATTTGACAAGAAAAAAAACCATTGCAGCACTGCCCGCCCAGAAAACAAGGCTGCACAGCAGGCAGTGAAACATCAATGCCCAGGTGTCGTCTAGAGCCGCTTTAGGCGCTCAAAGACTCCGCTTTGTACACTTGGACAAGCCTAAGGCTAGCTCCGCCCGCGTCATTGCCTCCCGTCCGTTGTATTGCACTGCACTACAGTGGCGGGTAGTAGGCTTTTGTTTCGGATCTGCCCTGTGCTAGGTTGTTACTTATTAACCTAAAGCCTCCCTACTTGTCTTCTCCTCTCCGTTTCCGTCCCCCTCATTCATTACTCAGTCCTTGAATCACACTTTCTCCTACAATCTAGGTCTAGTACAGTCATGGTCAGAATAGCCAACTCTCTCATTACAAGAATAGTTGCTTTATACTCAATCGCCATTCCCGCTTCGATCTCATCTTCTCTTTCGTATAATCCGCCAGAAACATAATCCGTCTTGTCGCAACCTATCGTATCAACAATCGCAAGCCCAATTCGTCAACCAAACAAAACGAAACAACATAGCAAGCCCGACCACCCACCCGTCTTGTCTTGTCCTGTCTTGTCGTCTCATTTTGTCTTACTTCATCTACCCTTCCCGCCTTCTTATCTTCTTTTACCTTTGTGATATTACAGACGAAATGAGCGAAACACCTTCTCAACCTACGACGACTCCTGCCCGACGTCGGAACGGCCGAAATGGCCGTCCCGCTGCCCAGAAAGCTTATGCCTCCGAAAATGATGTTGCCACTATTGATCCCGCACGACATGATCGTGCCCCACGCACTCCTCAGAAGGGGGCTGGCACCGATTCTCCCATGAGCCATACCAACTCGAAACAGCGAACCCGTAACAGCAGTTACAACAACAACAATAACAACAACAACAAACAGCGTGCCAAAACTGGCCCCCATTCCCCCGACTCTGCTCGCCCTGGACGTGTCACGCCTCCGAATCAATCTTCTGCTATGAAGTCCATCTCCGCTTTCGCTGGCGCCACTTTCCATGCCTCTCCTGCGCCATCTGCCTTACCCCTTCCCAGCTTTGTCTCTCGACCGGCGACTGAGTCTCCTAGTGTCACCAGGACACCACGAGATATTGTTCAGGAGCCTTCTCCTCCGACAGACACCGAGGCGCCGACTCCTTTGCGACAGGCCTCGTCGGGCGTTCATGAATCTCCTCTCGATTTTATGTTCCGTGCCCATCGCCAGGAAAAGGAACGCCAGCGTAGTGGAAGCACCGGCAGCTTCCTTGCTTCGGGACCTGTGAATGAATCGCCCTCTGTGCAGTCTCCCTTTGGACCTGGTAGTGTCCCGCAGCCGGCAACCCTTCCTCAGACGGCTCGTAGCCAAGCCCGTTTCCAGTCCGTAGGTATCGACAGTGGAGAATTCGACGGAACTCCAGGCCGACCTGTGGGACCAGCCTTCTCAACACCTTATCAGGAACGTATTCGGGCTGCTCGAACCAATTCTGCGCGATCGCCCGCTGATCTATCTGCTCTCCAACAAAAGGCCAACCCCGAACCTGAAGATCCCACCGAGGCTCTAAAGAAATTCCTTTTTAGTGGAAACGGCACGAACGTTTCCCAATCTGTCCCCAACGGATTCGCACCACCTCCTCCTGCTCACCAATACGACCACCGTGCTAGAAACATTCCAAATGCACCAGCTCCTTACAACAGCCATTCAAACAACCTTCAGGCCATGGAGAACGATCTTCGTCGTATCCTCAAATTAGACTTGGGCAGTCCCTCTCCCTCAGGCGCGAATCAACGCTTGTTCTCCTAAGATTTGGCGTCTTTAAGTGCTTCCTTCGGCGTTTTCCTTGCTCCTCTTCTGCGTATCTTTTTCGACTGCCGGCAGTCTACAGACGGCATCAACGGAACGTGATCTTTGGCGACACGGTTTTCCATGTTTAGGGAGGTACAGCGGCATTGTCTCTGAACTTTGGCGTTATCAGAGGATCGAAGACATATTCAGAAGGACTGTTGATTGGGTCAGTTTCTTTTTCTGGTTCAGCTATGGGGTAGCTCGGAGTCATCTATGTGATTTTTATCTGCACTTTCGGACTCTTTTGCCTTGCACGGGAGTTGGGTCACGATTGTGGAAATGTTTATATCAAAGGGGGATTCTAGGGGTGAACGGATGGATGTACATTGGGATGTGTGGCTTGTATCACGACAAATCATCTTCTTTTCCCGACTGGTTTCTGATGATACCCAAGAGCTCTTTTTTACTCTCTCTTTTCGGTCTTTATGAAAGCAAAACAGCTTGGGGATGATAGACGTGGTAACAATCAGGAGGCGCCTCGGATTTTATGACTTCTAGATAGTCATGACTACGCTCATTAAATATATATTATTCATTCATTGCTGGTGTCGAGAACAACGTCGACCGAGAATTGGTTTCCAGTATAAAGTGCTCAACATGGTTTTGTTTTTATGTTGGAAGTCATGTTTCAGTAAATCCCAACAAATCAACCGTTGACATTATATAACGGGTACTTCTCGACGAAATTCCACTTCGAGAGAGCGACGAAACGCCATACGAAGGTTTCATTAGTAAGTCACAGGTCTGTGCAAGTATTGGGCTAGAAACAAAATAAATCCAAACAGAATGAGCCATACATAAAACGGCTCGAATATAACATATTACTCGTTGTCCTATCTCCATTTTCGTAAATCAAACACACCAAGCTCAGCCAGTACGGCACACAAATGCTCAGCAACTCCAATAGATGCCTCAACGATCAAAACAATTCAGAAACACACAATCTAATCAGCGCCAATAAGATGCTTAGGCAGGAATGTCCAAATGGTTCCAAGTGTACCCAAGATGGAAAACACAACGAGGAGTATGGCCGAGACGGTCTTTTCCCGGAAAGTGACATCCTGCCAGTACAGCTTCAGGTAGAAGGAGATTGGCAGGATGATGGAGATGAGGGTGCAGAGCGCAGCGCCGAGGAACGCACAAACGGAGTCGAAGGCTGGGAAGACGATGGAGATGAACAGCAGAAGAATAACCACAAATACCCGGACAAGCATTCGAACTGCTTTGGTGATAAGGACAGATGATCGAGTGGGCTGACTGTGAGGTGTTTCGTGGTGATGGTGGTGCTGATCGTGGACACCACAGATAACGTCCAAGGTTGTGATGATAGGACGAGCATTAAGAGGAATCTTGGTCAACGGGATGATGGCAATGAAGACACACATGATAATCTTCAAAGCATCAGGGTACCCCTTGGACTTGAGAATGTTGGAGGTGATAGCATCTTTGATACCATCACCGAACATAAGCAGACCGATTACGGCCAGGCAGGTATCGACCAGGTACTAAACAGGTTAGATGAGCTATCGACTTGGATATGCAACTGGGATACTTACAGAAAAGGAGAATGTGATGTTGACAGCCTTGCCCCATTTGTACGGGTGACGCATATCACGGTAAATCTGCATTGTGTTAGCTCAAGGCCTCAGAAATAGTAACATGTATCATACCGACGGAAACACGGAGTGAGCACCCCAAGGACTAGCAAGGAGACCATAAGCAAGGGGTACAGCCAGCCAGTTCTCAGGAAAAAGATAAGTTGTCGCCGGTTCTCGTAGCGAACCAGGATAATTTGGTTTGTAGAGTCCGTCAATAATAACAATGACAACAACTGGATCATGTAAGTAGGTAGACTGATAATGTTGGGTTGATGTACTTACTGCAGAAGGTGGAAAATATACCAATGACACTGGTATAACTCAACAGGCGCAAAGGTAACGCATTGAGCACCAATACCAAGCAAGAAGCTACAACCTTCCAGGTATTCACGGTGGCAAAACCTGGGAGCAGGAGGCTCAGAGAGTCGGCAAAGAGAATCATCAAAGCGACACAGGCTGCTATCAATTCAAGACTGAAGAGCGCAGAGACGATGACTCGAGCGCGGGTGCCAAATGAGACGTACGCCAGGTCGGAATATGTGATGAGGCTGGGATCAAAGTTCATGCACTTGGCCAATAGCTTGCCTGTGTATGAAGTGACGGCAGCTGTAAAGGTGAGAAGAAACAGGCCGGTGATCCAGCCCGTCATCTGAAAGGCCAGCGGAAGACTGAGCAGACCTACACCAATAAGAGCGTTGATGGAGTTGAAGATGGACTGAGGAAGAGTACTCTGACCCTCGACAGCGAGAACAACCTTATTGCCCTGCTTGACCTCCTTGACAAGAATAGGCTGGTGCTCGCCATGCGCCGCGTCTTCACCTTCCACTTCATCCTCGTCGGCTACACCCCACCCACTTCCCTCGCTAAAGGAGATACGATGGCGCGAACCTCTGTCCATGGTCCCGAAAGGCGAAGAGTCGCGGAACGAGCCATAGCTGCCAACGATGTCGGGAGCCGCAAGATGAGGTGGAACAGCAAAGATGCTTGACCGGGGCGAACCAGCGATTGAGGAATCGCCCGCCTCGACATCGAGCAGCGGCTTCGTCTCGTCGTCGCGACGGGACATTCTCATCGGCCTTGGAGACGACTCAATGGCCGAGCTGGATTCACCGTTGGCCTGAGAAGAGGATGCTTCTAGGTGTTGGCGCAAAAGTCCCGACTGCGGTTGCGACCCCTGAACATGACTGCGGCTGTACTCGAGGTCCTGTGCTTCTCCCTCGGGCGCAAGGACAAAACTCGGTCGGCGAGGAATAACTTCGTGGAAACCTGCGGCTCGCTGCCAACTTCTGGCAAAGGATCGGAAGCTGTTGACTCCGCCAATGTCGGCGATGGCAGCCAATTGATGGGTGATGGAGGATCTGCAAGAATTAGTTGTAAGTACTTGTTTTTATCGCATTTTGTTTTTGTTTGAAAACCTACCGTCTTCGCCTCCTGAAGCCTCCTTGGTTACCTCCATCGTTGTTGTTATCGTCGTCGTCGACGAGAGCTTGTTCGCGCTCAAGCATGCTCTCGGTCACGCTTTCACCGGGGGAACCACCTCCATCGTAGTCATCCCAGGTCGTAGGATTCCGCGCCGCAGACATTGTAATTCTGTATCGTCGCCAACTTCACGTTTGGTTTTGATTAAATTTGATGGTATCGTCGTGTGGTTTCGATATCCGTTTGAGGTCAAATAAAAGATTCTGTGTTATCTCAATTGATCCCACCTGGTCTTGCTTGGTCTGCTGAGCAGAGCAGTTTTGGCTGGGCTGGGCTGGGCTGGGGTGGCGAAGGCAGCAGAAAAAGCTGGAAGGTTGGAAGGTCGCAAACAAGGTCAACGATGCAATGCAATGCTATGGGAGACAGGGTTTGTAGACTCGGCAAAAATCGAGGTATCACCAGACCCCGCGAGGAACGAATTCTTCAATCTACAAAAGAGTAGGAGGAGAGTATAACAAGTCGGATAAGAGAAACAGTGACAGAGAGAGAGAGGGCAGACTCGGCCCACGGTCATATGGCACGAGGCTCAACTTGGATAAGTATGTTATACCTGACCAGCTAACTAACCAGTAGTCTACTCACTGACTGAATGACAGAAAGTGGGCGCGCGTACCAGACCAGAAGACAAGATTGAGCTTATCGCAACCATGGGATCCCTGTGCGCACGATAGCCGATGGTCATTTACTCCTCCTTTGCGGCTAATGGGCTTCAGCTTCTGATCTTGATCTTGATCTCGGACCTGTAACTGGATTGGAAGGGTCAAGACAGGGTCAGGTCGAATCCACAGGGATTGCTGATACAAGAATTAGTAGTAGTCATGATAAGACGTTTGACTAAACATGGAGTAGGTAATGATTAAAGAGATCCTCCAGGACCCTAGTAAACTAAGAGTGCCTAGTCACTTGTAGTCTGTTGTTGTTGCATGCATTTGGAGGGATGACTTTGGAATTGAGTGAACTGCCGAAGGAACAAGTGCTTTTCGATAGGTTAAATAAAATGCGCAAGTCCAAGTCCAACCAGTGGTCACTTTGAGAGCCCAACGTCAAAATACCAGACTGCAAGTCATTGTAGGACAAAGACAAAGGCAAAGGGCAAAAACAGTCTCACTGAGCATCCTCTACCATCCATCCCATGATGAAAACTGCCTGCCCAGAGTCGGGGTAACTCACCTAGTAACAGGCTGTTGTACCCGCTTCATTGCAGTTCTAGACATTGCCTCGTCACACTGAACCCCACCTGTAATTCATTTCAAATGTTTTGTGCAGCTCCAAAGGGGGGTATTGATGGGGAACGATGGTAAGTAGACGGTGGAGAATGAGACTTATTCGGATCTAGGTAGGGGGCTCACGAGACCAATCTAATAGGAAATCTGACTACAATTGGTTTCAGAGGGGGTTACTTTGCGGGCGTAATTATTGATATTCTTGTTGGCCCCTATGAAGTAGTCAAGGGAATTAGAAAGAGAAAGAAAAAACTTTGTCTACCTACCTAGGTACTGAGAAAAACATCATGACTGGTATTCTGATGTCAGAGCCAAGAATAGACTGTTGCAACTGCACCTCAGACATGCATATATGTATACCTTACCCACGAATGAATGGTTATAATTCCATGACATATTCAGCCTATAACCTAACGGTGCATGAGATATTATCAAGAAAAATGAGTAACAAACGCAAGCAAGCCTCTTATTATCCCTCCCTACGTAGGTATTCAAGCATAAAAAAAAGAGTTTTAAATACTTGTCAGGTTATGTACGCTAGGAGTTAGATAAATCCAGAATGTATGCATCCTTATCTTATCGTAGGTAGCCACTGTAAAACTTAATATGCTCTACCCATGTACAGTACCTATTCTAGATACCTAGTAGCTTTATCCATCAGCTTCAAAAACGTCACTTTCCGGTCAGCCTCAACCACCACTATCTTCCTCCTTGTCTCGGCCGAATCCCGGACTTATACAATCTCCCCTTCTCTCTTGTTAAAATCTTTTATTACCAATAGTAATGATCGCGCATCCTCCATCATGACAACTTCCCCCGATACCGCTCTCTTAACCTCCACAAGCGAATCCCTCGCTCCTCTCCTCCCCATTCTCGACGGCTTCGCCCACCGTCACAAGAACCAACATTCTTCTACGCACTGGTGGTCTTCCTTTTCCCTTTTGCGCCGCGCTGTACGCAACCTTGCTCAAGATCTTGTCGTCGCGCGCCCAAAGAAAAAGACAAAGGCTGGCAGCAACAATGTCAACCCCGACAACCACCCTGCTCTCGTTCGCGCAAAATGGATGATGCGCCATCTTGTCCCCGATGCTTTTATGTTAGTCAATACCTTTCTCTTGTAAGCCTTGGCGCTTCGTCATCATGGCTAATCACGTATTTTTCTTGCGCGCAGTACTTTCTCCCAACTAGCAGCCGACAATCAATATGCGCCTCTCGGCCTACTCCTCCTGTCGGTCCTCGCTCGCACCAACACTTTGTTGTCCATTCTGATTCCATCCGAGCACGACCATGCACCACCATCAACAGATATTGTAAATGTAAAAAGCTCAGTATCAGACACACCCGACCTGCTCAAATCGACAGTGCAGTCAATAGTAGTTGAGGCACCCGATGCTGAAACGGACATGGGCGTCGCCATTTCACGTGAGGAACTTCTTTTGTCACAGAAGAAGAAGACGGCAAGATCAATAGCAAAATCAGACACGCCCTCTAAGGACATACAGTTGAAGGAACGTAAACCAAAGACAGTACCTACAGATGCATTGAAACGCTCATCAAAAGATGACACCAAAGACAAACCAAAAAAGAAAAAGAAGAAAGGCGGCGACGCTCTTTCCAGCCTTTTTGGCTCATTATAACATCGCTTCATATCAAGACTTGTACTACGTATGGAATCACAACAGCAGTCAGCCGAACAAGACCATTGGGGAATCGATGATTTTCATTACTGATTTCATAATAACACATTGCGCAACAACCGACTGTTAAAAATAAGTGTGCTAGTGATGTACCGGCATATCTCCTGCTTAGCGCACTAGCAGATATGCCATCTGAATTCTTCCCATCCTTATGCGCCTCTTTGCAAGACCGTCGTTCGAGCTGTGAGGGTGCACCAACGGAGCGGCCCTGCTGTATCCGGTACCCAAGAAACAATACTTGTCGCTCACTCTGGCTGGTCACCATTCGGTAAAGAAAGCTCCCAGAACGTCTTTCCAATCAGTTACTCCCCCAAACGTGCCTCTTTTCTCCAAATCCTATCATTCTCAAATTGTAGCGTCTAAAAAGCAACCCACTGTGCCGGTTCCTTATTTAGTCAAGAGTAAGGGCGGTAGGACCAGATACGGGCCTTCATGTCACCAGAGCCGGTGGCAAAGAATCGGCCTTGGGGACTTGGCGCAACAGAGATGACAGAGTTCTTGTGTCCCTGCAGCATAAGTTGCGTAGTGCCGGTGCGAGGATCCCAGAACTGCACGCCGCGATCCTTGGAACCGGAAAGCACCCAGTTGGTATCAGGAGTAAGAGCCACCGACAGGACAAAGTCCCGGTGACCCTCGAATGTCTTGACACATTTGCCCCCCTTAGGGCCAGGGTTATTGCCTTGACGAGGAGCGCTGAGCTCCCACATCTTGATCGTCCTGTCAAGACTGCCAGAAACAAGGTCCTTTCCACTGGGAGAGAAAGCGACCGAGTAGACGCTATCCTTGTGGCCATCAGGGCCCTCGAGACGCTCAACAAGGAATCCCGAGTGCAGGTCCCAGACCCTAACGCTCTTGTCTAGAGAGCCGGCAGCGACAAATTGGGTATCAGGAGAAATGGCAACAGTTGTCACACCATCCTCAATAGTCAGGGTGAGAGTGTTAGTGCCTTGCTCAATATCCCAGAGGCGGACGGTCCTGTCGCCACTGCCCGAAGCAATGGTGCGTCCATCACGAGCGAAGTCTAGTGAATAAATGTCTTGCTCATGACCCGAGAAATGGTTCCTGATCGTTCTGGTTTGGATATCCCAGACCTATATAGTATTAGTGTCATGTTCACTCAAAGATTTGCTCATGTACTTACTCGGATCAGCTTGTCTTCGGCACCGGTGGCAAGGTAGCGACCATCAGGACTGAAGCAAACACTGCGAATGTAAAGGTCGGCGCTCATATCGGAGGCATTGTGGTCCTCGAGCACGCAAACCTTTTCTCCGGTCTGAACATCAAAGATCTGAGCGGATCGGTTACAACCAGTTGCGACATATTTACCGTCATGACTGAACCTCACACAGCAAACAACACTTTCGTGATTGAGGGAGTGAACAAGGTCGACGTCAAGAACGCGTTGCACCTGAGGGTTAAAGATGGCGTACCAATCATTTCCGGTCTTCTTGTTGTGAGGAGCCACGTTATCAACTTCTAGGTCGCCGAGGGCGTTGCCAACGGCGGACGCATGAGGACCGGCCATTCGAGCATGGTCGGGAGTCGGGTGGCTAACCTGAGGCGATGCCGCAGTTCCAGGGTAAGGCGCAGGTGTGTTGATCTGAGGAGTTGCAGGGCCGCCAGCACCGGGAGGGCGACCAATGCCTCTCCTACCGGGACCGGGGGAAGCAGTACTCTGTGGCTGAGGTCCCATTCCGTTGGGCACAGGGCCAGGAGGGTAGTTTTGAGAGTAGGGAGCCTGCTGCGCACTGGGGTGAGGGGGGACAGGAAGACCAGGAGGTCCCTGGCTCATCTGATGTTGAGGTCCCAATGGTTGTTCTTGAGGGGGAGCATGGCCCTGCTGGGATTGCTGTGGCTGTTGTGCGCCCTGAGGTTGACCCTGCTGGCTTTGCTGCTGACCTTGCTGTGGAGGTGCAAGACCTCCCTGGCTGCCACCAGCCATAATACCACTAAAAAGACCATTGCCGGGGGCGATAGAGGGAGGCTGAGAAGGAGCAGCATGCTGGGGAGGTCCAGGCATGCCACCCTGAATTCCCTTTCTGGCAGCATCGAGCTGATGTCGCAGAGCAGTGATCTCGTCTTCGTATCTGCAGATGAAGAGGTTAGTGGGCGTCCATTATCGCCAACAACAAAAAAAAAAACTTACTTCTGCTTGAGACCCAGATGAGTCTGCTCCATCTGGTAAACTTTCTCGCGGACCATTTGCATTTCACTGACTTGCGCGGCGACTAAAGATACACATGTGTTAGCTGGAGCGAAGGAAATAACGCGATATACACGCCAAAATAAAAGTAATGGACCTACTCTGATGCTCGTAGTTTTCTGCGGTGCGCATTTGACTCTCAAATTCAACTCGAATCTGGTCGAGCAATTCGTTCAGGCGGGTAGAATTGGCCTGGGGGCCGCCCCCCATGGCGCGATGCGGATACATCGACATTGCGCAAGGCGGGTCTCGGCGACGGAGAATCCAATATAGGACTCGTTAAGATAATGAGGTTGATAGAATAGTCGCGATCGTAATCGATGCCTAGTGCGTTGGGTGTGGTCGAGACGTAGGCGCGTGCCGGTCAAGTCGGTGACAGCGCGAGGCTGGGTGCCAAGTCAAGCTGATGACAATGACAGCTAAACGAGAAGCAGACGCGACAGCTAAGCGTCAAAATGGCAGCGTGTAATTAACAGCCCTTTTACGGGTAAAGGCCGGTATATGTATAAGACGTCGTATGGGATGCTTGTGACGATATGGCCAGCGGGGACGACCGTTGGGTTGACGGTCGGAGCAGGAACAAATTAGTCGTGATGATGTTTTGATGTGAAGAGGAAAAGAGAAGAAAAAAAGAGAGGCCCGGCCGAGGAGGAAACGGGTTGGTAAGTGCAGTGCTAAAGGAAAGCATGGGTTCCAGTGGGTTGCAGCTCTTCACGCAGCACGGCCCGGGGGGGAGTGGGGTTGCGATCCATTTAAGTGGAGATTATGGACAGGTACGTACCGACAACTCTAAGCGCACAGACGCACTGGTCTATCAGCCTCGAAGCCCATCTCTCATCAGGGGTTTGAAAAGTGGACCCATGCCTAATGGGCGTCGAAGTCCGGCGATGGCGGCTGCTACCCTGCCCTGGGCTGTGGCTTAAGATGACCAACTACGGATGGATACACACGCTGCAGTTCAGTTCAGTTCAGTTCAGTAATAGGTACCAATTCAGCACAGTTACAGTTACACCTAACACTCCACTTACACACCCTCTCTCCCTCTCACTGATCTTGGGTCTTTGAGGGGTGGTAAGATCCATGGTTGGTAGGTGGTTTCCTGTTTTCCTTTGCACGCCCCCCTTTTTTCCCTTTTCGTTCCTTTTTCTTTGGCTTCCCTTTTCCTCTGCCATGATCGTTCAGTTGCAAAGGCTTGAATTATTCTTCGCATGATACTATTCTTTCACTAGCCTTTCTGTAGTCATCTAGGCCCCCAGAACTTAAATGCAAAACGTGGATGTTGTGTTTGACTTGAGATAAACAGAGTTGCTGCTCAGGTCAGCGTAGGTTTTCCACGATCATTACAACCCATATTAAAAACTTCCATGATTCAGTGAGCCCGAAACGAACTCACAGATATAGAACAAAATTAATCTATCTTGGGTCAGATGTAGATTGATGTGATATGTAATTTACCTATATGTAATCAATCTACGCACTGCAATATCTATTATATCTTATAGAGGAACTCAACTGCCTGTCAGAAAAACGTACCCTGTACTGTACTGTACTAAAATCACACACTGGAGAACCATGTGAGTTTTAAGTTTAGCTCCTCTAGAGTTCGCAACAACCCTTTCCCACCACATGCTGCTGTCCCTCTAGCTCAGAGAGGCTCCTCCGAACCAATTGGGGCCGTTGGTGCTACATTGACTTGCAGAAACAAGAGCAATGGAAAACAGAGCCGCGCCACCACCAAAGTGACAAGTCTCGTCGGATTTGACCAGTTTTGTGCGACATCCGTGTGACATTTAACGAACACTGACTGGTGCCACATGCCTTATCATCTCGCCAAAACAAGTTAAAGTTGTGATTGTGATATATCAAGAGTTGCGAGTGGATGGCGTTGATGGATCGTCATGAGTGGTATCGCTGATGCCAAGTGATGATGCTCTGATGCTGTAGAATGCTGTAATGCCCATACCGAGTTGATCAATACCAAGCCCGAGGTATGGAGATTTCATGACCCGGTAAAATCGCAGAAACTGTCGTTAAAACTCAAGATAACAAGCTAGCCGCGTAGCGCTAACAACAAACTCTGTTAAGTGGAAAATCGATATGGGAAATCGCATCGCGTCCTCGACGTTATACATAATAAACTGTACCTGGGGTAACTAGCCACATCATGATGTGCTCGGTTCAGGGTTGGGTTTGTTTGCCCGCGTGCTGAGCCTAATGTTCTACAGTACAATGGTATCACTGCACCCAAAGTTCACGAATACTATCTTCTAAAATAATCGCCACATACATTTAAAAAAACATGACCAAGGCTAGATTTGAAATTGGACCGTTGTATTGGATGACTGACTGGTTGCCGAGTACATTGCTGTGCCATGTATTAGGTTCTTAGAAAGACAGAGAATCTTGTCCACGTTTGTTGAGAGGTGTATATCTGAGGCGATGTACGTTTTGATGAAAAGAGTCATCAAGTGTGTCCCACGATCAGCTCAGGGAAGTATTCCCTCTTATACCCGAGACCATGGCTCACAATCCCGTGCTTAGCCCGTACATCAACTCTAATAAGGGTCCTGTCAGAAGATGTCAGGCCAGTACTTGCGTACACTCTAACATCCTCAGGGTTTCCCCAGCGTATTCGTTTCCGTATCTCAATATCGAATGGATCGATAACTGAATGGCGATGTCTTTTCTCGGACCACCATGATTGACTTTCAATGCCAATATGTTGATGTGACGGGCTATCTTGTAAACACAACTGACACTGCAATACTCGGAAATATCTATCGTCTTTAGTAAGCCATACCAAAACAATAATATAGAAATGTATTCGTATTGATAGAGTTTAGGAAACTTCTTGGCTTGCAAACAGTAAAGATGCCTTCTCATATAAAAGCGGTTCATTTCAATGACAAGGCCCCTGCTTGCTGTTTGTCGTTCTATCGTACGTCTTCATCATAAGATGGGTTCAGAAGCTCTCCGGCCAGGCCTCTCTTATTGGCCCAGTCGAGCTCGCAGGGCCCTTTTCAGAACTCCACTGCGCAATGCATCCCTGAAAGAAACATCCGCCCCGCCTCGCAAGCCGCCGACGAACCCTTGTACTATCAGACTATGTGATTTCCTCCCCATAATGGGATTTATTGATAAACAAGTCGAGGTCCATTTGAAAATAAGAATGTGGTTATTGTATCTCAAGTCTCATCGTGGTTCACAGTTGTGTGCTTGTTTGTCTCTTAAGTTGTAATTGCGTCTTTGGTCCTCACTTACACCAATTCTTTTACTATACCGAGTCAACCCTCCTTCGTTTATTTACAACTCTCCCGTCTCATCATAATAAGCTCGGTTAACCATTATGGACGTCGTTCTAGAGGTGGTCGACACCTTTATTGCCGATCACGCATATGCCTACTTTTACCCAAAACGTCCAGCTCCTTATGACTTCCCATCACCATCCAACACAACCAACACATCAGCCAAGACCTTCTCGACTTGGAGTTACAAACCGGCCACACAATTCATTACATTGGAACCACGAGAGCAAGCATACATGAGCTCATGGGATCGCGATAACCCTCTTCGTCAGGCCCTTACTCTGTATCTCATCACTTGGTATGTATCGATCGATGTTTATCATTTCGACCTTGCGAACTAACACGTCTGAACAGGATTTTTGGCCTTCTTGTGTATTTCATCGTTGCAACACTTTCGTACATATTCATTTTCGACAAGCGTACCTTTGAACACCCGCGGTTCATAAAAAACCAGGTCCGCCTAGAGATCATCGTGGCCAACAAGGCCATGCCAGTCATGGCCATCATCACAGCACCTTTCTTCCTTCTCGAGGTTCGAGGCTTCGGCAAACTGTACGATACTACCGGAGACGGACCCGGCCTGTGGTATGACTTCCTGCAGTTCCCGCTGTTCCTTCTCTTTACCGACTTCTGCATCTACTGGGCTCATCGCTGGCTTCACCACCGTTTGGTCTACAAGTATCTGCACAAGCTTCATCACAAATGGATTATGCCTACTCCCTTTGCCAGCCACGCCTTCCACCCTCTCGATGGCTTCACTCAATCCTTGCCTTACCACATCTTCCCTTTCATCTTTCCACTTCAAAAGATGGCCTATGTTGCACTCTTTGTGTTTGTCAACCTTTGGTCTGTTATGATCCACGATGGCGAGTATCTTACTAACAACCCTGTTGTCAACGGTGCTGCATGCCATTCACTTCACCACTCTCGCTTCGAGGTCAATTATGGCCAGTTCTTCACTGCTTTTGACCGTATGGGTGGTACCTACCGCATGCCTGAGCAGTGGATGTTTGAGCGAGATATGAAAATGTCCGAAGGTCGCTGGAAGAAGGAGATTGAAAAAGTGGACGAGCTTATTGAAGAGATTGAAGGTAGTGACAATCGCACCTATACCGACAGCGTGCCCAGTATGAAAAAGACACAATAAGCCTTCGGGTGGCTATTATGGTTGCGCTTACCAACATCATAGCACACCGGATGGAGTCAAGACTTCAGAGTTCAACCAAACCGTTGACATCCTCTTCGCAGGCGGACACTGGCGTCTGAATCTGCCGGAAATTCATGCACATTACCCTTCCACTTGGATGGCAACGTGTTAATTCTTGTACATAAATTGTGACCTTTTACATGGGCTGCACTCACTTATGGCGTCTGGCGGAGATGATGATGATTTGGAATAAATCCATCAAATGCATTTGAATAATCTGAAACTAGGAAAAGAAAAAGTACAGTAGCTGACTCTGGAGATGGAGTCTACCGCAGTAAATAATGAATCTTCCGCACCTGGCCCAAACTCCTTGCCTTAAAAGTCAAAGTGACTATAGGCCGTTGGTAGTAGTATGAAAAATTCTTTATAAAATCAATCCAACAAACGCTGTCCGACGAAACAAAGCAAAAAAGGAAAAATCTAGCAAAGCAAAACAAGGAAACCGTATAGTCGAGTGGTAAAGGAAATTGCAACTGGTATGCTAGTGTAAAGTGATAGTGATTTCGCAAGTCGAACTGTTCCCAGTCTAGACAAGTGTTGTGTATGTGTTTCGATTGATGCTCGCAGCATCAGGATTCGTAGAGTGATAGATAAGAATCGAGTGATAATCGGATATCGTCGTGGTGCGCTTAATACAACGTCGACTTCGTCCATGCATCCATGCAACTTTTTAAGAGAAGCTCACAAACTTCGGATCTCTCGGAAGGCCATCAGCACCGATACCGTTGGCCTTGAATCGGTTCTCCATGTAGACCTTCCTGGCCTGATCGAAATTCATTCTCCTTTTCTTCATGATGGCCAGAACCTCGGACTTGGCTGCATCGTCGAGGCCGGCGCGCGAATCGCCAGACTCGACGTTTTCTGACAAATTAAAGTTGCTACTGGTCAGACCAGCCTCGATATCGCCGGCAAAGCTGTTGGGAAGTCGCGAGTAGATGTAGTCGGCGCCAGGGAGTCTGGGTCGCATATGTTGGACGTGAGGAATCCAGTGGGCGCGGGTGAAGAAGAGAATCGTGGCGAGGACGATGGTGAAGAAGGAGATGGAGTAAAGAAGGTACGACATGGTGGGCAGGCGGACGAGAGGTATTAAGAGGAATGGCGTGCGTGCGTGCGTTGGTATGGTAGGTATGTAACGATCGAGTCGAAATCGAGGCGCAGTGATGGAAAGATAAAAAGAGACTGGGCAATAATAATCGCGATCACAAATGAGAGAAACAGCCAGGCAGGGCGAAGGATTTCAAAGATGAAGCGCCAAAGTTGGCATGGTAGACGCCTCTATGCTTTGTTCCTGTTCGAGTTCAGAGTTTAATAAGTTGGGTTGAGGATTTCCGCCCTCTGCAAGATCCGGATTTGAACAAGTGCAAGCTTGCTCCCTTTGTCTCAGGAATGACGATGAAGATTGGGGGACTCGCAACTGCTGACTGACGTGACTCTATACTGTACTTACCTTATTAGGTGCCCGCTAACTCAAACTCTGGCTCCCTCTCTCCTGTTCCAATCAATCAAGCCACGCGTTCTTGCTTGGCACAGCCCGGCTCAGGCACATGAAGACGCGGATGGATGAAGAGAAATAATTTTTAATGAGGATAAAATGGTGTATGGACTCTTTTTTTGCTTTCATAATAAACCTCTATGGGGATGATTTGTTGATAGGTGATAGAGTACTGTAGTCAGATGCTTGACTTATAGAACTGATTCAAATGACATGACATCAGGGATCATTCGTCTCTGACTGGACTGGACTGGACTGGATTAGACTCTCACGTTACATAGAAGGGAGCCTACTGTATCAACCCACTATGCCCACTTCCAGCTGACAGAAAGGTGGTTAAGATGCAGTAATAAACTGATCAGTAAAGTGGAGAACTGTAGTGTAAGGTGTCTCTTTAATTATGTCTTCTCCAGCGATTTCTTATCCCTCGAGCCCAGTCGGATTTGATGGCTAAGCCCTCCCTAATTGGCAAGCTAGCCGAGAGCCCCACATTGCTCGCGCACAATTCTCGACGCAAAGGCGGCTTTGGTGAACAGTCTTTGGAACTGAAACTGGATATTTCGACGACGACAACCTCAAGCTTCATTCTCCCCGGTCAATTTTCACGCCAAATCCTCAATCACAATGTCTACCGCCCAGGAGCTCTCCAACATTTCCTCGGACCTGATCTGGGAGATCGTCCGTGAGTTTCCTCCAAATTTTTGATTTGATTCGTTTTTGGCCGGCCCAACGACTCTGATATGCGCCTGGGCCTGGACATGATGATATTCACTTAATGATCAATTGCTGAAACGCTTTTTTGCGACTGCCCAGGTGACAACAACTGCTACTCCGCCAAGAGCAAGAAGAACGGCGGTGTTCAGTTCTCCCGCGACCCCCTCAACCTGACCAACAAGAGCTCCCGAAAGGTATGATTTTTTAAGGTTGATGATCCCTGGTGAAGCGATTCAATATTCAACAAAGGGTCAACAACCATAAAAGATCGAACATCTAGGCTAACTCGCTTTATAGCACGCCGGTTTCGTCAACGACAAGGTACGACCACGACGATTGCGATGTAACCATGACGATTCCGTGAACGAAAGCTAAATATTAATCAACAGGCCGTCGGTATCGTTGCTGGTGAGAAGGGTGCCGTTGTTGTCACCGCCAAGAAGGCTCAGCCCAACAAGCCCGCCGAGAACATCACCAAGACTACTTACAGCGGCTCCAAGAGCAACCGCAAGTGAGTATTTGACCGCACATGATATTATTGTGTCTTGTTCGACACACAGGTGAACTTAGCTGATCATGGACTTCCCCTCTCCAGGACCTACCAGGCCGTTGCCAACCAGGTCGCTAAGAACTCTTACCGCCCTGACCTCCGTGCCGCTGCTGTCGAGCGTGCCTCCGCCATCAAGAAGTCCCACAAGCCCGTCAAGCCCGAGCCTGAGCAGAAGCTCCGTGGCAACAAGGCCAAGAAGGCCGCTGCCGCTTCTGAGGAGAACTAAGCTTTACGATGCAAACATAGAAAGAGTGGTTGTGAATAAGGCTATAGGATGAAGCTAGGGAGGTAGGCTGCATAGCTCACACCTGATGAGAAAAGGGATCATCAGAATGGGCATAGCACATGAACCGAGGTCTCTGGGTCATTCACGGCTGGAGTTATTGAGCTCAAAATGAATGAATATTCCGTCGGCGACATCGTTGACAACTCAAACGAATTGTGTCAAAATGTTCATATATGTGATTGTCGTCCCACCGGCGCCATTGTTGACTCGCAAGGCTTACTGGGAATCAGTATGTGCCTAGTGACGTAGAAAAACTGTAACTGGAAATTGCAAGACCAATCAGACAAGTTTGAGTTGATTATGCTGTCACATTCAAGTTCACGATATTACGTGGATATACAAGTGCGGTACGGCAGATATCGGGTCATGACTTCGGTACCACGGGATACCGAGGATCATGCCAAGTATCAGGTCGCCGAGGAAGCTCATGAATGAAAGTGAAGACGTCACAGTCCCGGATGAGTCCGGAGCAATATAATGAATGAGTGAATCGAAACTACTAAACATCGGGATATCTTGGTCCTCAAGTAGCCGCAACTCGGAAGTTATTTGTCGACCTGGACGCAGATCAATCTCCAGACCGAGCACAAACCAGACGGAAGTAAGAAAGCTCTGGACAACTAGTGTCCGGCCACGATCTAGTATGAAGTATATTGGAAAACCCATACACTAAGAATGACAATGTATTGGGAAAAATCGAAAGTTATTTGATGTCATGTCAAGTTTGTAGAGTATGTACTAGCGGGTAAGTGAATCAGTTGTTAACCACAAAGGCTGCAGAGATGAATTGCGATATTTCTATTCTAGGTAATTGAGGAGGGATCAGCCGTCCTAGTTGTGTTCTCATCTTTGTGGCTTTCATGAGCACCTGGTGGCCTTTTTGGCGAATAACAGCTGGTTACTTACTAAGGAAATAACTACTAGTTGGTTGCTGGAAAGAAATAGAGAGAAAGAAACGCGCTCCAAAGAGAAACTGAACAACAGGTGGGGTTTACAGAATAGAATGACCAACATATATATATTTATGGCCATTAATTCGCTTAGTTAGACTTTGATAGGATAACAATTGGGTTTGAATCTGGTGTAGTACTTGTCGGAGTTGGGTCGGAGTACATATCGTTTCGCTCTCATCTCGGGGTTGGGGCGCCTACTGTGAGGAAAGCTTTAGTCCCTGATGAACAACAAAATCGGGTGCCTTTTCTCCACGGACTGCGGGGTTATGTTCGAGTTCCAGAAGCGAACCAGATTCGGTTTCGCAGCGAGTACCTCAATGGACAAGAGGGAATTATATCGACATCGTTCGAAGTGGTCATGTTTATTCTACCTAGGTAGTTTGAGTTGACTATGTGTTCAGGGCAAGTGTCCCGTCAGGTCTGTCACAACTGGCGTGGATCGTCAATGCCAACTAACCCAACTAATCACAGTTGGCGGACGAGAGGGGGAGGAGTCCAAGGGTAAATGGAGATGAAATCCATGATGGTGGATATCATGAGTATCATCAATTACCTATGTACCTGTACAGAGCGTATGGACGGTAGACGGGATATAGTAATAACGTAATTGTTCGAAATACAAACTCGTGATATTAGAACCAAAGAGAGGCGAGGTGATGATGACCCTGTCCTTCTGTTCGTCTGTTCAATAGGTCTGGCAATGGGCAGTGGATTATAGATTGTGGATGATGCCCCTCTCTTGAATATGTTGATGATAGCCATCGACCCTTGTAAGCGCAACGAGCCCCCACTAGAGCTTTCAAAGCTGTTGTGTTACTTTCCCCTCCCCGCTCAACATAGGTAGCCCGCCCGTCGCACATGCTTCCGTGAAAGATGGATGGATCTCTGTATACTTTAGTAGTGACTTGTGATGATTTCGGACATGTAAATTCGGCTACCCCAGCTCTGTTTACTGCAGTGGGTTTCCCAGTCAGGTCGGATCGTGACGTGAGATGAATTGCATAATTCAGCCAGTAATAGAAAACATTCTTTGTAAGGGATCCAGTGAGAGACCTGACGCTTGTTTCAAGAGGGTACCTTTATGGCGGCCCAGGTATCGCTCTGGTGGTTGCAATGTACCTTCCTCCGACCGTACTAAGGTTACCCTCCGCATCCTCGAGCTCGACCTAGACTTTTCTTTCTGCCTACAACCCCTACATATTTGAACCCTCCTCCCTCCTCTGAATTTACTTTTCGTTCTTCTCACTCTTCCATCTCAACTATCTCTTCCTCCTCAACTCACACCTCTTGTCTCATCTTGTTCGAGTCAACTTCCTTCTCTCTCTAAACTATATATCCACTTACACATTCAGTCAAGATGGTCAAGGCTGGTACGTACAAACACCGTCTCACTCACCCCGCTTCGCTTTACCTCGATATCATCCTGTTTGCACACTCCATTGTCTTGGAGCGCCGAGACTAACGTGTTTTCTAGTTGTTGCTGGCGCCTCAGGTGGCATTGGCCAGGTATGTAACTCTTATTCCTTTGAAACCCAGGATTGCGCAAGCTAACGTTGATCGATTATAGCCCCTCTCTCTCCTCCTCAAGACCTCTCCTCACATTGACGAGCTCGCCCTGTACGATGTCGTCAACACCCCTGGTGTCGCTACCGATCTCTCTCACATCTCCTCCCGCGCCGTAAGTCGACCCTAGATTTTCCCCAGTCGATCACGCATATTCCTTTTCACCGAGGCGCACTATTTGCTCACACCCTCTACAGAAGACCACTGGCTACCTTCCCGCCGATAATGGCGCCAAGGCTGCCTTTAAGGACGCTGACATTATTGTCATCCCCGCTGGCATTCCCCGTATGTGACGCGCTACCCCGGACATCCGGCGTTGGACCCCGCGTGTCCGACCCCGGAACCCCTCCCCCAGTTTTAGACTCGACTGACCACTTCCCCCGCACAGGCAAGCCTGGAATGACCCGTGATGATCTCTTCAATATCAATGCTGGCATCGTCAAGGGTCTCATCGAGGTCGCTGCTGAGGTCGCTCCCAAGGCTTTCATCCTCGTCATCTCCAACCCAGTCAACTCGACAGTTCCCATTTCTGCCGAGGTCCTCAAGGCCAAGGGTGTCTTCAACCCCCAGCGTCTCTTCGGTGTCACCACTCTCGACATCGTCCGTGCCGAGACTTTCGTTGCTGAGATCACCGGCAACGCTAACCCCCAGGACCTGACCATCCCCGTCATTGGTGGTCACTCTGGCGAGACCATCGTCCCCCTCTTCAGCAAGGCCTCGCCTTCAGTTCAGATCCCTGACGACAAGTACGATGCTCTCGTAAACCGCGTTCAGTTCGGCGGTGACGAGGTTGTCAAGGCCAAGGATGGTGCTGGTTCCGCCACCCTTTCCATGGCCTATGCCGGTTTCCGGTAGGTTGCCTTTGTGTCTTGAAATATCTTCGCACAGTAATTGACATTGTACAGATTCGCCGAGAAGGTTCTCCGTGCCGTCAAGGGCGAGAAGGGCCTTGTTGAGCCTAGCTACGTCTACCTTCCCGGTGTTCCCGGTGGCGAGGCTATCGCTAAGGAAACTGGCTGCGACTTCTTCTCCGTCCCCATTGAGCTTGGAGTAAGTTACCCCTTCTTCGTTTCCGGATGCGCAAAATTTGCTGACATTGCATAGCCCAACGGTGCCGAGAAGGCCACCAACCCCTTCGAGGGTATTACTGAGAAGGAGAAGGCTCTGCTAGCCAAGGCCACCGAGGGTCTCAAGGGCAACATCAGCAAGGGTGTCAGCTTTGTCCACAACCCCCCTCAAAAGTGAATATCCCCTATTTGATATTTTTAATACCCAGTAAGAGGCTTCTCAAAGGAGGCAAGGACACTCCAGGATGCCTATAGCTATGGCAATAGACATAGTAATATGAGTCATGAACATGATTGCTGATGGTGTAACTTTGCGCAGGCTGTGAAATTTCCCGGGCGATCATTTACGATAGATGTTTTTATGCTTGTGGTATTGGGTCTGAGGAACTGTTGTAGGTATGGTTGGAGTTTTGGTCAAGGGCTGATATAAGCCACGGCGATATTCAAATCTTATATGTTCAACGACGCTCGATAGTCGGAAGTTGGCGTATTTGTGCCCCAGAGTGAAAAAAAGGGTATCATGATATTATAGCTAAGCAGATAGCTCTCTTAGGGCTTATTTGGTATGGTTTTAATTTGAAACACAGCTCCCGGCAACTCGTTGATCTCGGCCTGTACACTTGTGTTGATTCCGAGAGCAGCTAAAGCTCCCCTTACGATGCCGCATGGAAACCAGAGGAACTGAGACGCATACAGTCAGTACAACACGATATATACATGAGCAAGGTGGATTGTTTTATAGCATACCGGTTGAGCACGGACGATTGCTTGACCACCAGCTTCTGTACTCATGCGTGAGAAGGGCCTGAAGACGTTGTCGGTTAACACGTATACTCCCTGGTCCCACGTTAGTGTCATGTCCCGTGTAACGTCCATATCACAACTCTTACCCTGTGATTTGTCTTAAGGTTGTCGATGTTCTTGCCAAAGACGAGCGTCCATAGATCTTTGCAAAGGAACTTGATGACGTCCAGAGTGTCGTTGAACCGCGGTCGGTCCCTCGAGAACCTATTTTGTGTAAGCCATCGTGGCGCAAAGATCTCGAGAATGGGTACATACCTCTCTACTAAACCCTGGCCGACTCGGTATCCCAGCATCTCTAGGCGATAATGCACCGCATCGAGATCCTCCTCTTCATCCTTTCTTGTCGCGGCGCCGGCCATCATCCCAGCAGTACTGGAGCTGACCGCATGGCTCGTCGATGCAGCATCTGCAGCTGTGCTATTTTGTTCCGAGGCGATTGAGTCCCGGTCATGAGTAACTCGATAAGCCAACGGCACAAGCTCAATGAGGAGGAAGTCTAAACAGGAAGAGCTGAGGAAGTTGGCGGATGGATCGCTCGAGTTGAACGGAGGCATGACAGGTTCAAAAGACATGACGGGCGGTTCAGTCGGGGTATGGATGTGATCTTCAGCGAGCGAGCATATGAAAGAATTGTATTTGTTCCCTAGTGGAGGAATGCGCAAGTCATCGACTGTATGTGCTAACGTGTGATGGTGTCGTCGAGCTTCAAGGGATGTACGTGATACTTGAGCTTCCCTGCTCCCCGGATTGAGCTATAGGAGGGCTGAGTCATCAAAAGCACGTTCTGATAAGACGACACTGATAAGGCTGGATGGATCCCCTTTGGCCCCTCCAAACGCGGGGCTTGTTAGGAGCGAGCGCGGGGCAGGAAAGGAAAAGTCGAAAAAAAGTTTGGTTGTAGGTAAACTTTAGTTAGTTCACCACCAACATTCTGCCTCTTAATAGAGCTGGTTCCTCTCACGGGTGAACCAATTGAAGTAAGCAAAAAAGCGTGCGCGCGTTTCATTATACAATTCTGACAGTGTTCGATTAGAAGCAGAACCTCAAAAGACTCAGTAGAGAGTTTTACTGGGACCGATACCCCCGCCGATTCTCGGAATCGCATTCGTACTATTTGTTTTTTTCCCTCGTCACATATTTTCGCGATCAACTATGGCCGACCTACGAATTCTGCTCATCGGTAACGGTGGCCGTGAGCACGCTCTGGCTTGGAAGCTTAGCCAGTCATCTAGAGTCGAGCAGATCTTTGCTGTCCCCGGTAACGGAGGTACTGCTGGATGCCCCAAGACATCCAACGTCACTTCAGTCAAGGCCGAGGATTTCGCTGGTCTCATCAAGTTCTCCCAAGAGAATGGCGTTAACCTGGTCGTCCCCGGCCCCGAAGCTCCTCTCGTTGACGGCGTTGAGGGATGGTTTCGAAAAGCAGGCATCCCCTGCTTCGGCCCCTCGAAGGAGGCTGCGCGCCTTGAGGGTAGCAAGACCTACTCCAAGGACTTCATGAAAAAGTACAACGTTCCCACTGCCGCCTACGAGAACTTCTCCGACTACAACAAGGCTTGTGCCTATGTTGACAGCGTCGACCATGACGTCGTCATCAAGGCCACTGGTCTTGCCGCTGGAAAAGGTGTTATTCTTCCCGAGACCAAGGAGGAGGCCAAGGCTGCTCTGAAGCAGATTATGGTTGACAAGGAGTTCGGTGATGCTGGTGATGAGGTCGTCATTGAGGAGCTTCTTATTGGTGACGAGCTGAGTGTTCTCACCTTCTGCGATGGCTATGCTATCCGATCTCTGCCTCTCGCTCAGGACCACAAGCGCATCTTTGACGGAGATCAGGGCCCCAACACTGGTGGCATGGGCTGCTATGCGCCTACAAACATCGCTACCAAGGAGCTTACCGAGCTTATCGACCGCGAGATTCTCGAGCCTACTATCTCCGGTATGCGACGAGAGCAGCAGCCTTTCCGCGGTGTTCTCTTCACTGGTCTCATGATCACCAGCAAGGGCCCCAAGGTCCTCGAGTACAACGTCCGATTCGGCGACCCCGAGACACAGACTGTTCTTCCTCTTCTCTCTGCCGACACCGATTTGGCTGAGATCATGCTTGCTTGTGCCAATGGATACCTTGACAATTGCAAGCTGACCATTGAGAACAAGTTCAGTGCTACTGTTGTTCTTGCTTCTGGGGGTTACCCTGGTTCTTACCCCAAGGGCAAGGCCATGACTGTTCAGACCCCTCCTACCGGTTGCAACGTCTTCCACGCCGGTACTACGCTTGACAGCACTGGTCTCAAGACCTCCGGTGGTCGTGTTATTGCCATTAACGCTGTTGGTGATTCTCTCCGAGCTGCCGTTGATGCTGCCTACGCTGCTCTTGACAACAAGGCTATCGAGTTCGAAGGCGCTTTTTACCGAAAGGATATTGCCCACCGGGCGTTCCGTTCTGCTGAGCAGGCTTCTATGACCTACGCACAGGCTGGTGTTGATATTCAGGCTGGTAATGATTTTGTCGAAAAGATTAAGAAGGCCGTTGCCAGTACCAAGCGACCTGGCGCTGACGCCGAGATCGGTGGCTTCGGTGGTGAGGTTGACCTGTCTCAGGCCGGCTACCCTCAAGCACCCATCATCGTTGGTGCCATCGATGGTGTTGGTACCAAGCTCACGATTGCCCAGGCCATGAAGAAGCACGACACTGTCGGTATTGATCTGGTTGCTATGAATGTCAACGACCTTGTTGTTCAGGGTGCTACTCCCGTTATGTTCCTAGACTACTACGGCTGCAGCAAGCTGGATCTCTCCACCGCTGCTGATTTCGTCCAGGGCGTTGCTGACGGATGCCGTCAAGCCGGCTGTGCTCTTGTTGGTGGCGAGACTGCCGAGATGCCAGGCATGTACCAGAAGGACGATTATGATGCTGCTGGCTGCGCTGTTGGCACTGTCACCGCCGAGGCCAAGCTCCCTCGAAAGGACGACATGGGTCAGGATGATGTTCTTCTTGGTCTTGGCTCCGCTGGTGTTCACTCCAACGGTTTCTCTCTCGCTCGCCGTATCGTCTCCCACGCTGGTCTCAGCTACACTGATGCTGCTCCTTGGGACCAGTCTACCACTGTTGGCGAGTCCCTTCTCACCCCTACCCGAATCTACGTTAAGGCTCTTCTCCCCATCCTTTCCGAAATCAAGGGTCTTGCCCACATCACTGGCGGTGGTCTCGTCGAGAACGTTCCTCGCATGATTCCCGAATCTCTCGCTGCCGAGATCGAGTTCGGCTCGTGGGAGATCCCCCCTGTCTTCAAGTGGCTCCGCGAGGCCGGTAACGTTGAGCCTCTCGAGATGTGCCGCACCTTTAACTCCGGTGTTGGTATGGTTATCGCTGTCGATGCCGCAAAGGCCGACGCCGTTGCCCAGACCCTCACTGATGGTGGCGAGAAGGTGTACCGCATCGGTCGTCTCACTCGGCGTGACCAAGGCGAGGCTTGCCTCATTCACAACGTTGACTCATGGAAGGCCGAAACTGCGGTGCCTAGTAAGCGAAAGGATATTGGAGCATGATTGAAATAAGAAAATGTGCGATTTATGGAGTCAATATGGGTTTTATGATGGGATAGGAATATAGGTTAAAATGGGGGCTAGAAATTATGTTTGAGGACGAGATAGAAGGCATGCTTGCGATGATATTTCGTCAAGCCTATTATTCAACATGAACGAAAAATGATTTATGCGTTTTGAACATCCGCGTACCAATAACATGAGAAACCTGCTAGTTAGTGTAAAGGCAGTCGCGCGTATCCGGTAGGATGCATCGTTTACCATTTCGTGACGATACTATTCATGCAGGCAAAGCAGATCAAGCACAACCTTGACCAGGTTAGTTTACATTGTAGCTTTTATGGAACTCGTTGACGACGAAATATAATACATTTCCATTTGTTGCCCGTTGGAAAAAGCTGAAGCCTATCCCTCAGTCCTCAGCACTTGGCAAAAATGGGATTCAGTAGTTGACGATTCAGCCCCCCTTCGTATGATTACTCCCTTACACCTCGCGAAAACAAACGTAATAGATATGCCGGTATAATGAGCCACCTCGTCCTTTGGTGACATGGGAATCTTTTTCCGTCTCCTCCAACGCCAGATTAGATCATGCTGAAGTAAAAATCACCAACCAACACCGGAACTGCTAACCAAGCAGCTAAATAGACCGTCTTCAGAGACAATTAACTGCTGTAATAAACCCTAAGAAGTCTTGCGCCTCCGCCCTTTGCTTCGTTTCTTTCCTTTAGGCCGGGCATCATCCTACAGATACCCAAGACCATCAGGGGAGACTGGAGAGGAACCAGACAGACCGTTTGAGCCAGAGAATCCATTGGTAGAAGTGTTCTGCCTCTTGGGGGGCGGAGCTGGCTCGTCGTCATCATCGTCCGAGAGGGTCAGGTCGATAATAGCGGCCACTGGTCGTTTGGCGCTGGTGGATGCCACCCCCCTGGGACCAGCAGATGAACTATCCCGGCCTGCGGTTCCAGGTGTATGGATACTCGGGGTGCCGTTTTTGGGTGTTTCCATGCGACGGTGACCGATGGGGTTAACCTCTGATATCACCAGGTCGTCATCATCATCATCATCATCATCATCATAGGTGCCATGATGTGAAGAATTGCCATTTGCCTGCCCCTGATTGCTGTCTTCGGAGCTCTGGGTATGCCAGTCACCGTTAGGCTCGATTGTCACAGTTTCTTGGCTTTTTGATGTCTTTGCAAGGATGTCCTTCACGTAGCTGTTTCTGAGATCAGTAAAACATTACGTACCAGCTGCAAGCGAACGACTTACCCGTCAACTGCCAGCTGATCAAAAGTTGCAGATTTGTAGCAAATCGGGCACTGCCATTGCGGACCCTGTTCCTGCAGCTGAAGATATGATGTAGCATCAAAGCATTGTAGATGTGTGCAAGTCAGGCCGCGACATGGAAGCACTAAGCGCATATACGACAACGGACATTTGAGAGATAGAACTTGTGAGGTTGCCACGACATCGGGATCCTGTGCTTTCGCATTTACTTGACTCACTTGTCAGAGCAGTTCCCAATCATTGAATTGCTAGTACTCACGTTCTTGCTTCACAGATTCAATCGATATTCTTTTGCCGTTGGCTATGCGACTTGCAAGCTCTTCTACGGAAGTAATCTTGCAGATGTTGACCACGAGGTAGAATTTCTGCCAATTGTTAGACCTGAAATGTAGGGAAAGTGTGCCAAGATTGACGGGAAATCCTAATTTGACTGGTACATGCCTTGGATGTCAACGCATATGTAAAATCAACGTTGTTGGTATATTTTGGACGAAGCCTAAGCGCTTTGGTAATGTCAACCGGTCTAGTAGAGCCAGGTTTGTTCTTCAATCCGCGCAAATTGGCCTTGATCTCACCACCATTAACCTTGAGCTCTGACTGGTGGGGGAACGCGACTTCTTGCGTCCCTAGGCACTCTCCGGCGCAAAAGATCATCACTCGGTACGAAGGATCGTCGACACATTTCTGTAGATAGGGATGGTCTTCGAGTCTGATGGGGTAGGTCACCGTGTTACGGTGCTGCGACATGACTGGACAAGGTCAGTGTGTGAACCGATCACCAAAGAACGCGCATGACTTACCGTCACAAACCTTCACCTCACCAACATGCGCCTCAATCTGGTAAAATGGGCTCGACTTGAAGTTGGGTGTCACTGCTTGCGGCCCGCCAAAGCGCTGACCATTAGACAGGCTGCTGTGGGTATTAGAGAATGACATGCTGGACAAGCCGAATGGCGCGGAGGGGGCATGACTATGCGAGTTTGCAAGAGCCGGTCGAGGATTCGGGGTAACAGTATACGAATTCGAAATAGAATTGTGTACGCTCTGGCGAATTTGCTGGAGGCGAACAGGATCGTTGGCGTTGACGGCCTCTTGGATGACTAAATAGCGTGGCAAATAGGCCATGATTAGTTGCGGTTTCGAGTAGTTTGAGGATGTGATTCAGAGTCGAAGTGCGCGAACGTATGGGTGTAGCGCTTGCTCGGTGAAGCATCTAAGGAGACTGAAATTGTGTGCGAATTGATCCTAACTTACGGTTATGAATGCGACCCTGCAGATCCGCCTTGATTCCAGTGCTCTTAACGCCGTTGACCTGGCATACAGACGAAAGCTGGCGATTCAATAGGCGGTTAACCTGTCGTGCGAGCGCGCTGGCTTCTTGTCGCAAAGTTCCACCACCTTGTGAAGAGGCTGAGTGCGAGACCGAGCCCAAACCTGAGGAAGCCATTTCGAGGGTCACCTCGTGCTGTTTATCGATCGGTATGAGTATCGGTATCAAGAAGGAGCGGACGTAGGTGGAGATCAAGGAGCTCCTGCCGATTCGGATTCTGAAAAGTGATTGTGGTGGTCGCAGTTGGCAACCGCATCCAAGGCAACTGCGCAGGCTGTTACAGCCTGTATCGGAAAGAGGTACCGTGAGCGAGCGAGTGTTGGTCCAGTGAAGAACAGGAGGCAGGAGATATAAGCTGCGTCACAAAAGCGGAATGGCGTAGGCGCAAAGTGCACAAGAAATAACCCAAAGTCACAACTTGGCCTAAAAACGAGAAAATACTCGAATTAACAAACCACCACGCGTGCTTTTAAGTTTGTCGCCGTTGTCGCCTTCTCACGCTATGTCATGTTTGCCTGGTTGTGCAGTTGTCCCGTAAACAGAAGGCGGTGTTGGCTGGCAGCGCAGGGGTGTTTTCTAGGTCAGATATCTCAGGGACCGTGCTTCAGCCACAGCGCGCCACAACCTTCAGTCGCCTGCAGTCCGTGTGCCCCTCTGGCCCGACCCAGAGCTAGACTGTCCCAACTTTTTTTCTTAGCAGCAAAGACTGATAAGGACTTTTTTCTCTACCATCTTGAATTCAACCATATCGACAAAATGGCCAAGAGCGCACGAGCAAGCACCAGAAAGGCCAACAATAGGCGCCTTGTTAAGAACGTCTTTGGACCTGCTGAGGCTGCCCGAAATGAGCGCCTCTCTGCCAAACTTCTTGAGGTGGCCAAGCAGCCCAAGCCCGAGTCTTCAGATGTGAACATGAACAGTGAGTGAGCTTGGATGACCTTGACAAAACTTTTGCTAACATTTTTAATCAGTTCAAGAAGAAGAGGCCAACGAATCTAACGAGGATGCCCAAAAAGACGAGACTAGTGAGTTTAATTGAAATGGTATTTGTTAATCATGTCTAGTTACTAACATAATGCTCAGCAATGGATGTGGACTCTGTCAAGAAGCCTTCAAGTGGACGTATTGAGAAGAAGCGCCCCGACAAGCGCAAGCAACAATCTTCCAAGATTGTCTTCAAGTCTTATGGCAGTCGATCAAAGGGAAAGGGCAAGAAGAAGAGTTCTTAAAATGGATCATTTCGTTTACCAGGTTCTGTTTCTCTTTTCACTGTATCGGCGTTTAGCAGCAAAATCTTAAAGTCAATCTCAATGAATCTGTAATACCCGAAATTTCTATCCTTCGACTCTCAGCCTTGTGTGGCTCATCAGCGTTCTTTGGACCAATCGTAGAATACCACCTTTGTAGTTTGTCTTGGCAAGGCTACCCTACTTACTCTAACATGGATACCGCGCCCTCATCTCATCTCATCTCGACACGTCCATCTATTCATCCCTTCTACGGCTGACACATTTCATTGTCACAGATGGCGCAATCTTGACAATTTTTATTCTTCATAAACATTTCACTTTTCGTACCCGTCTTAGTCACTCCTTTAATTGTTTCCTATAATGGTACCCTCTCATAATGGCTCGCTACTGCAGACACTCCTGCTGGTCGCAGCCAATCTTCTAATCCCGGCCTCAATTGTTGTATTCGCATTAGGCTTCTTCCCTTATAAACCATTTCTGCCAGGACTGGCTGAGTTTGAGTCTCTTGACTTTGGATCGCCTCCCGATGCGCCATTCGATCGTTTAATATTTATGGTTGTTGATGCTCTGAGAAGGTACAATTTTAATGATTCCCATGCTTCACTTTCAACAATCAATTGACTCTTTGTGTTAGCGACTTTGTATATTCGGACACCTCGGGATTTAGTTACGTACAGAGGTATTTAAATATAGCCATGTTCTCTCCAATTAGCCTTTCAACTCACTAGATCCCAGCCTCATCCGAGATGGCAGCGCAATGCCGTTTACAGCCAATGCTCGATCACCCACTGTCACTATGCCGAGAATCAAGTCCATGACAACTGGCTCTATTCCCTCTTTTGTTGATCTGATCCTGAACTTCGATGAAGGGGATACTTCGTCAACCCTGGCTTCCCAGGACACTTGGCTAGCTCAGATCAAGGCTAACGAAATGGGCAATCTCCTCATGTACGGAGATGACACTTGGTTGAAGTTATTTCCAAACACCTTTGATCGTGAAGATGGAACTACAAGTTTCTTTGTAGCGGTATGTTAGTTATATGCCACTTGCAAAGATTAAGACTGACATCCTTTAAAGGACTTTACTGAAGTGGACAACAATGTCACTAGAAACATTGCTCCTGAGCTGGAGAACAACGATTGGGGACTCATGGTCCTTCACTACCTTGGTCTAGATCACATCGGACACAAAGCTGGACCCAAAAGGTTCGTTCGCCCTGAAATGGCCTTTGTTGTGGGTGAACTAACATAATTAAAGTCCTAACATGGTTCCCAAACAAAAGGAGATGGACAGTGTTGTCCAGACTCTCTTTGAAGCTATGAAGACCAAGCCTCATCTCGACTCAACGCTGCTCGTACTGTGTGGTGACCATGGTATGAACGATGCTGGAAACCACGGCGCCTCTTCACCTGGTGAAACATCGCCCGCCCTGGTTTTCATGTCCCCAAAACTCAAGTCAATCTCATCAAAACTCTCCGCGCCAGCTCAGCCCAAAGATGAGTTTGACTTTTACTCTATGGTTGAGCAATCCGATATAGCACCGACTATCGCTGCTTTGCTCGGCTTTCCTGTCTCAAAGAATAATCTGGGGGCCTTCATTCCAGACTTCCTTCCCTTCTGGCATAAGACCAGTGATCAAATTCAGATCCTAGTCCGAAACGCTCGACAAATAATCAACATTGTTACCGCTGCGTTTGGAAGTGAACTCTTCGATTCTGGTAGCAGCGTTGATCCATGTGCTCTGGAGCAGACGGAAATCAACGAGCTGGCTTGCCAATGGCGAAAGATCAACAAAGAAGCTCACGTCCTCGCAGCCGGTGACAATTTGGATCAGAAATGGCTCGACGAAATGTCTGAATGGCTTCGACGGGCACAAGATCTGATGAGTAGCATGGCTTCCAATTATGACATGCCCAAGCTGTACATTGGCCAAGTAGTTGCTGCCATTGCTGCTGTTGCGAGTGCAATAGTGGTTGTGAGTCTCGGGGCTCACCGCAATGGACAGGTTCTTCCCTTCAGCCTTCTGACACTAGCGTATGGTGCCATGATGTACGCCAGTAGTTATGTCGAGGAAGAACAGCACTTCTGGTATTGGTCTTCGAGCATCTGGCTTGTGATCCAGGGCGTGCTTCATGTTCGAAGGTATGTACTTGTTAATCACAAAATTGAGAACCCTTAAGGTACTAACTGAGCGACAGAAGAAACGGCCTGGAAGAGGTTGCTTGGGTATTTGTTGCACTCGTAGCGTTGAGAATTACTAGAGGTTGGAACCAAACCGGTCAGAAATTCGCAGGAGGTCCAGATATCGTCAAAACTTTTGTTGTCACGCACCCGCAACTTCTATGGGGCGTTATCACTCTAGGATACATGATCTTGTCATTCCGACTGCTCGCTCGTCTGAAGAGTCTCCCTTCTCTGGCCAGCACAAGCATCACTTCAGTTCTCCTCATGTCTGCTTACGGTTTCAAACTCGACTTCACCAGCGAAGATGCACCTGAGCTTGTTGTTGGCTTCGCTAAAAGCTTGAACGATTTGCTCGTGGGCCAGTCACTGCTTTGGAGAGCTAGAACCGCTTTCATCCTTCTTAGTATCCTATTTGGATATAGCATCTACCGCTCCTTCACTGGTGGTCGGAACGGGCAAATGCAATCAGGTAACAACTCGCTGCCCACTCACTTAGTGACCTTAAGTCTTTTGACAGTAACTGACTCCACGATAGCATACCTCTTCCATCATCTCTACACGATTTTTGGCATGACCCAATCTCGTGCTACTAATATTCCCCTCTTCCTCCTTTCTGACATTCTCTTTCATGCGCTCCAAGCTACTGATCTCTCCGTGACCGGAATCACCATTACCGCTATTCTCCTCCAGTATACAACTTTCTTCGCCTTTGGCGGGTCAAATGCCATCAGCTCTGTCGACCTTTCGAGCGCATACAACGGCATCAGCGATTTCAACTTCTTTGCTGTCGGGTTTCTCACTCTCGTCAGCAACTGGGCCGGGCCCATCTTCTGGACTTCTGCTGCCAATCTCCTGCTACTCCGTAAGTATCATGAGGGCCAGCGCAATGCATTTTGGCAATACATCGCCTTGCAGACCCTATTTGTCTCTGCGACAGTTGCGTTGGTCATGGCAGCCTGCACTTCACTGAGAACGCATCTCTTTATCTGGACAGTCTTCTCACCCAAGTATCTTTACTGTATGGCCTGGAGTTTGGGTCAACATTTACTGATCAATATCGGCTATGGGGGTTTGCTTTTCTGGTTGGGATCGCGCAACTGATGTGAATGAAACACAAATGATGGGTATCTTCATGTATGAATATTTGAGATATAGATCCAAACAAGAGCTCATTGGCTCTAACAAGATACCAATGAGACTACAATTACAAACAATAGTAAATCAGACACGTCGCCCTGCCCCAAAAAATCTAACCAGGTTCTTCACC
Organism: Fusarium palustre; assembly: GCA_014899045.1. Classification (NCBI taxonomy): domain Eukaryota; kingdom Fungi; phylum Ascomycota; class Sordariomycetes; order Hypocreales; family Nectriaceae; genus Fusarium; species Fusarium palustre. Next base: position 27,159 of record JAAVUH010000176.1, on the reverse strand, counting down.
GCCAGGTATCTGCCTCATCTCATGCATGATCAATTCATCCAAATCCCAGGTCGTTACTTCATCAAGTGTTTGTTTTCTCAAGCATCCGTCATCTCCACGTCGTCGCCGTCGGACAAGAGACTATCGACGAGCGACTCTCTATCTTCCTTGGGAACCACCGTACCATCGGTGTCTTCGTCCTCCTCCTTGATACTTGGCTCATCTGCGATGGAGGTATCCCCTTCAGTTGACTGTCGGTCTGTGAGTATTGACGTACTTCTGCTAGTACGTCGGTAGGTTGGCTGTTGTTGTTCGTCAAGAGTATTGACGATCTTTCCTAGACTGACGTGAATCTTGTACAGCTGGTTGCGGCTGGTAGCATCAGACAGTAGGCCTTCTTCAACGGCAATGCTGACCTCTTGGTAAGCCTCACGGAGCTTCTCCTTGCTTGATCCAGGTGAAACATGAAGCTTTCCAAGAAGCGAGGCGATAATCTTCTTTTCCTCTCCTAATCATTCGTTAGTGTTTAGTTTTCACGGCCATTTTCTTTTTTTAACTTACTTGCGGTGTTGCCCTGCAACTTTTCCAGAATGTCTAGAGCAAAGTCCAGATGAACATCGCCGTTCACCACCTTCTTGTCAGTATCTAGCAGGTCTGTAGGACTATAACACTTTCGAGGATCGGTCCAGTCTACTAAGCAAGCTCCTATCGTAGTCATGCTGACCATATCCTCGTCGACATCCACATCGTCGTCCTCTAGGCTTTCACGGACATTAAAGAGAGCGTGAATCGCGTCGAGGGCAATAGATTGCATGAGCTGCTGGTTCTCCGCTCGAGAGAAACAGAAGACAGGCAAGAAGTAGTTAAGAGCTTGGCGAACAGTCTGGTTGTGCGAAGATGAAGGGTCAAAGTAGGCTACAACGAGTGACTTGAGCAAGTCTTGGCACGCCTCTTCTTCGCTGACAATGCGTCCAAGCAGAAGTTTCGAAGCGGCAACGGTGGCGGCTGCCTGGACTTCAGGTGCTTTATTACCACCCTTGACTGCCTTGACGTAAACCTTGAGTAGTCCAGGTGTAGAAGACAGAAGCTGAGCACCATGTACATTGAGAATATCTGTCAGGATATGCAGGGCGGTGATCTGAAGCGCTGTATGACCCTTGCTGAAAAAGTGCATAAACAAGCTCAGGTTCTCGTCAGCAAGTGAGCGATCCAAAAGAGCACATAGACCAAGACACACGAGGCCTCGCTCACGCACGGGTGCTTCATGACTTCGGACTGCTGGTACGACGAGATTGTTGAGCATTGCAACTAAGTCAGTGTTATCTTGAAGATTGCTTGAGACATGAGTGAGCATACACTGCACAATATGCAGGCACTTCATGTTAACGACAATCTCTCTAACAGCCTTTTCCTGCGCTTCTTCTTCGCTGATTTCAGGGCTGCCTCCTCGCTTGCTTTTAGTCGGCGTGCTTGGGCCACTGACCTCTGACCGAGCAGAGTGGAAGCTATCTTCGGCATCATCTGGTGGAGGGTCATCCACAATGGTGTCGTGAACGTCAGCGACAGATTCGAGAACAATACTGATGAACTCTCTCTCACCAGCGGCATCTGGAGAGCAGATGCCCTGGAGCACCTCGACAGCGAGCTTCGTAACTTCATCTGGTAAATCAGGAATTGAAATGGCCTGTCGGAGCAAGGTGAACATCTTGCGTCGTCCAACCTCATCAGAGTAATCGAGAGTCAGTGCGATTTGGAGCATTTGCTCAACGATAAACTCCTGCTCCACTGTGTCTTCTTCCTCATCATCCTCGTCTGCTTCTGCTACTCTCTTAACAGCAGCAACCAGGACGTGAAGATACCGTTCCAAAAAGAACGCGAGCTTGGTGACCTCGGGCAGCTTTTCTTCCAGTAGATTTAGGTATTTGCCATCGCCCTCTAAGCGACAAAATTCGTTGAAGCTCCTTGCCATGAAGACAGACTCGGCGGACAAGGTTTCCCAAAAGTTATCGTCGAACTCAACTGTTTCACGGTAATCAGGGCGTCCTTCCCAGAAACCTTTCATCGCTTCCAAAGCAACACCATTCTCGACTCCCGTGTTGACGACGTCGATTCGCTCCAATAGCTCGCAAAGGCCATCAAAGTTGGGAGGTGCTGGTTCCGCAGCCGCTCCGTCTTCTTGGGGCGGTGCACCTGCGCAATCCTCAATCCACCGCTCACGGAACAAACGACTTGCGGCTTTTCGAACATTCTCATCTCTGTCGCGAATGCCCCATCGTAGAAGCTTCTCTCGCATCTTAACGGACAAGTGACGGAAATCGCCCAGAGCGGGGAGTAGCCGTGAATAAACAGCCCTTCGAGTTGCTGCATCCTGATCTCGTGCACGTTCGAGCAGGACCGACAACGTTTCTGGCAGAATGGGGAGATTGACGAGAAGCGATCTTCGCACATCAGCGTTGGGGTCGTGTTGGAGAACCTCTAGAAGCTTTTCGAGTAGTCCAGTATCGTCGTCGTCGCTATCATCCGAGTTGGTGCAGCCCTCGGTCTGGTTTCCTGCAAGACGGCCAAGACCCAGCACCGCTTGAGAGCGGACCATGGCCTCCTTGTCACGGATCCTCTTGAGCAGTCCATGACGAAGTTTTTGAAAGAGATCATCATCTATTGCATCAAGTGAGTTGATGATGTGTGAGATGAGCTGGGTTGATCTGAAACGGACCACTTTGTCTTTGGCGGTCAGGAGAGGGAGAATTGCCTCGAGAAGTTGCGCGGTCAGACGGGTGCTAGGAGTTTCCGGCATGACGCTCGCGTCTTCGTCGATCTCACCCAATAGCTCATTGTCCTTCGAACTCGCGTGCTGCAAGAACAGACCGGTAAACCGGATCGACTTCTCTCCAACACTCTCGGATTTCCTGATGGGCATTATTTTGCCAACACAGCGTATGAATTCGCGGTTGAATGCATCTTCGTCAAACTCATCAACTTGGGATTGGTCGGGGTTCGTAGGTTCGTAAGCGCACGACTCTTGGATCTTTCGTAGGTTTACGACGAGCTTTCGGTGTGTGGCTGTAGTTCTCTGTGCATCACGGAAGATAGCACAGACTTTAGTTCTTAACGCATTATCGGGAGTATCTACTACTTCGGGCGCTGAGGAGGCGCGAGAGGCCACTGAGGACCTCGCGACCGAAGTTCTTGTTGAACGGGCGGTAGTTCGTGCTGGCATTTTGTTGTGTTGTTTTAGTCCATTGACTCGTAAAGGAAGCAGTGTTGATAAAGACCAGACGAGGTTCGCATTGTTTGTTTACAAAATATTCCCTTTACGGCTTAGTCCACTTGAGGGACTGAGGGGCTGATGTGGCGTTGAGAGAGAACAAACACAGACCCACCTTAGTACTCAAAGCCAGTGACCACCCAGAACTTGCTCTATATGTGCCTACAATGTATGGCGATCACAAAAGGATCTATCAAAGCATCTAAAACACAAAAAATCCCGGTGCAGCCTATGGTAGATCATTAAATCATGGAACAAAACTAAAACAGATTTTATGGATTCGATTTGATTTCTGGTATGAGAGACGGATCTCGCGTGTGCTAGTCTCTACAGGCATACCCTGATAAGAACTAATCGATAAGTGCTCTTTCCTTATCCAATTTTTTTTTTCCTTTGGTCGCAAAGTACCTACAGTAGCCATCTACTCTACTACTGAGCATTTTCAATTTTCGCACATTTGCACAACAAGATGGGCGCAACAAGTAACGATCGAAAGCGACCTCACGCTACTGAGGATATCGACCCCGCTTCCTTCGAAGACCGTGACAATGGCGACGTAAAGTCCAAAAAGAGAGCTCGAACTGAGGATCGTCGATCGCTCTTCGTTCGCTCGCTCCCCCCCGGTGCCACAAGCGAAAGCCTTACCGATTTCTTCTCTCAACATTACCCAGTCAAGCACGCCACTGTTGTTGTTGACCAAAAGACCAAGGAATCGAGAGGTTACGGTTTCGTGACCCTGGCCGACGCTGAAGACGCTGTGGAGGCCAAGAAGGCTCTGGATAAACAAGATTGGAACGGTCGTCGCATCCGCATTGATGTTGCCGAGCCAAGACAAAGAAACAACACTACTGGCGAACTACCCGCTCACAAGGTTCGCAAGGAGGAGATTCAAAGACCCAACAAACTCATTATTCGAAATCTGCCCTGGAGTATCAAGAAACCAGAACAGCTAGAGCACCTCTTCCGAAGCTTCGGAAAGGTCAAGTTTGCCGATCTGCCTCAATCAAAGGGCAAGCTCAAGGGATTCGGATTTGTTACTCTCAGGGGAAGGCCGAACGCAGAACGCGCATTGGAGGCTATCAACGGCAAAGAGATTGACGGCAGGACTCTGGCTGTTGATTGGGCTGTCGACAAGGACACCTGGGATAAGCAGCAGCAGCCTGAGGAGGAAGATAAGAAGCAGAAGAAGGGAAATAAGAAACAGCAAGTTGAAGAAGAAGAAGAAGATGATGATCAAACATCCTCAGAAGGGAGTGATGACGAGGACAACGAGGACGACGAGGATGACAAGGGTGACGATGTAGAGGGCGGTGCAGAGGTCAACCGAGACGACCAATTGGACGCCGATCTGAAGAACTTCTTTAAGAATCACATGGAGAATCTTGAAGATGAGGAGGATGATGAGGAGGACGACGACGAGGAGGATGGAAATGACGACGAGCTCGAAAAGGAAGTCGAGGCTCTGCAACCCAAAAAGCTGATGACGGACAACTCTTCTACTGTCTTTGTTCGCAACCTACCATTCACGACCACAGACGAACAGCTCAAGGGCTTTTTTGGTCACTTCGGCAAAATTCGTTACGCTCGAGTGGTCATGGACAAGGTTACTGAAAAGCCAGCTGGTACCGGTTTCGTCTGCTTCGTTGACGCCGATGAAGCCAAAAGCTGCATCAAGGGCGCCCCACGCACTCAAGCACCTGTCGCCGCCGCCAAGACCTCAATCCTCCAAGATGAGAGTGCCGATCCGGATGGAAAGTACACTCTTGACGGCCGACTTCTCTCGGTTACACAGGCAGTCAACAAGCAAGAGGCCACCAACCTTGCCGAAAACTCTCTCGCCAAGCGCAATGAAAAGGATAAGCGCAAGCTTTTCCTACTGAGTGAGGGTGCTATCGACAAGAGCTCGCCTCTCTTCAACCTCCTTACAGAGCCAGAGCATCGCATGCGACAGGCTAGTGCCGCTCAACGCAAGAAGCTTGTACAGGGCAACCCCAGTCTTCACTTGAGTTTGACTCGACTGGCCCTGCGTAACATCCCCCGCAACATGGAATCAAAGGACCTCAAGGAGCTTGCGCGAAAGGCTGTCGTCGGATTCGCCAGGGATGTCAAGGCTGGACTCCGACAGCCCCTTTCAAAGGAGGAGAACGCCCGAGACGGAAAGGATGCCAAGGAGAAGGAACACGAGCGCAAGGCCAAAGGCAAAGGTATCATTCGTCAGGCAAAGATTGTGTTCGAGAGTGGACAAGGACAGAAGATGCAGGAGAAGGACGGTGGTAAGAGCCGTGGCTATGGTTTTATTGAATACACTTCACACCATTGGGCGTTGATGGGGCTTCGATATCTCAACGGTCTTCAACTCGAGAACGAAGTGGGCAAGAAGCAGAGACTAGTCGTTGAGTTCGCCATTGAGAACGCCCAGGTTATTCAGCGACGACGTGCCAACGAGGAGAGGTCTCGACAACTGAACCCAGAACATAACAAGGGTGCCAAGACCGAGGCCCAGATGAAGACCCTTGCTCAGCATACGAAGGATAACAAGAAACATGGACGCAAAGATGATAGGGGCGACAGGGCTGGAAAGCCTGGAAGGGACGGAAGACCTGGAAGGGATGGCAAGCCTGGCAAGTTTGGAAAGCCTGGGAGAGATGCGCCCAGGAAGAAGCCTGAGGAAGATGGCGGCCGAAAACCTGAGACAGAGGCTGAGATGAAGCACAGGTTGATTGCTCGAACAAGAGTTATGCGCAAGAAGAAGGCTTTGAGTCGAGGTGGGAAATAAGTGTTAGCATTTTGATACCTACTTAAAAGTGTTTACCATCAACATCCCACTATTTGGGATGTCGCAAAGATATTGGCATTGTTTGTGTTCAGAGATGCTATTCTTGAGACCGGGCTAAGCGTTAATAATTTTTTTCATCCTAATATTACATCTTGCAAATTATACATTGTTGAGTTGAGAACGAACCATCGCTTGATAACCTGTCTCCCTCACATAACTTCTTATTTCCAAAACCAACTTTTCTTGGTCTCGAGGCTTCCATTCACATTGAAGCCAGATTCTTGGTTGTCCTTGCCTTTCTCTTCAATCGGACCATTCTCATTGTCCCTTGAAGCTGGTCGGACCGTATAGTGGCTGTGGCTTCCAACCTCGTTGCCATTCTCATCCAAGGTCTTGACCAGTGTCTTGGTATGTAGGTAGCCAAACCGATCCACATACTCATCCTTGGTAACAATCTGTTTCTCATCGCTTGCAGACTTCTGCAGCTGTTTTCGCTCTTGGTTCAAGGGCGGAGCGGGATCCTCGTTAAGCAACTTCACAAAAGAATCCCACGCTGACTGACCGGTAGCAAAGGATGACTGGATGGCAGAGAATAGGTCGTCAAATTGTTCAGGCTCTCGTCGTGTAATTCGACCCTCATGCAGTTCATCGCGGAGGAGCTCGACATCGTGATGTGTTGGATCATCTGGGTTGGAGCGGATCCTTTCTCTGTTTCGCTGCTTTAATGCAACGTCTCGCTTATTCTCGTGCTGTTGTTCGTGGGCGCTAGATGAGTCCTCGCCCTCGTCTTCGCCTAATGCAGCTCGCCATACTGCTTGAGCGCTGCGATCGAGCTCTTGGTGAAATCGATCCCAATTCTTTTCAGCAACAGACTTCATCAACCGGGCGGGTGTGGATTCCTCCAAAAGCCCCTGCGATCTCAATCTGCGTAGCCAGAAGTAGCCCGGCTCACCGTTCGGAAACATGGAACGCAGGAGCTTCCGTTGCTCATATCGGGACTTGATGTCTGGGAGCGGCTGTCCTTGGGTCACGGTGAGGAGATCTTCAAATGCATCTTCGAATGTGAAAATAGAGGGGTCTATGTCGGATGGTGCATCGTTTGGTTTAGGCTGGGGCATATCACGAAGTGCCAGTGGTGAATAAGAGGAGTAGGCGATAGCGGCCATGCCTTGTTCAGATGGCCAACCGAAGCCAAGATCCAAAGGTGACAACATGGTGGATATCCGAAGTTGTATGCAGTCGTGACTGAATAAAGTTAGACGCGAATCCTGTACTGTTCGTAACCCGGCTTATGTATCATCAGATCCATTCAAGAGACGACACCGTTGCAGAACCACCTATTGCAGGTCAATGCGGGTTGGGTTTTGGTTAAATAAATAAACGCGGCAGGCGACGATGAAGAAAGTGCCAGAAGTTTTTGATGTGACATTCGTTCCGATTCCAGAACGTGAATTGAAAAAGCCATGTGACATCGAGTGGTAACTCCCATCTTGGTTATGACGGCGGGCGGAGCTGGTGGATCGCGGCGGGGGATCGGGCCAGACTTGAAGTGGCCCTCAGGGTATCAGAAAACTTGACTACTAAACAAGCAAAAATAAGCAATCAGTTTAAGCCATGTTATAGCGAACTCTTGGGTTGTTTATTTCTTGCAACTTAGTAAAACCTGTAGACCAGTCTTTCTGTCACCTCTTAGAGAGACAAGTGGCGTCGATCCAAGTTAAAGCCCATTGGCTCTGTCGCTTAGTCAAGGACGTTGAATAGTTGGCTCCAGTGGCTTGTGGCTGAATAAATCGGGTAGTCTAGGTCTCAGGGTCTTTCTGCCTCGGGCGTCGAGATGCGAGATGACATCCTTAGAATGGAGCTTGCCAAGCCCGTGCCAACCGCCGTCGAAACTACATCACTCACTCACTCATTGACTCTACCTACATCAACTACCAACTCTTTTTTGAGACATTATTCTTACGGGTCGTGAGGACTCGTCCCTAAGTATCATCATCATAATTGCGATTCTGCCATCTCCTTTCTATTTGTCCGCGAAGGCTGGTCATGTTCTATTCCACACAGCTTTGTAAAGACAATTCGCCGCCCCCATGATACTATCGCTTCCTCTACGGACACCACGACGCCAATAACGCTTTGTCCATCCAAGCCCGGCCATCTTATCGTATCGTCCATATTCGGCGACCGACATTCCGGCCTTCCCGCAAACCTCTAATTTTGCGCATCAACTGCAATTTTTTGCCATCTTAAATACCCACGATACCCCTTCTACCACTGCTCTCTGCCTACGATGCGGCATGCGGACGTCGAACCGCCATGGCCATCGATGGTGATCGATCCCTGGGCGCAAAACAACTCTAGCGACTCTTCTCATCGCGGCGATTCCAGAAAACCCGGCGATACAATACAAGAATGGTCTTCGCTTATTGGTATCATCACAGCCATTGTGGGCAACGTCCTTATCGCTCTTGCGCTCAATGTCCAAAGATATGCTCACATTCGACTGCATAAGCAACGGAACAAGAATCGGAGGCGAGCCAAGGAAGCTGTGAAACATAACCAAAACGGAGACCACGGGGGATCATATGGTACCATTGGCGGAGATAGTCATGGAGCTGGATATCACAATGGCTATGGTGCAGGTGCAAGCACAGATGAACAGAATCACGCCAACGGGAGTCGCGAGACAGACCCCTTGACTGGATCTTTCCACTCGGAAGCGTCCGGAAGCTCTGGTAGCAAGCAAGACGAAGACGAGACATCGTCTTCGTATCTCAAATCTCCTTACTGGTGGCTTGGCCAAGTCCTTATCACGCTCGGAGAAATGGGCAACTTTTTGGCATACGGATTTGCTCCCGCCTCGATCGTCTCTCCGCTTGGTGTCGTTGCGTTGATATCAAACTGTATCATTGCGCCAGCCATGTTTCACGAAAAGTTCCGCCATCGCGACTTCTGGGGCGTAGTCATTGCTGTGGGTGGTGTAGTTACTGTTGTTTTGAGCGCAAAGCAAGAGGAGACCAAACTGAATCCCCACGATGTGTGGGATGCCATCACCACCTTAGCTTTTGAGATTTATCTGTCTGTGACCATATTTCTGATTCTATGCCTCATGTGGGCAAGTCCTAGGTATGGGAAGCATACAATTCTCATTGACCTAGGACTGGTCGGTTTGTTCGGTATGTTGCACGATGTGAGGATGTGTTTGGGAAATACTGACTTCAGGGCATAGGTGGTTACACTGCTCTTGCAACCAAGGGTGTATCTTCAATGTTGTCGTCTACTCTATGGCGTGCATTTGCAACTCCTGTCACATATGTTCTCATCGCGATCCTCCTTGGTACAGCTATTATGCAAATTCGTTACGTCAACAGAGCACTACAGCGATTCGACTCTACACAGGTCATCCCGATCCAGTTCGTTATGTTTACGCTTTGTGTGATCATTGGCAGTGCCGTACTCTATCGTGATTTTGAGCGCACAAATGCTGAGCAGGCGACAAAGTTTGTTGGAGGCTGTTTGCTCACCTTTTTTGGCGTCTTTCTCATTACTAGCGGACGTGAGCAGAGCCATGATGATGATGAAGTTCTGTCAGAAGCTGCCGATTTTGAGGACACTATTGGTCTTGCCGACCAGGATGGCAACGGTGCGTCAAATTACCAAGATGTTCAAGGGTTTTCTACTCCCAAGTCGCAATCACGGCGGTCTAGTCATCTGTCGAATTTCAATCACTCTGAGGCACACAGAGCCTTGGTAGCAGCTGTCACACCGCAGCACGAAAACAGCGTTCCATCGGCTAAGGCTGTGAGTTCGCAAAGGTCCCCGGGTCAAGAAACTCTAGCTTCTGGGTTTCCTTGGAATGACTATGGGGAGCCTTCAACACCACCAGGTCGAGGCGTTAGGGCCTACTCGACTGATTCGGTTATTGCAGCGCCAGGTGCTACGTCTGCAGGAGCATTTGCTTCTCACCCAACGACACCAATGAGAGAGCCTATGGCAAGTGACGGATCGCTTCTTCCCCGCGCACTTGCTAGCCCTACAAAGCCCAGTGGTTCTGGGAATCGATCCAGAACTTTCATCTCCCCCTCTCCCCTCTCTTCGACAGTCACAGCCGTAGTCAAGGATGCTTTTCTGCGGGCGTCCGATGATCCTCGTGTGCGCCAATCCTCAATGCGCCGTATACGTTCCACCATTCGTGCCGGGCTGTTCTTTAACGAAGACGGTGAGAACGCAGATGCCGAAAACACCACCCAATCAAATATTTTGTCTACGAGCTCGGCGGTTCCAGCGTCAGTGGAAAACCTCCCCAGCACTGTAGAGGAAGATGAGGTGTCCACAGCGGAGGGCGATCAGACGCGTCGAAGATCGCGAAGTGTGAGCGACACATTAGGCGACTTCTTTGGCGTCAGGCGCAAGAAGCGCTATGACAGCTATTTTGCAGGCGACGTAGAAGATGGGACCTTGGGAGGAGCCACCCCCAGTCGCGATCATGTAGATCTTCAGAGAGGGCACCGGGAAGTTTAATAATGCATCAAGCATCTAATAGTCATGTGTATTCACATCACGGCGTTGGTTAGCAAACTTCACTTCTTGCTGGCACCAGAGTCATTTCATTATCCTGTCTTCGAGCGTTGGCGTTAAGGTCTTAGAGTAGAGGGATAAGATGAGCTCGTTTTCTGGGTACGGCATATACATATTCAGTAGCATCGCGTTGCTTCACGTTCAGGACTCGGTGATTACTCTGGACTCCTCTCGGTGACTGTTTTGTACTCCTCTCGGTGTACGAATCCGTGGATAGGACAGGGGATTCGATAGCCTCGCTGCCATTGATAGCGGGCCTTGTCCTTCGCCCTGTTGTTAATCGTGAGCTATGTCACTCTCTTTTTTTTTTACCACAATTTTGGTGTCGGCTGTATTGACTGTTGGAGGGCTAGTCCTGAAACGAAACAGTCGGATGTTGTTTTTGTCGATCGTGATGAAGATGTGACAAGTGCCGTAATTGGCTGGAAAGGTAGAACTTGCTTTCCGCGTTGCATTGACAGATACCCATCCTTTGTGATAAGGATCCAGACAACGGAATCTGTACCCTGCTTCAGCTTCGCTTCATGTTTGTAAAGTAGCAGCGGAGCTTTATGCCCAAAAAGAAAACAGATACTATAAAAAAAAAAAAAATCTATGCATACTGCTTTAACATATCACCAATACACAACTGACGTATAGGTATAACTTACTGTTAATGGTCCTTTACTATAGGTTGTGTGACTTTGCGTATGACAAACAGGTGGCCATTTGACGAATGGTGTCTATGGGAGTGGCATAATAAGTCGGAACCATCGTTGTTAAGTCCAAGCCACGAGAAAGCAAAGCCCCCTTTCGCATTTAGGCTGGCAGGGAAGCCGTTGTATTCTCCGAGGCTATTTCCTCCTCAAACGGATAGGATCTGCCGTCGTTGCCATTGTCCTGACCAACGAACCCATGCTAACAGCAGCTAGTGTTGCGAGCTTGTGAACCATGGGGCTTGAACGGCAACATCGGGTCTGCCCTTCTTGTTAAAATTCTGTTCATGATGTGTGGAATAACAGTCTTTTGAGACATGTGGCTGGCGGCAGCTTTGACTATGCAGTGGTCTGAGGTTTTGAATCAAGGTAGGGAGAGCCAACTTACAAGTATAAGCTACCATAAAGAATGACTGTTCATTTACCGACAGGTAGGTAGCGTTGATGCCATGCGACATGGCCAGTTAGGCCGGCCTGTTTTTGAGGCCCAGATCCATGGCTTTCGAGGGCCAGGGAGAAAGGTCAGATCCCTGACCTGGACCTTTTTTTTCCTGGGTGGGAGAGACGGCGCACAATTTGAGTTCAGGAACAGCTAACCTAAAGTTTGACGTGTGGACGGACTTTGGCCCAAGAGGAATTTTGTCAGATCCAACGCTTGCCAAGGTAGTCTACCTTGCAGAAGGATGAGCGAGACGGATTCTCAATATTACATCGAGTGCGTTCAGAAACGAATGGCGATCGTACTGACAAACATAATCGCCCCGACGCAAACAAATGAAGCCGAAAACCCCCAGGAACGGAAGATGAGAAGTGGTTCCCCGGCGCTAGAAGTCCAGCAAGAGAACTGACAAGACCCGTTTAGCGGCGGGAAGGAAGGCCCAGAGGGCCGAGGAGACGACGGACAGAAGCAACAACCCACAACATTGGCAGCATTGCCCTAGGCTACAAGGGTCTGGAGAGGCTCAACATCCGAAGAGAACTCACGGCTCTGGCTCTGACTGGTTGGTAAAGCATCACATCCAGGTTCTGGGTCGCTGGAAACTCTGCATTCAACAACCCTGAGCATTGTATCGGACGGTCCCCGCAAAGAGAGGTGGGAGCAGTAGAGATCGGCTATGCTGTTCCGTACAGTATAACAGGACGTATGTAACTATGTATGAGGAGCCAAGGTTTGCCGATTGAGGATAATGCTTGTTTCTTTGCTTCGCGGGGCTTTTGTGCTGTCCCACCCTGCATCCGCTTACTCTGGACACTCTCTATCGTATTCACTATGATATGTAGTGTGTCAAGGTGAAGCCTCGGCAAGAAGGGTATATTCACGAGCCGCCTTGGCCCTGCCTGTTATCTAGCCTACCTAGGTAAGTAGGTAGGTTTGCTCTGGGCAGTGCGACGCAGGTTGTAACAGCCGCAGTTGTATGTATGTATGTACGTAGCCTACCTGCTTACAACTGCTGCAAGCCCCGAGAGTTCACACGCATATGCGCATGGGAAACTAGGATTCCAATGTCACACCGACTGACTTTGCAGTTCTGTTCTGGTCTGTCAGGGGGACGCATGAAATTCGGTGTCGTACAATCCGTGGTTGCATATCCGTATATGTATGCGTGCGTGTGTGTGTGTGTGTAGCTGACATATCGGTAAAAAAAAATAAAAGAAAAAGAAAGGATGAAGTCGAGTCTGAGAGGCACAGCACAACAGCGGACGGACGGACGGGACAGCCCTGCAAGCTGTAGAAAGGTTGTACGTAGGCATCTAACCGGGCTGATGATGTGTTATGCTGGTGTGCGGTACGGTTCGGGAACAAGTGTTGTGCTTGAAACCGAGCCCAAGTTTGTGGGTGACCGTTGTGAAGGATGACATGGGATCCGCAATGTTGGGTTCGCGGTTCCATTCTGGTATGATAGACCGGCTGCCCTACTGCAGTGAGCAAGCACAGGGGAGTTATCGATGCGATGCGATGGATGCGATGCCGTAAAAGCAATCCACTGGGCACGCGTCCAGGCAGGGATCGGGTGCCATTGTACGGCTGTATGTCGACAGCTTGAGGCCAGTCAGTATTAGTCCCTGACAGGCATGAGTGCACCGATTGGCTGCTTTACTAATTATGTATGTAGATAGATGGACCTACCTGGTAGCTTGTAGGGATGGAACTGCCCAGCCCGATGTAGGTACGTGTTAGAGGCAGATAACTACTAGGTAGGTAGGTAGGTACTAAACTACCTGCCTGGATAGCAAGCATTGCCTATTCCAGTCATTACAATCCATAGAACCTGTGCTTTCAAAAGCAAAATAAAGTGCTTTGTTCCAAAGACAGTTGCGGTGTCAGGTAGGTAGGTAGGTATTATTTACCCAGGTAGTTGGCCAGTATCAACATTGCATCATTTTAGAAAACCTCGAGGAACGCGTTCCTTCGTAAGCATGTCTCCCCATCAGTGCATATCCAATTTACGAGCCATCAGCTAGATCCTCAATACCAGGTACCTACTCCAGCACCAACACACTGCCCGCACTTCATACCCAGGTACTACAGTACCTATGTTGGTAGGCATTAACCAATTGGGGTAGGTAGAAGGGATCAGCAGAAAAGAACTCACGCAATCTCCCCCGCGTTGCAGATTCATAAGATACCTACTTCATCATCAATCCCAGGTCCCTGGTCCGTACTTTACCAGGTCGAATGTGAGTGATGGCCAATACAGTAAAGCTCCCGTCCATCTGTGAGCGAATTCGACAATCTCAACCAACCACGGTTGGATCGACCTACTCTGTTAGGCAAGGCACTGGAACGACTTGACATTTGACTCGATGATCCTATAATCCTTCTGTTATTAGGTGTGTATGTACATAGGTACTGTATGATGGATGCCCGCTGTTAGGTCCAACGGACGGCCAGTCATCGGCTAAATTGATGCTGCATATGTGTACATACCTACCTACCTACTGTAACTTATTGTGTCAGTGGCGTTGGTCTGCCCTGATCATCAATAAACTAATGCAGGTCAACTTATAATCCCAAGCAACTAAAATTATGGACGTCAGTCAGTCAACAATACAGGACCTGGTCCGGCCTGGCTGGCAGTCTGGGGCACTGAGTTGCATCACTTCCATTTCCTCTCGACTGGTCGTTAGCTGAAATCGAGGGACTTTTGATATTGGGATGACCAAAAGAGTCAATTACTACCTACTACCTAACCTACTACCAACCTACCTACGTAATTGACGCCAACAAGGAGATGCCCGCCACACAAAGATACGGTCAGAAAGAAAATAAGTAAAAATAAAATACATTCCAAGGTTAGAGGTACCAGAGATTTCATTGCAGGGATGAACTATTTGTTCTAGGTGTTTTTTCCCCCTCGCACTTGGTCCATCACTGCCTGCCTGTCAACACACTTACCTAGGTACCTACATACAGTGGCTACAGGCAACGACTCAAGGGTAGGCCTGCTAGAAAAACAGCGGGCAGTCAGCTGGAGAGAGAAGGGACGAGTGGGTTTTACGAGCACACAGACCAAGACCACGTTTTTGACGTCTTCCATCGATAGATTAATCCATAATCCCACCTGCTACATCTATAATCTATCTGATTACCTACCTACCTACGACAAACACTTTGACAGCGACCCCTGAGGTGTCTGAAAACCGGTCACATTTGTACTCTAGCAAAACATGAAACCAAATCGCAACCATGGTACGAATGAGGAGAAATCGAAGCTTCCATAGCGGCTTCTGGCGCCACCTGGCGTTCTGTTTAGCAGCCTCCCAACTGTCTCAAGTCCAGCCTTAGCGTCCACAGCCATCAAGCCACCAGGGTCAGTGGCGGCAAGCATCCGCCTAGCCTAGGGCAATATTATTGCTGCTGTTCTTAGCTCTCCGTTCAACAGCTGCTGGTGGAGCTTCGTACCAACTACCATGTCATGGCGCAGGGGCACGACCCCCGTTCCTGGATCCATCAAAACCAGACCAAATCAACAAGTCATCGTGACACAGACAGCATAGGAAACCGATGCCATATTGCACTAGAGGCACCTTACTTGTCCGCGACTCAAGCAGCAACAACAACCCGAGAAACCTATGCCGAAACACCACCCGACTTCTGTTACACGCACTTTTCTTTGGCGGCCACAACGAGCTTCCACTTTCGTGGTATAGTAGGACCGGCATTTCCACTGTACCCTACCTACCCCCCCCCCTGACCACCAACCCCAATGAGCAAGAAACCCAATCATGGTACTAGCGCTACTGCACGTCGATGCAGGGCCTTGTGCCTCTACAGTACCAGGGGATATTATCAGAAAACTTTACTCCTCCACAAGCTGGAGGTGCGAGAAATAAGCAAGCGATCAAGTGGTTAAAATCATAATGAGCTGATTAACTAATTTCGTCTCCTGCAAATCAACTCTTCAAATTCCAGGTCCGTTGTTGACCCTCTCTTAGACCGGTCTGCTAGACTGGAACTGTGCCTTGTCTGCCATTGGAGAAACAAGAGGGTCGCGGCAATATCCCGAAGGGGATATACCGCGTCTGTTTCGACATCAAGCTTTTCCTCAGTCACATATTCGCTCATCTGGTTGTCCTCCGCGTCATCCACGAGGCGATCTTTCTCTTCCAGTCCTGGTTTTTGGAGTTTGAATCGAACACACTTGTAAAGCCCACTCACTACACACGCGTCATCCCACATCCGGGGGCCTATCCTGGTACAGCGGGTCAGATTGAACACACCGAAGCAATTGCGTATAGGCTCCTTTCTTATACGGGTTGTTTTTGTTGTCGTTGTAGCTGTGTCAGTCGTGTTGGTCTATCCTCTTGAGCACAAGCACAAATAGAAGCTCGAGCTCAACGCTCAGGCTGGTTGCTGCGCCGTCTGTGTGCCACAACCGAGCCAATATAGCACATATCCAAACGGGGTTTAGCTTTTGAAGCTATTCCTGACCTCTTCTGCTTTCTCGGGGCTAGTGAAATGTCTTCATTGAAACCTCATCCCTTTAGATACCTAACATGGAGAAATAGTCCATGCGTGTTCTACCAGTTTTTGAACCAAGAACGAATAAACATGAGACACCATCAAACTGTGTTTCAGCCTTGGTCGACACTTCGGAGAACGAGCCAGGCATTTTCCATCTTGATAGCTTCACGTTCAGGTGGCCGAATCAATTATCTAGATAGTTGATCGGCACTCAGGCAAGCCTCCAATCTGCAAAAAGTGTTGGCCTCAAAACACACTACGACATCGAACGGCTGCCTTACCAAACAGATACAACACGTTGCTGGGCCGATTGTGATAGCCACGCTTGAGTTATGTCTTTAATTAGACTACTGCTAGATCTCAAAATGATGCGCCAGCACGAGGTCAGGAGAAGATGAAGCAATCTGCAGATGTGGCCATGGCTTGGGCTTGGCAATGGTCTGTATCATCCTCGCCGTCCCCGACGCTAAAACGAACCATGGGAGATTTAGTGGGCTTCCAGAGCATGCAACGCCGGACGCGTTTCTCTACTGCCATGACCCGCAAAAAGGGTCCTGGACTAGCGCGTCCTACGATGTGTTGCACTCAGACTCAGTCAGTTCAGTGAAGCTCCTAAGAGACGAACGGTGCGTGCATAGCTGCCCGGTTACGTAGCTTTGTTCTGGCACTCTCGAAATTCATCAGACGTCCAAGCAGCTGGCATGAGATGGAGACGGCCCATCATGAACCAGCATGAAGAAGCTGCCGAAGTGAAGCACGACTGGGGAAGCACAAGCGATTGCATCCCGAGTCTCCAAATAATTTATTATACGGAAGTGCAACGGGGGGTACGGTTGGTTTGCCAAGATCCTTGCAGCTTCATCGAACTCTCTTCTCCCACCCGTGGCATTTCCTATGGACTCAGTGCGTAATTTCAGACTTTCATTACATTTCCCAATTAATGTGTTCAGTGATCAAACACTCTGGCTGCGCTCTGGTCACCAAGCGAGCCAGAATAATAATCAGCAATTGGTCTTTACTGTCTAGGTACTCACGTCAATGAGCAAGTTATGTACGTAACCTACGATGTGGGTTTGTTAAGGAGCCTAAGTAAAATCAAGTGGCTACAGCTCTGTTCCTGCATGTTACTGGAGCTGTTTCTTACCAGCTGCTCAGAAGACCAGAGTCAACAAGAAATGGACGTGCGGCCAGCAGGTTTGGTCTGGCCCTGTCAGACCTGTATTATGAGACTTTACCAACAAGTCTTGAAAATAGAAACAGCTGCTGGAACAGACGACATTGAAACGAAACCCACATGTCGATCATATCGGCGGGTTTTTTTTTTTGGTCGTTGATCTTCTTGCGTTCATAATGTTTTGTTTGACTTGTTATACTCAAACGGATTCATTATGGCCCACCTGCATTCAATAGCTTGCCAGAGTCCACGAAACGCTGTGTGCGTGCTATCTATTATCTCGCCCTACTGCGGACACCTCTTGCTCCGGTCCTGTCCCTGGTGAAAAGCTATTGGAAAGCAAACATATAGTACCCATTGCTACTACTGCATGTTATCGAACCATTGCAGTAGTAGCCAAAGCATGAATGAATATCAAGCATGGAGCCTCCCTTGCCTACTCTTCGTTGCTTCTGCAAGTGAAAAATCTCTTCACCTCACGATGACTCGACTGGACTGACCTGGCTGACCCTCTCGTAAGTCTTCACCTTTTTCGCGCTATTTCGCGTGGAATCAGGGTTTTCTTGTTGTCTCAACTTGACATACCGGTCACCAAGATGCTGATGGTCAAACAAGGCGCGCCCACTTGTTTGTCCCTGGGCGCGATATCAAGACGTCCAAGGCGTCCCAATCGCACCACCACGGACCTCATATCGCCCTACAGCAAGCCGAGCATCGTCTGAGGTTACGGTTACGTTTACGGCAAGGGGACTTGCACAGTACGCATTGCGGTACCAGCACTCTCAACTCTGCCTGATCGAAACATCCTTGCACACCACAACAGGGCCTCGCAGCGAAGGAAACCCCCCCCAGATTCCCGGGGCTTGTGTCCGTCAAGACGGGCCAGGGACAACCCACACCAGCCCACTCGGAGCCCTGTCGAGGGTCCCCCCTTACCACCGCCCTAGTCTTCCTTAGCCCCAGTTCCTAGGGCCTGTCTAATCTTTGGGCAAGGTACGACTTGCCTTGCCCCCAAGATTGCATCAATCTCTCGCTCCCAGTCAATCTTATATGTACATTGTCTTGCATCCATCTGCGTCGTTATTTCTATTCTACCTCGTCTTGTTTCCCATTGAGCTTTCCGACCCCTCGTTTCGGTACTTGCTTGAAACCTTATATACATATCTGTCTCATTGTATCTGTCTCTCATTAGGTTTCGTCTCACTTGCTTCATTCCTTATTGGCTTCGACATCGCAACATATAACATAACATCAACAACAAATCACGGAATAGGTCAACTTAGCCAGCCATTGTTTACATACAGGGCACACTTCGACGTCGCCCTCCTTTCGGAGGCATTGAGTCACCATGTGGGCCGCAAATATGCCTTACTATTCAGAATACCAGTCAGACCGTTCCAGGCGCGATACTCAAGCAAAACTGAGCCCGCAGGCCAATGTTGGCGCCGATATGACTAGTTATTACGATGTATCTCCTCCAGCATCGCAATCTCCTCTCGATCTCGATGAGTATTTGGTACCGGCTGTTGAGGGCCCTCCATCTCCCGAAAGAATACGTCAGTTGAGCAAGCAGATGAAACATGCGTCTCATCTCAACCGCGGTCAACGCACTGCATCCACTGGATCCTCGACATTTGTGACTACTGAGCGCGGATGGGAGCAGAGTTTCGAAAACATGAGCATTACTCGGCACTCATCCCAACGATCTACAACTACTAGCGGAAGTTCCTCCCGAGACCGACCCGACAGTGTCCAGGTGTTGGGTAAGAACATATTCCATCGTCGTGCAAAGTCAAGCAAGTCAGGCCGCCGCCGTGAGAGCAGTGCTCAGAGCTCATCAGCAAGCTCACTTTACTCAACTGAAGTGGGCAGTGAAACTTCCTTGGCTACTTTCAAAGACTCCATCATGCCGACTATCTTCGCTCGCCGGAAGTCTTCGCGGGACGACGCCGCCCTCCAAAAGAAGCTTCAAATTTCTGGACCCTTCAACTTCCAGCATGTGACACATACTCCCCGCGACCAAGTGAACAACTCGGCCTTGCGTACTCCCGCACAGGAGCTGCGCATGCCCAACTTCTCTGCCTCCACAGAGTATATCCCTGAACCTCAGGTATCACCGCGTAGTGCAAGAGCCTCTGTCCTTCCAAGACGTTATATCAAGCAGGCTAGATCTCAGGAGCAGCTTCGTACCAGCCCGCCTCGGCCAATTCGACCCCCGAGGTCTCCCCCAATTGAGGAGCTTCACTCTCCTACACTAGGTGCTCCTATTCCGCCCCCGAGAAGCTCAAGCCGACAGCCAAGAGATGGTGACACTCTTGCGATGACGGGCCGAGACCGTCCTTTGACGAGCGGCGGCTTCCGACACCCTCGACCTTTCAGCCCCAATGACACAATGGAACGACCTCCAGCAGTAACCCAAGGGTTTGGCGCTGCACTGGACCAGGAACCACTGCCAGTAGACGATCATCGCTTCTCGCATGCTATCACTACCCCTGACGATGCCGCCTGGCCACTCCCCGCTACCACGAACTATGAGCCACCTTTACCGGATGTCCCTGAGGAGGAGGAAACCCTGCGCTCACCGAAGAACAACACCAGTACAAGGTCGTCGCTTCGTGCTAGTCAGTCTGTTCCTCTGCTGAGGGGACCCCAGGGTTCAGAGAACCATGCCGCCCAACGTAGTGCTGGACATTACAAGGGTAGTATAGGTCACATCCCCTCCATCAGGGAGAGCTGGGAAGATGACATTGACTACTGTTACGAGCACGAGGCCGATGCCAACTTCGAATACGAATGGGAGAGGCCGTCGATGGACACTGGACGAGAGGTAGCACCTGGATTCCGGCTCGACATGTTTGGAGATGATGAGCTTAGGGAGTTGCCGTCAGTCGGCACAGCTGAGTCGTCTCCCGGTATGCTTTCCGCATCTCGTTTTGATATACCGGCTCTAAGCCCTGTTAGTCACGCTTCTCCCGAGAGCACCTCCGAGACCGCCTCGCCAAACATCGGCATGGGGGTCGCAGTGACCAACAACTTTTCGTTACCCCGTGGAGAAAAGGGTCGTCGTCCTCCTCAACTCAACCATACTCGGAGTGACTCCCGCGCCTCTAGTTTCCGGGAGTCTTACGGGTTTACCTTGTCGCCTTCACTGCTTATTCCCGGCGACTACCATCAGCAAATGCTCCTCAACGAGACTGAGAAGCAGAGCTACCTGTGCGAGGATGAAGTGGTCCATGGTATTGTCGACCATGACCACATCTACGAGGTTACTAGCAATGCTGCTAGCCACAACTCTCTCCAATTGTCCCACCAACGTGCGAGCACCTCTACCACTGCCACCAACTCCACTTCCCTTTCCGACTCTACTGGCGAACGCCATGTTTCTACCAACTCTACTTGGACCAACCTTACCCGGCTCACAAGCAGCACATCGCTCAACAAGTGGGTTGAACAAAATGACGGCGTCCGCGAATCTCTGATCATCAAGTCTAATGATGACAGCGATGAGGAAGATACTACCCCTCCCGCTTCCATTGAGAAGGACACTGTTCCTGAGCTTACTCCCTTCCCTTCTGTACCCGTCAACAAGAGGCCCTGCCACAAGAGCCATGCGAGTGAGTCCATCGTCAGGGAGGATGCTCCTGTCAACAAGTCGGTCGAGGCCATCAAGACCCGACGTCCTCGTGCCAGGACAACAAGTCTCAGCACGCAGGCACCTCCTGTCGGGCAATATGCTCTTTTCCCCCGCACATATGCCAAGGGCAGTGGCGATCGTATCTAGATTTTCTCCTACTTGCATTTCTTCACGTTTTGACCTCAACCCCCCAGAGGTTCCTTTCCTTTACTATATCACTATATCTCTTCGCCTTTCACATATTTCTTTTGCAGGCGCGCTGCGAGTGGCTTTCGCACTCTTGTATACACAACATCATTACGTTTACCTTTTTGGGTCAACCATCGCATGGTCGGAATTTCTTTTGTATGGATTTGAACTTGGCCGCGGAAGGCATTATATCTTCTTGGGGCTTTGGTCCCAGCGTCTGGCTCCATGGCCTTGACTTTCCCGCCTTCAGCATTCAGCTCATTCCAAGGCGTACTTTTGGTTTTGCAAAGGCATTAGAGCGGTACTCAAAAAGCTAGACAAAGCATTGGGTGTGTTTTCTTTTTATCTGTTTTGTTTCTTTCTTTCATCGGTTTTTTATTCTTTTTTACAACACAGAGGCAACTGGGAGTTGGCCAAGCACAATTGGGCCAGTTGCAAAAAAAAGCTTGGCTTATATCGGGAAACAATATACTGGATAGGGTGTCCAGTTATGACGAGTGATGATGGATTTATGAACTTTTAGACAAAACTAGCGACAAAGAAGCAAGCTATCCTGTACAATAAAAGGCACCATGGCCTATTTATACAACTCTATAAAGGGCGCTAGAAGTGAGACATCTGCTATAGTGTGTACTCTATTTATACTCAAATAACCATAAAAAATGTCAAAATCAACCCACCATCAACTTCCTAGATGCTCAACTCGCTTGGCTACTTTGTTCATGTCAATTACCATTACGTATTTAACTACCAATGTGTCACGATCATGGTGCGCTATACTTGTTATATGACATGAGACATGTCATACTACCAACACTCATGGGTCACGACCCGAGGGTATGAACGTACGACGCGTGATGCCATCGACTCATATGAAATAAACGTAAGGTCTGGCCCGTGGCTTTATGTCCGAAGCATAGCTAGAAACCGACATTGTCCCAGCAGGGAATAGTTTGAATGTTTTGTTGCAAAGTAATGCAACATGAATTTCAAACCGCAATCAAAAGTCTTTATTATATTCAGGTGGCCATGAACGACGCTGTCCCCCTCCCAAGAAAAACACCAATACACAATGCCATAACCAATCATCTATTATTCATTTTCTTTCCTAAAGGCCTTCCATATTCTCTTGTTTCGTCTCCATTGTGTGCTGTAGAATCCTAGACGGCGATTTCCATATACGAAATGTGAAGACTCACTATGAAACCATGAGTAAACCAACGCAAGAACAGATGTGTTGATAAAGGAAGAATGTATAATAAAGCATATTTGTAGTCTGTCTCGACCCAAAGCTCTATTTTCTTTCTGGTGTTGAGGCTCTTGCGTAGATGAATTGATATAAGGGGGAAACAACAGAGGGGAAGTCGTGAAGAGTGGGAATGAAGAGCAAGTACAAGTGTAGAATATCTAAGTGGAAACGCAGTAGAGTAACAAGAACAAAGAACGATGAGACAAGTAATAACATGAAATGAAGTCACTTTTAGTTCCAGTGTTTTCTATGCAGCTGTGAACATGAAGAGCCTCGAGCCAGATATGATGCATGAGTTAATGGACTGGCTGCGGATGATGTATGGAAAAAGACAAGATGGATCATTGGGTTCATCTTCTTGATGTAACCGAGATTTGAAAACAAATGAGTTATACCAAATGGGAATCAAAGCAGAGCAATGGAAGGGAACAAGTTGGATACAAACAGCAACCTTTCGGAACAGACATGGAAGCCCAACTTTGAGAGCGTATTCGATGAGTTGTCAGGTCATTTGAAAACTGCTCTCCATCCAACTCCTTTCTATCCAAAATGCTGCTCTGCGCTATGAATTTTCATTTTCATCTTCGTCCCCTGTCTTCGTCTCTTTCTTGATACCGTCAGACTCGATAGAACCTTCCTGACCGGACGCACTCATACTCTCGGACCCTGATTCCTTGAGTTTTCGTATACTTCCGTGGAGCTCAAGGTTCTCAAGCTCCAGCTGGTTCCTTTCACGTTCTAGTGCTTGAATATGCCTGCGAGCCATTTCGAGTACCTCGCCCTTACTAACTCGTCGGTCAGGATCGTTCGCCTGGTCAGATTCGTTGTCCTCATTCCCATTACCACCTCCGTTATCGCCGTGCCGTATTTGTTCGGGTAGAGCATGCAGGAGCGATTCGAATTGGGCGTTGAGTCGGTTTCGATATTGTTTCTCAACAAGATTATGCGAGGCTCGGGTTCGACGGTCTTCGGGCGTGTCGTTTGGTTTATCTCGACTGTTCTTAGAGGTTCGAGAGGCGCTACGAAGCTTGCTTTGCCGGCTCGAAGCTGTCGAAGCTGCGGAAGTCATTGAGACGGATTTAGAACCGACACTGGCACGGCTTTGTTGGGATGTAGAACTGGGGCTGGCAGCGTCAGAAACAGAATGAGCAGTTCCGCCCGTGCTGTTACTCCTTGCTCCCTGAGAAGCATCCGAGAGCTTTCGAGGCTCCTTCTTCTGCCGTCTTGTTCGAGCGGGCTTCCGTGGCCGGGAAACAGGGGTCAAGTTGTTGTCGCCTGCAGGCTCGTTTATCTCAGCCCAAGGATTGCTCGAGACATGATGCGAGGGGGTCCGCACTTTTGGAGTGCTTGCGCCATGGCCCAGGGAGTCGTCCCATCGGCTTGGGATATCTCCGTCGAAATGGGCAGCATCTGGATGTATATTTGACGGCGAAACAATGTTGTGTCCGTAGTTGAACGAGTTTGGATTTGCGGATGGAGGGTCCAGATGTGTGGGATGTCCAGATACATTCATATGACCTGGAACCTCGAAATTAAACTGATTCGCGTTTAGCTGCAAATTTGGGGGGACATGATACATGTTCCAATCCAACGACATGGGACCTGATGAGGCAGGAGGGAGGTGACTTGCAAACCCTGTGGCTGGCAAACCCGCGGAACTCTGTGCCGAATGAGCCCCGTGACTTTGAACTTCGTGGGAGTGCTCTTGCTCATTGGGAGCGCCATGGGAGAGATGTGATGAGTGAGAAGGCGCGTGTAAGTCGAGGTCAAGATTGAGGTTGAGGTGAGCTCGTGACTGCGCACGTGATGACTCAGGTACCGTTCCTGTCCCTGGTACCGGCAGTTGCATTCCGAGTACCGATAAAGCTGTCGGGTGATTCGCATGGTGGTGGGTCTCGATTTCGGTCGTTTCTGGCCGCAGCGGCGTGTTGCGACTGGTACGATTCGGCGACGAAATGGGCTGTTGATGTGGGAATTGGCCGGGTGGCGCCGGCGCTATCATCTACTCCAACGGAAACGCCAAACGTTAGACTCGATCGATTTAATTCAGTTCAACTCAATTTCCTTTTCATCATCCACTTCTTCAACACCGGGATTGACATTCTTGCTTGCGTCTTGATCTTCCATTCTTTCAGCTGCTCTTATCCTCTCGTTCCACCAGGTAAATATTTGCGAAGAAACTGGCTCCATCTGAGCTGTATTTCTTTCTGTGGTACCACGGTCTGTCGCGACAATGAGCCGTAGCGCAATTGCTCATGCCATTTTCTTTTTTAGGCGAGCCCGAGCCAGAACAGAGATGGACGCCAGTGCGATCGAGATTCAGCCACTGGCCTGATGCCCTATGTGGTGTTTGACATGTCTCAATTGCTTTGCAGCAAATGCACCATGTCACTGAGCATTGGCCTTGGCAGAACCATCTCGAGCTAGCGATGCTTACCACTTCACAATAAGCTCACATCGCAAGAGGGGACAGCAAAACATCCTCACTCCAACAACCATCACCAATTAACGTACCTCTGGCTCTTCTATGAGAAAGTCATAGAATGACTGGTCTCCGGTGTGGTCCCCTGCCATAGTAAGGATTCGAATCGGTGGCTGCAGTAGGACCTGGGGTGCTGGTTGTCTCTTGAGTATTCGTTCGGCTCTTGCGTTATATGCCCGGCGTCGCAGGTATTGTTGGGATGTGCTACTTTGGTTTCGATGTCAACCTATTGTCGTTTGAGTATGAGGGTTTGGGTGATATCGGATTCCAGGAACGACTGAGCTTCGATCTGTGAACGCCTTGATAAAGAGCTTCTGCTGAACCACTCGGCCTTGGCCCACGGCCGGCACCGCGCTTCACCACCAAGCTTGATGATTTAAAGAGACCCGAAGTGCTTATACGACAATTGGAAGCCGCAGATTTCGACGTCACCGGAGCTTGTTCGATAGTTCTAGCGCCACCTCGCCGATTCTCAGGCAGTTAGAAGTCTGGAAAATGTATGGCCCTGTTCCCTTCAAGGAGGGGCCGTTCTGTGCCGGAGTCTCGTGCTTCCGCCGAACACAAGATAGAATGTCACCCCACCGAAGAGATTTCTCGGCACCACGAGACAATCGGTCAACTCAAGTGACGGATCGAATGTCTGCAGAAGCCCCTGCTTCTTTCCTACTCGATGAGCGAATGAGTGACCGTGCCTTACTTCTCACTGCTTGACGGCAATCAAGGACTCCCTCACTGCCGCTCCCTGGTGTCTGCTGCGAATCATTATTAACGCCTGAACACATGCTGGGTTGGGTGACTTTGCTCAGCTCGTCACATCCTTACTCACAGCTTCTCTCTCAACCACGCTATCGGTTATCCGATCTTCAAAATGGCCTTTGACTGTCTGCGTATCTCGATCGCTGACCCCTTTCTTCTCTTCTCACGTCTGCTCCAAAATCCCCCCTTAGGCTATCAGAGTCGAGTGACTAGTCACGGGGACATCCAGTGTTATCCCGGGGCCTGGACAGATTGTGGTTCGAGGCCCTTGATGACTGTTCTCTGACGTGCTCACGTATTTGCTCTTAGCATCGGATATGCTAAGTATTGGTTTGTTAAAAACAACATAGGGCAAACCGACACTGCTGTGTTAAAGCAAGACAAGCCTCTTGTCCCTTCCCCACGTGAACTATAATGCTTCCAATAGGAGGATGTGGCTGGTTTGTATCCGTGGCCGTGGGAAAGCCAATGCTGAACGATGGAAGAGCCATGTGTGGGTTCAAGTCGGAGCCCTGATTGTAATTGCAATGAATGACTCGACTATCGAATTGACCAGCGTCCCCGCCTTTACCGCCCCCGAAAGGGGATCTGAGGACAACTTCTCGCAAAGTCGAGCTGGAACTGGGCTGGAAAGTAGTGTGGGCTCCCTTGGAGGGGGAGTAGAGCACCGAGACCGGGGCTGGGATTAGGTCCGGGACTGTAAGTGGTACTTTGTGGCATTCATGCTCTTGCTTGTAAAGTGATCGGCACATCAAGACCTTGCCCGTCCAGCCTTTATTGGTCATTTTCTTTAACAACAAGCCCTATTGCTCACATGTCAAACCCGGAAAGGTGCATAAAGATGTATAGAACCTCCCTGCCAGTGTGTTGACCTGAGTCTTGTCTGGCGCGATACTGCATCATATTTCTGCGAGCCTTCCGATTTGGTCATTTGGTTCATGCTACTCATGCCATTGCACAAATCCTTACTGACAAGAAAGTCCTCAGGGGGGATAATGTCAACTTTTGGTTATCCTGGGCAAATCCCAATTCTGCCCATATCCCGGCCCTCAGGTGGTTCATCAGGGAACAAACCACCTGTGACTATCTAGACAAGAAAACAAGGCATTTATTATGACGAGGTAGAGGCACCGCCACAGTGATACCAGATAATACCACGAGCCTTTGTCGACACGACATTGTGTTGGGAGCCGGTTATTTCGGATCCAAATAGACGGAGATGATAACTGTAACTAGACAGAACCATTGCTTGATCTGACATTTTGACAGGAGCAGAGCCACCAGGTACGCGGCCTCTGATTCAAGTCAGCCCGCGTGAAAACCACTTAAATCTGTATGTATGTCTGCATTGTGGTGGTCTGATCCCAGGTTCGCAACCGAGGAGCGGGGGGGGGTGGCTGGCTATAACAAGGGGGG
>JAAVUH010000175.1:0-107141 GCA_014899045.1 Fusarium palustre | reverse complement strand
GTGGGGGGAAATAGATTGGATAGATGGGAAAGAATAGCGTATCGTACCAGGAAATCATAGTTGCGATTACTCGACATGGTTGCGAAAGGTTGAAGTAGCAGAAGAGGCTACTGAGGACGAATGCGACGATGGCGAAGAGGTAAATTCGGATCTGAAGGAGTGAAAGGTTGAGGATGCTGAGGCCTCGTTTGTCCGATGGTAGTAGGTGTAGGTCGTCGAGGGTTGAAGATGGAGATGGAGTTATGGAGTCGAGAGTTGGAAATGGGAATGGGGAAAGAGACGGGACCAACTAACACTCTGAGTGGAGGGGGGTTTTTTGGCCGTGGGACTACGAAAGGTACTGTACACTTCCATGGTACTAGAGGCAGGCACCCAGATAAATACGGCGCAGTGACAAGATGGCCTAGGTGAGATAGCTACGTGTACAGGGGCTGGGGGGCGGCTCTCTAATCGCCTCCAAGGCTAGGTATCGTTGGTTTTAGGCTGTTACAGGGCCGAAGCCTGATTTCGGTTGAGAGCCCGGCAGGTAAGTCTGTTTCAGCGGGCATAAGAGTTACGTGTCAGATGGACTGGACTCGATCTTGGTATGCAACGATTGCATTTTATCGATTCGAAATATTATGTCTTGAGGAGTTTTTTCCTCAATCGTAACTCTCAGGAAATTCAATAGACTGCTAACTTAGCAACTTACTTCTCATCTGATCAATCTCATTCGAAACTTGAAACAACTACCTAGACTATAGCCAGCACTAACATGAAGCCCATTGCATAGATAAGTCTCAACTATACACACATACCCATTAAATAGTTTCAATTAAAATATCTTGCAACTGTTTATAAAACTGCACATCATTCAATACAGACTCTTGATTGGCCGACCGTTGCAATGCAAACAGCCGAGTATTCTGATCAACGGCAAGGCTTCTCTCTATATAGGATGTCATCTAATACCTTGCTGGGCATTTGCAACCATCCAACAAGCACATCTTGGTCTGCCCCTGAACAACGAATGCTGTGGCGTTTGTCTTTGATGCATAGGTACCTACTTGCTGTTTTCCTTCAGAGAATAGTCTATGGGTTCCACAACGGCTTGTTTCCCCTACATAATCTCAGGTCCCCTCAACTTTTTGCCCCTGGCTCGCGACGTCATCTGAAGAAACATCATCACAAGACACACTCATCAAGAGGTCAGCCACGCTTAGTACATCCTAGCCATGCCACATGGCACACCTTCCACTGCATTAGCTGTTTAGCCGAGTTTAGTAACCGGAGACGATGGCATCATTTCTGTAGACATTTCACAGCACTCGCGGCTGCAATGCTTCACCACCTAGCCTTAACCTGTAGACTCGGCCACCAAACCAATATCAATCTGACTTGATGGAAGAAGCATAGAACATACTTGAGAAGCAAATCGATTGATATCTCGTAAAAGCTTACAAAACAAGTGGCTGATGACCAGGTAACAAATAATCACCCTTTCAAATGTACATCAAGAAACGAACAAGTATCAAACCACAATTCTTCCATCATTCCACGCTTTTTTACTTCTGGCTGCAAATACCAAAAACTTTCTGGCAGCCACACTCACAGTGCTTAGATTTGCGGCCACACTTGCCCCCGCGAGAGCAGCAATCACCAAATCTGCTACCCTCACAGGTCTGGCCAGTCTCGCCACCGCAGAGACCGTCTTCGGATACCTTTATGGGGAAGGTCTCAACGGGCAGAGGAGCAGCAATAACAGGAGTATCACTGAATTTGGTGTTCTTCTCGTACTTGTCCCACTTCCGAGTCGCCGTCTCTTGGGTAGACTGAGTCTTGGAAGCAGGGGTCGAGGCCTTGGTTGTAGCAGCAGGAGCCTTGACGGCCTTGGTGGTCTTACTGGGGACGTCGAAGCTGGGGACATTGTAGCTGGGGGCTTCGTAGTCGGCTTCAATAGGCTGGGAGTTCGAGTTGGTGTTCTTGACCTCCTTTGTCACATCAATGGCAATGGCCTTGAAATTTCCGTAAGAAGCAGGGATAGGACCAGGTGCGCCAACATAGTGTTCCTTGCCGCTGAAGGCGGGAGGCCCTTCAAAGTTCTTCGCCTTGCAGGCGTCGTTGATTTCCTGGCAGTAATCGTTCCAGGTATCACAACCGTAACCGCCAGTGGGAGGAGCATTATCCCAGCAGTCGCCAACTTCGTCCCAGCACTTCTTGGCCGCAGCCCAGCAGCCGTCCTGATCGGAGTATTTAGCAAGAGGCTTGCCGCACCAGTTGGCGTTTTTGGCCAAGCAGGTCTTGGGAATGAGACCATCCTTCTGGGTCTTCTTGGTGCCAGTCTCTTTGGAAGTGGGATTCCAGACATCGGGCCCGTGGATAGGGTATTCGCCATGTTCATCGTAGATGTTGAAAGTGACGGCAGGATCTTTCTTAGTCACATAGCCAGGGATGCTTGTTTCATACTTTTCAGGAATGTCAAGAGGACCTTCAGGGCCGTTCTCGATGAAGATCTGAGCACAGCTCTGGTAGAACTGGGGGTCGCCTTCGGGGGCACTGTGTAGGGCGAGGATTTCAGGGCGGACCAGGTAGTATCCGGAAGGAAGACCGGTAGGTAGGTTGACAGACAGGAGTCCCTTGTTTTGGTTGAGGCGGTCGACACACCACTTGTCCTCCTTGACGTTGTAGCCATCTTCGAAAACCTTGAACCAGCCGTCACCAGCAGCAGAGTCGGAGAACATGTCATCGACCTTCTTCATATAGACGGAGCATGGACCTCGGTGGCCTTTGGCAATGGCACCCTTCTTGTGGCCGCTGGGAGATTCGCGGAATTGGAACGTCAGTTGAGCACCGCCTGGAGCAGGACAGATGTACTGAACAGCCTTGCCACCATCTCTACCTGCAAGTCTATTAGTTACTGGTTTTAGATACGTTTGGTGCTCTTGATATACATACCGCAAGCCATGGCAGCTCCATCGATAGGATAGATAGGGCTGTTGGCAGTGGAAGCATCCTTGGGCTGACGAACACAGGTACCATCGCCCTGGTTCTCGCCGTCAATGAAGAGAGTGGTGAAGAGGGTATGGGCATTCGCAGCAGAGGCGAGGCCAATGACAGTAGTAAGAAACTTCATGGTGAATGATTCAAGTAGATTCAGTAAGCACAAAAGGGAAACGTGCAGAAAACCAGTTTCTGCTGAGGCCGCTTGGGCGAGAATTGTTGATTGCTGTTGGAAAAAACAGAGTGTGTATGCCTCAAAAGGCAGTAAGGAATGACTGTCAATCAATAAAGGAACGAATAATTGAAGAGAAAGAAAAGAGTCATCAAGCAACTCGAATGCACCAGAACGAAGAAGGACGAAGTTAGATGTGAAAGCATCACAGACCTCGCGGAGATGCCTGGATATATACACGAATCACCAGTTCTCAGTCTAGTATCTCATCTCACTCAAGCTCAGCTCGGGTCAGCCTACAGATCGTGTTCCCCCAAGACGAGCCGGGTCTGATTAGGGCCTAGAAGGTCCAGACATGGATCGCAGTACTGGCCAAGTTACACTAAGAGCTCAAGTTACCAGTGATTTGGTTCTTAGGCGACAAACAGTGCCGGCATCTCAAACGGTGGCTTAACCCCTAGCTTGATGCCTTTTCCGTTTGGACAAGGGTAATAGAGTAGGGGGAGTCGTGAACATCACGGACTTATGGGCGAATTCCTGGGTGCCCATGTCTAGGTTGAAGCTTTCTGTGTGCAAGTTTAATCAAACAGAGAGGCCATAATCCATGGTCCATGCCGCTGACCGTCGTGGCCGTCAAACTTGAGGATCAGGGGCCAGAAAATGGCCAAGGCCACGATCCTTGTGGCGCATCATTTGGGAGCAATCGCTGAGTGCCAAGATTATCAAGATGAAACGTAGTTGCAGTGCTTTTCGAGGAGAGGTCTGTGGGTGTAAGTAGAACGGAGTTGGATTGGGTGGGTTGGTCGGGCTATTTTTCTGGTACCTGCGTCAAAGTAGGCGCCTAGACAGACGGGCGTTTCCGTTGTGGATGTAGTCGACCAATGAAGGCAGCTCACGAGACTATTCGTTCTATTTAGCTACTTCCTCATCTTACTTCTATAGTGGCTCTAAACATATGTTCTACTGTTCTATTATTACCTATACTTTATACGCTGGATAAATAAGCTTAAAATCTTTGTATAGTTTCTTGCATTAAAGGGCATGAGTCCCTGTTTCAACGCACAATACAGACGAGAGATTTCAAGCATAAACTGACGAGGTTTCTCATTACTGTTAGTAGGCAAGTAGCTTACAAAAGCAATTCAGAACAGGGACTAACATGAATTGAAACTTGGCGATATGCAGTTTGTTCGTCCCGGTATCATTCCTCACTACTCTGAACTGATCCCTTGCTTAACATCCCATTCCTATTCATCCTTCGCGGATCAAGGACCCTCAGGGTTTATTTCAGCCACACACGGGCCAGTGGTTTTGGAGAACCCCTGACACGGATATCAAGCAATATTTTATCCTCAATCAATGTTGTACAGCAGTAATCGTACACAGTATAGCTACAGGATTCGCCTGGGCGGACCCATTACATATATGCTTGTGCCTTTTGAGCCACAGAGTGCCTGTATTTGTTTCAATCCCAGTATTGCGGCGCGATTAGAGTAGAGCCTGGTCGACAAGGATCTTGTCGATCCTCCTCCTCCACACCTTTAATGCTTGGGGGCATTCTAAAACTCACCTATTGCCCCTTCATCATATTCCACAAAACCAACGACCTGTAAGACCTGAATCGTCAATAGGCTAATATCACGCAGGAGTTGTTTCCGCTGTCATCCCAACTCACGCTGATCACTCATAAAACCTCTATTGTTCCTTGCAAACTTTCCAATAGACACTTTGCCCCTGCAGCAAATTGCTTTTCTATATCCTGGCCCAAGCCACATTGTTTCCAGTCAGGCCGCTATTCCCTTGCTTTCAAGTGTCAGATTGATAGGTCGGCTGACTGAGTCGCTCGACACTTTATGACTGTTTCAAAACAATCATTTCTTGGCGACCAGGTGCGTTTCGATGAGAAAAGCAACGCAACGTTGACCACACAGTGACCAGCCCCCTGAATCTCTCCCCGCAGTCTTTGGCGCCTCGGCAACCTGAGCGAGTACCCTCAATGAAGAGTCGGGATATCAAAGAACTGTTACTATGGAATTGGTCTACTAACATCCTATCATGTGACGTTGAATCCCAACGTCTCATTAGGAAGACCAACACAACAACGTTAGGCAAACATTAGCTGTCACAGAGCAAAAACGACGTAAATCATGATATTGAAAGGGTAAGAGTGGGGATTTGATTCTGTCTTGCGCGACCAACCCAACACAACGATAACATTTTTTCTTCTTCTTCCTACGCACACTCATACAAATCGCATGTACATCTTCTTGCATAATTGGTCTGTCGTTTTTTGCGCCTACATTACAATCAACTCCGCTCTCTTCCCCTTCTCAAGCAACTTCGGTAGAGTTTCGTCTCTCACGTCCGCCGCTTGCGATATGGTACAGTATGATACAGGCGGGTATGGTTTGGTTTGATTTGATTTGATATATGGGTATCTTATTCGTTGATCTTGGCAAGGATCCTAAACACGTTGGTCAGTATACTTGTGGTTCCAGCCCATGTGCCAAGTGGCGCTCAGCTGCGCTGTTTGTCAAACTTACTCGCTGTCGCGGAAGAGCTGGAACTCCTCCTCGCCGGCCTTGACGGGAGAGCCACCGAATTGGGGGATCAGGACACGGTCACCAACGGTGACGCCCATGGGTAGACGGTTACCCTTCTTGTCAAGGGCACCGGGGCCAACAGCCAGGACCTTGGCCTCGTTGAGCTTCTCGACACTGGACTCGGGCAGGAAGATGCCGCTGGCGGTCTTGGTCTCAGCCTTGATGCGCTGGACAAGGACGCGGTCAAGGAGGGGAGCAAGAGCTCGGATGGACTTGATGGAGGTGGCCTGCAACGCAACAATGTTAGTCCTAGTCACTACTTGTTGAATCATGGGTTCTGAGCGCCTCATGCTTCAGTCCTTTCCGCACTTGCCTCTCCCCGGCTCTGCAATTGCCGAGGATAAGTAAGTAGCTTAAGAGTTCAAGATGAAGCATTGGCATATTTTTATAGACCATGAATAAGACAATCGTGAACGCACCATTGTGATTAAGTTGTAGGGTGATTATGTATACGGAGAAGAAGAGTCGTAGATTCGTGATTGGAGAAGTAAATAAGAAGGAAGAGTTCGGATTCGGCGTTCAACGGAGTTCAAATCGGCGGTGGATCTCAGCTCTTCCAACAGCTTCCAGAAGAGGTCAGCAATTTTTTCCCCAAGCTTTCCCTCGGCTTTTGGTTTCGCCGGTTCCGAGCGCGGGCACCCCACTACACCCACCCATTCAGTACCCCCAAACCGATAAGCAGCATATCATGCCGGACAACGTATAAGTCCAACCTCACAAGTGACAAAAAGTAATCTCAAATTTACATCCAACTATTCCCCTTTCCTATCTACTGATTACCCTACGTATTTCTCCTTGCATGAATATTCCTCTGTGATTAATCTCGCGCTTTACACCTAAGGTATCCTTTACAGTTGCCGATCCACCGTCTATCTGTTCGTCATTCATCATGCGCAGTACAAACAAACACGCTTCCAACCATGCCTACAATTGATATTCGCAATTGCTCTCAAAACGCCAAATTCCGGCATATCTCACACGGGATACCAAACACTTGAGAGTAGCTGTATTCCTGTCATTCAATCATCACTTCTTTTCTGGCTGTTGATTGGCGGGTGGTTCTAGGATGTGAGTGTGGTCTTCCGCAGGAACAACCTCGCCATGATCAAATTGCTGGCAGATGACGGTATCGGCAACCCAGGGTTCTTGGAGAATTTCGTCCATGCGAGCTCGTTTCTTAGGGTCAAGATCAAGCATTCTGCTAACAATGTGCCTGCTCTCCCTAGGCAACAAACGCAGTATACGCCAAGGTCCCCTGATGACTTCTTTCTTTTCTCCCGAAGCTGAAGGCTTAGATTCAGATGGCTTGGAATCAGTCGCAGTATTAGCCTGGTCCGAGGCTGCGCCTGCTTTTTGTTCCTGTTGAGAATACTTCTTCGTCTCGTCCTCGGCCAAGAAATCTCGTGCAGGCGTGGTAGTCAGATCATTTGTTGACTTTGAAGGCACAATCAACTTTCTGGGATCGTGTCCTGGAGTTGGGTCCGCTGCGAATAGCTTGAAAGAGTTGTCCGTCATTCGCGGTACCTTCCAAGGGAAGCGTCGAAGAGTCATGCAGCAAAAGATAATGGCCAAAGACCAGATATCCACTGCCACAGCGTCATATTCCTTGGAGTCGTAAACCTCGGGTGCAAGATAAGGGTCAGAGCCAACGATACCTGGAACAAATTAGTCAAAATCCTTACATCTGATCACCGCAGCCAGCTTACCTTTTGCGGGTACGGTGTCGGTCTCAAAGGGGTATTTAAAGACATGAGCACTACCAAAATCGATGATTTTCATAATGCCCTTGCTGCTCACGACCACGTTATCGAGCTTCAGATCGCGATGTGCTAGTCCAACACTGTGCAAATAGGTCACGCCGTTCAGAATCTGAAGGAAGCAGCACGTTATCTCTTCCCTCGACATCCGGCCAGTCATGACTATCGCGAAGAGATCGAACGGCGCATATTCCATCACTTCGTACCAGCGTCCCTTTTCTTGGAGAATATCCAACGTTTCGATGATGTTGCCATGGTGAAGAGTCGACCCAACGCAGAACTCGGCAGTCACCTTTTTGTTGTACTCCTTTTCGGTTTCATAGGTATGTCTCGCACGGAATTCCTTCACAGCAAACACGGTGCCATCATCCTTGCGCTTCATCAGCCTGACGGAACCGCCAGCTCCAGATCCCAAGAATTTGCCGAGCTTTCCATACTTGGAAGAGAGACCATGGTCATCTCCGAAAGGTAGCTGCTGGGTCGATTTAGGTGCGGCTGGGACCGCCTTGGAACTAATCTTGATTGATGGTACTGGAGACGACTCCCTTTTCTTGTTGTGGTGTCCTCCCTTACGAAAGAACCGCTTCAAGTCTGCCATTGAGCCATGTCCGGTGTGAAGACTACCAGTGGTAGCGCTATCATTGTGTGTTAATTCTTCGCTACTGTTTCTTGCACTGCCGCCGAAAATCGAGGATCCGCGCTTTTCGTTGAGGTTTGCTTTAGATCCGTGAGGGGAGCTATGCTTCTTCTTGCGAGAGAAAATGAATCTGGGGTCGATTGAGTGCTTTGTAGTATGTGCTGCTGGCGCGGGGCGTCGTCCTTTGGCGTACGGATCATTGATATCACCACCAGGAGTAAATGGCTTGGAGTAAAAGTGGGATGCTGAGCTGCGAGAAGGGCTCGACTCTCGGGAAGCAGGTACTGAACCGGCTCCGCCTCCAAACATGCCTCGGCGATGAGGTTGGTGCTGCTCTTCGGCCGAGGACGCTCTACGAACCGCATGATCCGAGGCAGCTCGTTGAGTCGAGGGTCTCCTGTCGGGAGCTGCCGATGCTCTGTCGTGGGATGACGATGGTTGTGGGGTGATAATTGGAGGCTCGTTTGCTTTCGACCCTTCCCTAGACTTTCTGTCCGAACTAGCTTGGCCGGATGCCGCGGGAGTAAGGGGAGGAGACGCCAATGAAGAGATTTGAGGGCTGCTGTGTGGGGATTGAAAGCTGGCAGAAGTGGGTGTGGGCAGTCTCGTAGACTGACCGGATTCATCTTCGTGTGATGGAACCTGCGATGACATCAGTTAGCGTCAGTCACAGAACCTTGAGTTATGACGGTGCATTGGGCTTGATATATGCTACAACACTCAGGTTGCGGACATTGACGAATAGTAACTCTGAGTTACAAGTTGATCGCGATTGTATTACAGAGATCGGTTGTGCGTGAATAAACAGGGTAGGGGGGCATACTCGGGAGGGCGGCAGCGAGAATGCTTCAAACTGGCAGTTGTTCAGGCGCAGTTCTTGAAGAGGTCGTCCATGAAGTGACTTTGTGAAGGCCTTGAGCTGATCTGCGGTTACTTCTGTGAAAGGACTCGATTGGTCTCCATCTTCCTGTTCTAAGTTCGATGACGACGGTTCAACGGCAGCCGTTTGCGTAGGCGAGATCTCCTCGACGGCGGAGGAGAACCGAACACCAGAGGTATCTTCAGATATATCATTCTTAATCTCGGGGACTACTATTTGAGACTGCTGAATGGGTTTCGGGGATTCTAATAGAGCTGTTTGTTAGCGATTGTACCACAACTGTCTCGCATTGTACTTGAATGCGCAGAGCAGGTAGGTAGAGTATCAAGGTGGGGCAGCGTTGACCCGGTAGAACCGGAGAATAAGCTTACCAGAGGCGTCCTGAGAGCGCGGAAGCTCCTGGGATGGATTTGGGGAAGCCATCGGATTGTGAATGAATGCGAATGATGGGTTGCAATCCAAAATATCAGAAGACAGACTAAAATAGCAATATTGGAGAGGGTTGTGAAGGAGAAGCGTGGACTAAAAGAGACGGAAGTGTTGCGACAGCGATCCATGATAAAAGAAGATGGCCCACCCACGCTGGTGGGGGTCCCACTTCATTCAATTGCTCTGCTTGGAGGTGGACAGTTCCCCTCCGGTCTCGTTGCTTTCCTGCCGGGACAGCCTGTGCAATGGCTAGTGCCCGAGAGGTCCTTTTTGCAGCAATGCGGGTGCCAGAAACACGCTAGAGGCGCACTAAGAATGTTTTCTTGGCACCTGCGATCATCTCCAGGTACCTACCTCAGTGAGTGTGAGAGCTTGTGGCCGTTTCATACTCGTATTGGATATGTGCGAATATTCACGTTGACAAGAGCCAGGCCTAATAAAACCGTCATACTCTACGTTAAAACATCGTTCTTTAATACGACTGAAGTCCCGCAACTCTTAACTCGACCTGTTTATAGGTACAAATAGCTCAAAAGCCCCTCGGTAAGCATCAGGAGTCATGTACCTCGACTTATGAAAGCTTCTTCTAGCCTTGGCGCATCACTAAGCAAGGCTCCTTGTAAGTAAGAAAAAAAAATTCAATATATGGAATTTGGAGAAATGTGAACGGTACCCGTGCGCGACTGAATGTGTAACTCGTTGTAATCGTTACGACATGTATCCTTTTTAGGTTAAAAGCCTTCATATGACTGACTGCCTTTATGACTCAATTCTTGATTCTATGATGAACACCACCCTAGTGCTGTACTAAACGTGTACGGTTTACGACACAAAGATTGAGAGAGGAACGACAACAAGTATTTGGCAACTTTTTTACTCTCAGATCCATGAATAACCTTACCCCTGCCAAACGCATCGGGTAGTCCGATCTGGGTCACCGCTCAGCTTTGTTTCTTGGTCGACCATATAAGCAATAAATCAACAATCTCGGTTGGTCGCACACTCTCTTAGTTCTATTAACACGAGAGGCACTGGCACGCGTGCCCTGTAACATGCATGGTGAAGCTGTCCATGTCCATGTCAGGGCGTCAACAATACAGATCA
This sequence comes from Fusarium palustre, assembly GCA_014899045.1. Classification (NCBI taxonomy): domain Eukaryota; kingdom Fungi; phylum Ascomycota; class Sordariomycetes; order Hypocreales; family Nectriaceae; genus Fusarium; species Fusarium palustre. Next base: position 96,580 of record JAAVUH010000175.1, on the reverse strand, counting down.
TGCACAGAAAACCTGAGAAATGGGATGTAGCAATGACAGCTGCCACTATCCGTTTCTGGAACAGAATAAGAATTTTTCTCTTCCTCCATTTCGGGATTCTAGCCCATGGCGGAGCTGCCGACCAAACGTCGGTCGCCTCCAAGCCCTCTGGGGATAACGGATGGAAATCCTTTCATTGCTAACCAGTGAAGAAAGTGTTGACAAAGTCATCAACTCCACATTTTGACAATATTTGCTGTTGTGATTTTGTACTTGGCCTGTAACAGAAAGAAATCCGTACCCAATTGAGTGTTTCTTAACTATATTAACTATAATACCTTGGTAGGTAGGTATGTAAACATTACATACCTAGGTACTCTACAGTGCGGCTCTACATGTTTTAAAAGGATGGGCGAGTGCCGCTATTTACTATTTTGAGCAATTAAGTGGCGACTTGAATTTGGTCACTCTTTGGAGCTGCACAGAGAGAACTTGTTGCTACTCACCTAAGACACGATAAAAATGATCTGGTTACTTTACGACACATTAGACCAGCTCTTAGGCTACTAATCTATGTTCCCCATCATACTTAGGTTCAGGTGTCACAAGTTCTCTCTCATCGAACGAGGCCAATTCAGAATCAAGCACCCCGGGAGGTACGCATTCCTCATCTGTCCCAGTATACCTATGTCATGATATGACCTTAAAAGAACACTAGAACTCATCTTTGTGTACATTGGTCCTTGCCCTAGTCAACTTGGTCAAATGCTGCAATCAGGGAAAAGCTGGAGACGACGTCGTCTGTAGAGATAAACGAATAACGTCCATAAGTTGATCTTGGAACTCACTTACATGGCATTTGTTATTTTGGAGTCAAAAGTCATGATAGGTAAAGTGCAAAGGAAAAAATCTTATCCCCGCACATACGAGCGCGCTGCTCAGCAGCCAACTACATACCATTTCTTCTTTCCTCATCATAACCTAAGAAATATTTGGCTGAAATACAAGGCTTTCACTCATCTGTTGACCTGCCCAGGCTGTTACACCTCTTGCTAACCTCAACTACAACTACACTGCCGCTAAGAATCATGGTAGGTGAAGTTCACGAGTCAACCTTATTCTTATGTACAAAGAGCTTTACAGTACAAAAATAACAGCCTAAAAGCTCGATCTAAATGTCATAGAGTGACCAGCAGCTAGTCCAGTTTCTCTGATACACCACTGCCTGCGTGTTTTCAAATCGCTCCGGTCCCATCATCTTCGTGAGATCCTTTGTTCTCTGCGCGAGTTCTTGCTTCAGCAAATTTAGACATAACAGCGTCGCGGATACGGTCCCAGCCGAATTCAGCTTGAAATTCACCAATAACAGTTTCGCCCTTTTACCGGCAGCTGATGCAACCGGTCCTCGAAAGAATTGCACCTCTTCCGCGGTCCAATAATTGAATCTCGTCTCTGATGGATACTCGTTTCTCTGGCGTCTTATCCGATCTTGAATTCTAATTTTGGAACGGTTCGTTCCTAACTACTACCAAAATCTACCACACACTTCTTTCATCCCAAGACCCACATCCAAGGATTCTCTTAGATGACCAACTTCTTCTTCAGTGAAAACTCGATATGTTCCATTCGTATACCCCATTTTCATGGCCTTTCGCGAGCAAGCCACGTGGGTGCGGTTGTTACCAAATTCCTGGTTGAGCAAAGCAGTAATGTCCTTTGCCGTGACATTCTCATCGTGCAAAGATTAGGCTGATTTAAAGCGGGCGGTCTCTTCGTCGGTCCAAAGAAGGTTTCGATCAACGGCCGGCGAGCCCAAGTTGTTTACATGAGCATAAAGCCGAGTCCCTTTACAAGTCCTGTCGTTGTTGAATCTTGTATTCAGCCCTTCCACCACCTCGGCCCAACTTTCCGTTCTCTCCAAGAGTTCGATCAGACATTGTTTCTCGGCTTCCGACCACGGTGAGGGTGGCTTCCTTTTGGTCGATGTTTCCGTTCTTAGCTTGTCTCCCTGGTAGCCAATAGAACGTATCGTACATGCTGTGCCAAACTTTGCTCTAAACTTCTCTAATCGAACTCTTCTTGGTCCAGCTGAGCGTAGTTGCTGAACACCGAAGGTGGGGATTCATCGTTTGTGGCATCCTTCGATGACTTGTACGTCCACGATGGTAATACTTGGGAATAACATAGGTCGAGAAGGCGGTGTTTATCTTCTTCCCACAAATGTTCTACGTAGTGTAGTCCGCCAACAAGAATGAGGTCTGAAGGTACCCGATGCCACAGTTCAAGCAATAGAGATGGAGGGATTTGAGGGACTGGAGCTGAAGAGAGGCTGGTGACAATATCGTTTTCATCCAGTATCTCTGCTCCATAATGGACTGTGGTCCCTTGCGCTAGATGATATGAGGACAGTCGACAATTTCGTATGAGCAACAGATCTGGCGCTGCCTCTGTTATCTTGTCAGTGCTGTAGGATGTGACATCGGGTCCCGTACGCCTCGTATCCAGAACTCGGCAATATCTCAATGATGAATCCCATGATGCAGTGGGCGGTACGCTACCAGCCATCCTTATGATGGAACTTGGATGTTTCTCTAAGTGAAGGAGAATGAAGAAGCATGAAGTTGATCAGGTGAAGTCCTAGGCACTCTTAAGGTAGGATGGATAAGTAACTGATTGGATTGTTTTCATTTTTTGGGCAGATCAAATTGCCATGAATGGCTATAACAAACAGAATGCCACATCCTGTCACTATCAGCCAGGTACTTTGGTAGACTTCCTACTAACTAAACCATTCCAATACCTGTCACTACGAAATACGAATGCAATGGGTCTTGGTCTACTAGTTATTCGGTACATTGGTGTGTGTAGAAATTCAATTGTGTGGAAACAAGTCTTTCTTTGTTCGAAGTGTAACTATTCCCACCGAGACGTGATTTCTGAATCTGGTCAGATATTTCACTATACTCACATCAAATAGGTGCCTTACTAGGCATTACTTTATCTTTTAGCTACTTTCCTCGTCGGCTGTCTACCTGTGTAGATATGCAAATAACCTCAAGTCTCCCGACCTGTTTGCCATGCCAGAACCCGCAGACTTGTACAGCCAAGAATTATGCAGCAGCTCAATGTTAACAGTACTGGAAGATCATGCTTCTCGCCGTGGCCATTATATAAGTCTTTGATATTACCGTGAAAAGCTTTCAGCTCTTGGAGACTAGATCTTCTTGCCAGCAAGACCTGGATTCTTCTTAAGTGGCTAAAGACCATACCGAAACAGTCTCATTATGGCGGCTGTGGTAGATATCGACAATGTGTTTTCTCCTTTGCAGTTCATTTGTCGCATATTTCATTTTACCATGATAAATACTGTTCAAGTTTGCTTAACAGCAAACTCTTGCACTCCAGTCGGGAAACCCGATGGCACTGTCATGCGGCAACCAAGAGTGACCTAGTATTAGCTCACTCTAACTACGAAGATGCTCTCCCGAACTTAAGAGGGTAACGTCAGTAGGTGTTTGAAGGAGGAAAATGCGTATGGTTCCACACGTAGAACTCAGCCGCAACGTACCGGATAATGAAATCGAGTTGAATTGATATCGTAAAACTATGGCAAGCTCCACCATATCTTCAGATGGGCAAATTTGTCGAAAGGCAGCTCATCGACAGCACAAAAGAACAGAGGAGTACCCTCATCACACATTGATCATAAGGAAACGTCTACGCCGAACTACCAATTCGAGAATCCTGCCGCAGTTGACCCTGACGCCGTCGTGCTTAGCAACCTCGATCTCTCAGCCCTTTCACCGTGGGAGCTAGACTAGACTTAGTCAATGTTGCAATACTATTGCACGGTCTTTTTCCGAAATATCACGATGAACCGCACATATATCGTCTCATTGTACTAAATCCAGTGCAAGTGATAACGCCCTGGCCGCTCACATCTTCGCGCACTGCTAAACAGTCCCTCGACAAGAGTGAAACTTGACTGTAACTTGATGCAGGCTGTACTGAAGGTCAATAGTTAATCGCCTTTGCGAACTGAGGGGCAAAGAAATTTCTCATCGGCCATTTGAGGCAGTGTTCAAATTCGATTCTCCATTCGAAAGTGTTGGCCTCGATCTAGGATCACTCAGTTTTTGAGCGCCTGTAACCATGTCTCTGGTCACAACATCGGCATAGAAACAGGTACTTAGAAATCGATTTGCCAAAACATATACCTGTAAGAAAAGTGACCAGTAATTCACCTTTTGTACGCCGAAATGATGCAATCGAGCAATTAATTTCTTTTGAGGTTAAAACCCAGACCTTGTCCATAATCTGTTGTACACTTGTAATATCTTGCTGAGGATCTTTATACATGCCACATGCGTGGTCTATCATTTTTTGTTTCGTAAAGGTTTCTTAAGCCACCACATCAATGCCTATCGACTTCGCCTGGAAGATGACTGCTTTGCAAAGGCCCTCTAGAGACAGACCTGAGAGTCGTAGCTCAGACTGCTTGATCTTTGCAATCTCGTAAACGTGCTTCAGAGTGATGGTCCCCACAGTCTCGTGACCAGGCTTGCTTGCGCCCTTTCGTTTTCCCTTCTTTCCCATGGGTGCTTCAACAGCGTTGAGGAGAAGCCATGATGTTTGCGGTGTTCGGACATCGAAGATGAAAGATCGATCGGGACGGACAGTGACTCGGCAAGGAATTGGTGTACCAGTGATGATGTGTGCGGTTCGGGCGTTGAACTCCTAAGCACAAGTCAGCATACAACCTGCATGAAAGTTCCCTCGTGCTCTTTTTCTGACCTTGCAAAAGTCCATCGACTTGACACCTTTGGAACCCAGAGCAGGACCGACGGGAGGACTGGGGCTAGCCTGTCCAGCTCCCACTATCAATTTCACGATCTGGTCGACGCCTCCAGCACCTCGAGCCTTGGACATGACGGCGGTTATGTTTGAAATTGATGAGTATCGTGATGCGACGATTTTAGTGGTGTTTTGCGAGCTGGAGAAATTCAAGAACCACTTTGAAAAGTGCAAGTGTTCTGATTGGTCCATGACGTGGTCATGATGCCCCACCTCCAGGCTGCCCCACCGCAGACTTTCTTTTCCTAAACTCAACCGCGCTCAGAAAAAAAAACTTGAGAGACGCATCTTCACCAACTCTTCTTTTCCTACAAGCGGGTTTGCGCAACAACCCTGACTGCACTCAGCTGAGGCAAGCGAACTTGAGAGCTTCGTTCCCGATACTCAGATATTCTTTCCATTCGGGTTTTCACACCAACGACAAAATGCCTTCCACCCATAATGTTGACAAGCCGTGGGATACCGAAGATATCGACAAGTGGCGAATAGAAAAATTTGAGCCTAAAGACAACGTCGGCGGTCCATTTGCTGAAGAGTCGACTTTCTTAACCCTGTTTCCACGCTACCGCGAGCAATATTTGAAAGAGGTATGGCCTCTCATCACCCGGGCCCTAGAGAAGCTCGGTATCGCTTGCACTCTTGACTTGGTCGAGGGCAGCATGAAGGTGGCTACCACAAGACGCTGCTGGGATCCTTCCTCAATCCTCAAGGCCCGGGACTTGATCAAGCTGTTGGCGAGAAGCGTCCCTGCACCTCAAGCTATCAAGATTCTTGAAGACGGCATTGCCTGCGATATCATCAAGATAAGGTCTCTTGTGGCATCTAAAGAACGTTTCGTCAAACGTAGACAAAGATTGCTTGGGCCCAACGGGACAACACTGAAAGCTTTAGAGCTTCTTACCAAAACATACATTCTCGTTCATGGAAATACAGTTTCTGTCATGGGTCCCTACAAGGGGCTGAAGGAGATTCGGCGAGTTGTGGAGGATTGTATGGCCAACATTCACCCTATCTACCACATAAAGGAAGCTATGATTAAGCAAGAGCTTGCAAAGGACCCCGAGCTTGCCAACGAGAGCTGGGATCGTTTCCTGCCCAACTTCAAGAAGAAGACACTCAGCCAGCGACGTGTCCCTCACAAGGTCAACGACAAGGCCAAGAAGGTCTATACACCATTCCCCCCAGCTCCCGAGAAGAGCAAGGTCGACAAACAAATCGAGTCTGGCGAGTACTTTTTGGGCAAGGTCGGCAAGGAGCGTGCTGCTCAGGAGGAGCGCAGGGAGAAGCAGAACAAACGAAAGGAGGAGAAGATCAAGGAGCGCGAGGCCGATTTTGTTCCGCCGGAGGAGAACCGCCCCAAGAAGAAGCGCAAGAAGACGGAGGAGTAAGCAAAGGGAGCTTTCGATACTGCATATTACGTGGATGGGCAACTGGTGTGAGTTGCGCTAATCTCATGGACAAGCTCTCGAGGTGTATGATACCCTGAAAAATGACTTGGCGTTCTTGTATTTATTTAAGGGTTGATAGCTGAGAAAATTGCTTTCGACTAGTTTAATATTTGTGATAAGGCATCACTTGAGATTTAAGACTTGAGATTCGTCAATCGTTCGTTTATAGCTTTGAGGATGCGTCGTTGCTGGAATCCCACTCAATCACCAGCTTTCCGAACTGTTTCCCCTTATCCATATCTTGGAAAAGGTCATCAATGCCCTGAATGTTGTCCAATCCCCTGACTGTTCTGCTAACAATAGGCCGGATCTTCTTATCGTTTACAAACGCCACCATATCCTGGAACTCCTTGCGAGATCCCATTGTGGATCCCTTTAGCTCGATGTTTTGCAGATTCGCAGACATAAGCCAGTCCATCTTTGGTGAAACGGTCATGCCATATTGGACAATTACTCCGCCAGCCTTGAGCAACCGCACAGTTTTGCTCACAATCTCGCCGCCTGCGCCGTCAATAACAGCATCGATGTATGGCCGGTCAGCTGGCAGTTGTGCTCGAAGCTCTTTGTCCCATGCCTCGTTCTTGTAAATGACGCCACCCCGTGCGCCCATCTCCTTGGCCTTTGTGATCTTTGCTTCGTCGCCGGATGTGACAAATACATTGCAGCCCTTTGCTACAGCGAACTGAAGCACTTGCAGCGCAACACCACCTCCGATACCTGTCAGAAGCACATTTGCGCCAGGGAAGGCGGCGTTACTCTTAGTGACTAGCGCGCGCCAGCCCGTAAGACCGACAAGAGGTAGAGCCGCACCCTCGGCGGGTGTGAGGTGCTCGGGAGCGGGCTCAACCTCTTCTTCTGACACTACAATGTAGTCCTGGGCGGTGCCGACTTCGGTAAGCTTGGAGCCACCAGTGACCGCGAATTTGCGGCTATCCTCTGGGGCGGCAGGATCTGAGTCCCAGCCGCGCATCGGAGTGAGGATGACAGGCTTGTTGAGGAGTTCCTGGCGGGTAACATTGGGTCCGAGAGCAACGACAGTACCATAGCCGTCCGCAAGGATGGGGTTGGTGAATGAGATGGCTGGATAGAGATGACGGCGCATGAAGAGATCACGGTGGTTGAGCGCAGCTGCCGAAAGGTTGACTAGAACCTCATTTGGGCCCGGTGTTGGCTTGGGCACTTCCTTGATTTTAAGTCTGCATACTGAATTAGTAACTGTATTTAGTTTATAAGAGCAGCTGTTCTGACGGATAGTAGACCTTGCCCGGCTTTGCGCCTTCGATATGCTGTAGAGTAAGAGCTCGAGGCATGATTGTGGCTACGGGGCTACCAATTGACTTGGAATTTACTATCAAATAAGAAGAAATCTGCCTGTTGTGATGATTTCCCGATGCTGTTTTGATGTTGGCTATTGTGTAAGAGGTAGTTAAAGCTTGAAAGTGTAGACGAGATAGCCATTGAATAGCCATGGCCCCGCAGCGTAGACCTCGGTTGTTACGTCTACTATATGGAAACACGGGCTCAATGATGCAAGAGCTTGGAAATCATGATTCTGATTAATAGTGTATAGTGTCTGGGCTATTAAATCTTTTTGTAATTCCGAAGACCACTTTATTCTTTTCTTGAGACATAGCTATTCTTGTTTTCACATGTGTAGTTATGAAGAATGCAAACAAGCACTCCAAATCGTACCCAGAGGACTGCGTAGAAACAACTATATAACTGGCAGGGAATGGGATATTATATGTTGTAACTCGACTTCATGTCTGTTTCATGAGTTCGTAATATGATCCAAGCCTTTGAAACAGCATATAATGTTGGAATCCAGCTTCAATCACTCCTTGATATCATTGATGAACAGCTTACCCTGTACAAGAGCCTATAGCATAAAATTCGCATTGATGCACAAACTATAAGTGAAGCGGATATGTGTTTGTTGAACTGTTTCTCACTTTCAATAGCCGAAACTGGGTAATTGTGAGTTTATTTTCCTATGCAGGTGCGTACTCACAAGCATATAGTATCACTCAGTCCCACGATCTCGCATCATAGGTAATTTGGTAAGTTGAGCTTCAAGATAGCTTTCTAAAATAGCCCCACCACTATCAGGAGCTACAAGAGGATGTAGAAACTCGGTACTAACATCACGTAAAATATAAAGGCATATTTTTGACTCGTCCTATTATTTTGAAACCACTTGCATTTTTTGTTGGCAGCGATTCCCATACTGGTCACCGTGGCCAAAACGGCCTAGACTAGTTAGCATGGAAGAGCTGAAGCAATCAATCAGGACCTTTCTGAAGAATTACAATGTTATTTTACTAGGGATGTATGGCTGCTGCCCACTTTAAAGATGTAATGCACAGCCAGATAATTATAGTGTTATAAATTCGATCAAGATCATTTGCTAGGCAGTTTGGATGGTCTAATTTGTCTTTGAAATTGTACAATCTGAAAAGGTGTCGTACTTTGACGCTTACCAACACTCCGAAAACCGGCGTCTTTAATAGAAAGTAGATAGTCGTCACAGCCATGCAGCAAAACCACTCTAACATCCATACTGCCCGCTTAGGCACTAGAAGAATTTCCAGATGGTCGCGTTATTATCAGGCGCCGTATACGGCGCCTCTACAATAGCAGGAGGCGCGTATCTACCCTCAACAATCATTGATCAATTCAAGTTCCAGGATTGGCATCTGCTGCAAACCTCTCTTGGTGCCGTTGCAAGCAGCGCGTGAGTAACCGTATGGCCAATTCAACACCCAAACACCTGCTGACATATTACGAAAAGAATCATATACAGAATTGCTGAGCATTTTGGCTACGTTAAGCTTAAGCCTAGAAGCTCTTCCCCCATCGGTTTATTTGGACAGTATGACGGCAACGTCATAGGTGGATTTCTGCTTGGAGCTGGTATGGCCCTTTCAGGATCTTGTCCTGGGACATTATTCGCACAAATTGGAGCTGGTCTGCGGACTGGCTTGTATACCCTTGGTGGAGCTGTCGTTGGTGGTATCGCATATACTGGTTATGTCGCGCAGGCAGCCAAGGCCCAAAGGGAAAAGGCAGACGTAAAGCCCGAGACAGTCACTCTTGACGAGAACCTCGGCCTTTCCAAAGATACAACTACCGCCATATTCGAATCCGTCTGCTTCAATGTAATTGCTGCTTCAGTTGCATACACCACTGGCTCGGACTGGTCAATTTTCTCAGCAGGCAGTGGTCTGCTCATTGGATTCTCGCAGTTCTTCTCCATCCTCACTCGTCGCTCTATGCTGGGCATCTCAGGTTCTTACGAAGAATTCGGCAACCATTTCTGGTGGCTTACACGAGGCGCTTCCTGGCCCAGTAGTCGGCAGAACACGTTGTTCGCTGCGGGCATGACATCCGGTGCTTGGATTCTCACCAAGATCTTCCCTTCCTTTGTACCCAGAGATATCATTGAGGTCAACCCATGGCTTGCCGGAATCGGAGGGTTTATAATGGTTGTGGGCTCAAGACTAGCAGGAGGGTGCACTTCTGGGCATGGTGTTAGCGGTCTGTCTTTGATGTCGACGTCAAGTCTGATCACTATGAGTACTGCGTTTGCTGCGGGAAGTCTGGTTGCCCCTTTGGCACACTAGGGGAACAGTTGGAATATATTTGTCATCTACAAAAGTTTGCTATAAGTTCAGTTCAACAACTACAAAGGAACCCGGACGTCTACCACTGGACCATGCTTTAGTTGGACATGTTTCTTGAGGCTCCAACGATGGGCTACATGGGCCTAGTTGTCCTGTTTGCCACATCCTGTTCTAGCAGTGACTTCAATCTCAATCTTCATCTCATCCTTCATCAGTGCAGACTGCACCATAGTTGCAGCGGGACGAATCTCCCCAAACCACTTCTTCAGTACTGGCCAAGTCTTGGGAAAGTCTTCTCGATCAGGGACAATGTATTTAACACGAACGACGTCGGAAACTGAGGCACCAGCTGACTCGAGAGCAGCTGCGATGTTGTTCATGGTTTGATCTGCCTGTTCAGCAACATCGGCTGATATCTTCCCGGTTGCGTAGTCATAGCTAACGCATATTAATATATTGTCGATCACACAAAGAAGCAGTACATAATTACCCAGTAGTGCCACTGACAAAGACCCAGTCGCCGGTTACGACAGCTCGCGAGTATCCGATTTGCTCTTCAAAGGCAGAGCCGGAGCTGATATTCTGACGGGAAGTCATCGTAAAAAGAGATTCAATTTCGAGAGTTGTGTGGAAGATGGAGTTCAAGATGCTGGAGAGTAAGGGGAACAAGAAGAGTACTCTGGAAATAGGAGAGACATTGTTATCATTTGGTTGTTGTGACTCACTTACACTATTCCGAATATCACCTCGACTGAGTGGAGTCATTCGCTAAAGCCTCAGTCTATTATGTAGCAGAGCACAGATGTAGCACGGTACAGGACAAATGGGATACATTTGCTAGCAATGTTTCGTTTCCTCATGTTCATAAATCACTTACTGAGCTTGTCTCAAGAAGTCCATTCAGTAAGTGAATGAGTTGAAATACCCAAACCATTGATTCGTGCAACCAACTGGTATCTGATTGGTTTCATGACAATCGCAACGCTGGTTTATGCGATAATATACATATTTTACACCATGCATATATATATATGCATCAAATGTCTTAGCCGGTAAGTTCCTTGACCATCTTGGACAGCTCCTTCTTGTCAACATCCTTGCCCTCGAGAGCGCCAGACAATCGCTTCATGACATCTCCCATAATGGACTTGGCCTGAACACCAGCAGCCTTGGAAGCCTCAACAGCATCCTGCACCATGGCCTTAAGCTGAGCCTCAGTCAAGCTCTCCACGCCGCTGTTGGCAATATACTCGTCCAACACCTTGATCTGATCCTCTTCCTTCTGGACGAGGTCATCGCGGTTGGCGGCCTTGGCCTCGGCGGCAGCATCCTGGGCGCCCTTTTGGATCTTGCGGATCAATGCGACGAGCTGAACATCGGTCTTGATGGGAGTTGATGTCTTGGAAGCATTGAGGTTGGCGGACATGATAGCTCGGAGGACGGTCAGACGGGGGGTGTCTTTGGCGCGCATGGCAGTCTTGAGGTCGGCCTTAAGCTTGGAGAGCAGGGGAGCGGGCGCATTGTCGGTAGGTGTTGAGTAGAAACGGCAGACAGAGATTCGGTTGACTGGTTGATGGATAGAGGACTGAGACGTGCGCAGCGCACGGAAAAGTTGCATGGAGTGCCTTGAAGCCATTGTGGAAGTTGACGTCACGATAGTTATTGAGATATTCGTTTAATGAGGTGCGTACAGAGGCAAAGGCAGAGGCTGTTGTGTTTGGTAATATGGTATGGTCAGAAGAGCTGAAGCTCGAAATCGGACGAGATGGGGAGCTCAAAATTTCCCAATGGCTTATGGCCCCAATTGATGACTGTGATTGGCGGGACCAACAAGCTTCAGGGCATGTGCCAGCCCGTGCAAGACCCCAGACTGCTACTAGGTATGTAAGTGAACCTGCCCGCCTAGGTAGAATGGACCTTAGCTAAAATCCCCGAACCTGTGATCCGATCCGAGCCAGTTTCTGCCACATCTGGGAGTAATTGAATGCGGGCATGGCAGGGCACGGCTGGATTACCTGAGACGGTTCAAGATACTTATCGAAGACCGCCGGCAGTATTCCCGGGCGCTGGATAGATACCCGGTTAAAGAACACATTTTCAAACTACATTGATATCTTCAGCTATAACTTGAAGCGATTTTTCTTCGCGTGGAATTCTTCCGGCAAGCAACAGCAACCATAATTTGGTCAATAACTACCACACCTCCCGACTGAAAGCTTCCGCAACAATACCTTCTCGCTTGACTGTTCAACATGGCCCGGAATGACGCTAAATCACCTGATCGTTCCATGGTACAGCTAGGTAACCATTGCCCATGCTTGAACAAGGATCGGGGATGATCCCGTTGATATTAAATTTGACTAAGTTGGGTGTGTAGGATTGTGCACTAGCTTTGGTGGATGAGGAACAGACCAAGGAGCGGCTTGAACGTCAGTTGCTCAATTGTTAAAGTAGATCTATAACTACCTAAACTAGTTACCAACTATGCTCAGAAAAGCCCCAATCGGTCAACAAAGGTCAGGACTGGAGAATAGGTATATGAAACGGTAAAGACCACTTCCGGCTTTGGAGCCACCTAACAAGTCACCTGGATCTTCCACTCTGGTTGCGTTGTTGGTGGAGATGAATACATCGGTAGTTCAGCCAAAGGAGTCGACCGGGAAATGAGTATCGACCTTGCAACCAAATGAGTACCGACTGCTAGATATATCGAAGTTTTGCTTGTATGTCAATCTTAGAGCAGAAGTTCCCAGGCCGAATAAACGCCTCTTCATACCTGGATATTGAAGTTGTCTTGTTTCTTCTCCAATCTTCTACCTATGTCTTAGCATTGCAGGGTCTCTGACCAAAAACCAAGGTTGCGGCCGCAAGCAACAAGTCTCTTACACATCGGTCCCAAACTGTCGGTACCGAGTGTCCATTTGCCAGTCGTTTACGACTCGAGTCACTCCTTAGTTAGGCCTTGATTCACAACAAGGGATGGGCCGTCATTTCCATGGTTGTGAGTTAAGGAGTTGATTCTTCCTCCTTCTTTAGTCTGAGCACCTACACTTTCTGTTCTCTGGGCATCTGCCCTCGAATTCCCACCAGAATTTGTGTGCTCTTGCCTTGTTTGTCATCAATCTATGGATTTCCATCCAATCTTCCTCAATTATCCACTTGATGGCGCGCCACTGCCACTTGCCTTGCCAACCAAGAAAACTTTGTTTCAACGACATGGCAGTGTAACCTCCTATCGACGCGGCTTTTTGCCAATACAAACATAACTATCATGTCACTTGTTAGAACATGGAACAACTGCCTAAGAATATGACCAACTCACAGGGGAAAGTATGCCTATAACCATCATCAAATCATCCAAGTTAGATCGCTAACCAAAAAGGCGGTCTCGTAGCCAAAGAAATTCGAAGCATACCTTGAAAGCCGGGTTGCTTGCTTCGTTCCTCGCTTGGGCTACCAAAAGTTGGAAATCAGTCAAAGACATCCTATCCAAGGTTTAGTGAAACGACATCCTTCAAAAAAGAAAAAGAAAAAAAAAACCCTCCGATCAACATACCCAAGAAGCTGCGTGAAGGGGTATAGAGCCAACGAAGATAACAGCTGGCTCACGTTATCCCTATTCGACACACCAATCTCGTAATCTCGAGGAACTGCTTATCGATCAGCCTCAAAACACACGAACAGAACATCAGTCCATCATACTGCTTGACCATCCGCACATCGGTAATGTCATGAGTCTCGATTCGACCTCGGTAAAACCCGCGTTTCTCATCCAGCTCGCCATTTGTAATGGTGCTCGCGGGTCGTGGTGTGGCTCCTGGCTTTCCAAATATTGCCTCGACCATTGCGACAAAGCATGATCTACCTGTCATGGTCAAGATGAATAATTCATTAAGTCAAGGAAGATAGCCGACTTACCGGGTGTCAGCGTGCCATTGTCAGATTGGGCATTGAAGTATATCTCGACCATTTGACACCAGCCACCAGGCTTCAAGACGCGGAAGATGTCTCGAACATAGCTTCTCCAACGATTTGCATGGATTCCTCCTGCTACCATCTGGCTATGGACCAGATCAAAGTGGTTGGACTTGAATGTGAATCTACGGCCAAGGATCGTCAGTGACCATCCAATAAGACAATGCCTAATAGCTTACCTCCCGTTCAAGTCATCAACCTGAAGCTCCACGTTGTCGGGAGGGTTTTCCGGTATCATATGCGGGCTTACATCGATGCCAAGAACCTACACAAGACAACCAATCAGTCAAACAATTTCTCATCTGAGCCTTCGATACTCAATAATATAGGGGTCGAGCCACATAGTTCATGCTTCGCGAGATTAAACGCAATCTCATGTTACGCAAAGCCAAAGGCAGAGGCAAGTTACGAGCCTTCTCAACAGTTGGATGTTGGAATCAAAACGACACCTAACCTCTCTCCCGTTCCAAAACGACGACGTATAGCAGGAGTTTACAAAAGAAAAGACCCGCTTGAAGTACGCGGATAACGTACCTCCGAATCAGGGTACTGTGTAGCGACTTCCATCGCCCAATCTCCAGTACCACAACCGCAATCAAGTACTCTTCTTGGAGATCTGATAGGAGGGAATATAAGACGCCCATCAAAGAGACCGCCGAGGACTCCGTGCATCAACTCAAGACGCGAGATTTCGTCCTGGAGAGATATGTTACTTTCTGTTGAAGACTGTGACATTGAAAGCGCCTTCACTCCTACCTCATCGATAGGCGCAAAATAAGTATCGTTTTTCAAGGAGTAATGTTGGTAACTGCGTCCACAGTGCTCGACTATCTCAGTAAAAGTCTCGTCCAAGGGCACGGTTCCATCTCTTTGCGTGGGAACTTAGCAAAACTTCCATGTATAGAATATTTGGCTGTCTTACTCGGCTTCCATCATTTTCTAAATCCGACTTTCGGGCCCGATGTTCTGAGAAGTACAAGTGTGCTAATGGATGCCCAAAGGGCGATGGCAAGATGAGCCGGGCTCCTTTATCAGAAAAAGAATTTCAGACTGCTATCGATCGTTGGAGAAACATGTGGTACCTAAAACATGGCCCTAGTCCGACGTATAAGAGCCACCATAGTACCAGGATGTCAGGCCCGAAACGTATCGCTACTATTGTGGCCTTGCATCTAGCGGCTTTACAAACGTCAAGGGGTTTCTCGAAGGTTGCGGAGATGATCTGGCGGACAGGCGAGACATGCGCCGGCAAATGAATGTCCTGTAAGCTTCCAATGCCGATCTTCACACCCCGGGGCTCTGAGTTGTTGTTTGCGTTGAGCCAGGCAGGATTATAGTACAGCGGACTTACCATGGGGGATCCCTCCTCGTACCACTGACTATAGGAATAAAGACCAGGGTCCAGTGCGGTATTCGACTGGGGCCTACCGGCATCTGGGCGAAACGGTGCAAGGCTGGCTTTTCTGCCTCTTGACGACACTCAGACGTTGAATATGAAACTCCAGTGGCTCATGTTTGCTTGGACCAATGCGGCACGTTGTTGGCCTGGGGTATCGAAATGGCTCCCAGCGAGCAAACGTGGAAACGACTATCTGCGAAGCCTCTGATTGTTCCATCTCCATCCTATTCTATGGTTCCATCCTTTACTCGATGACACACGTTCCACTTGAAGTGGAGGGGCTGGACTGCCGCATGTTCAGACATGATTGCAGTCAACCACAATCAATATCAACTCCATACAGTTGCAGCTTCTGTAGAGCCAATCACTAGACTCGTTTTGGGGCTTGATGGAATCTTCCCACCATCCCAAAAGTCAGGCACCCGGCTGTCGGGACTTCTGCAGACCCCGTGTACGCCTTCAGACTATTATCCGCTATGGAGGGTGGCATTCAACAGCTGTGAACCGTCTCATGCCGCCGATGAGGCTGTCCTACCCTCAACGCTGGCAGATGCGATCACCAGGAGAAGAGGATCCCGAGGGGCGAAAGCTGTCATCTGCGTACCATTTCCGAAAGAGAAGGGGGAAAAGCAAGATCATAGTCACACAGAGAAAGCCTCTGGGTACACAATCCAATGGCAGCCATGCTGATACCGAGGACGTGGGCGTGGGACCCCCTTCGGGAAAGGCCCGTAATAAGCTTACCGTGCAACTGTACTCAATGGTTTATTCGCTTCTGCCAGAGAATGGTCTACAAAACTCTGCGGCTAAAGAAACTGTTATTGGCATGGAAAGTGAGCGAGCTACCTTGCTAATATAACCTATTCTTCCCATAGAGAAAATCTTGGAATGCCAGGGTCTGCTGCGCAAATGCAACAGAAAGCCCACAGCTGAAGCGTCCCCGTATCACCAAAAACTTATTTCGACAGGCCTCAGCGGTAATGAAAACGATCCACACTTGGAGCACTAGAACTTCGAAAGCCAAACAAAGATAACCCTTGAACCAGGCTCCGAAAGATTCATTTCTTCACCGCTTTATGTGTCCACAACTAGAACAAAATTAAGAAGCTCGGCCAGGCGCAACATGCAAAGCGCGGGTACCGGGGAGTCCTAGTGGTAGAAGTCCGCACGAAGGAGGTCTCCATGCCGCATAGATGCTGGCAATCGGCCGCTGAGTTGCATTGAGATGTTTCTCGCGGCTGATGCGCGCTTTGGACCCTCTTTGGTTGATCCTTTCTCTTGACCTGCCGTTATCATACGACCTGTTGTTTCGCGCGACGTGCCAACCGAGGGAGAACAGCAACCAATGCCTTGTTGGCCTGGCCTGTAGTTATGAACGGGCCGCTGCAGGCTTCCTCGCTGCAAGTGGCAAGATGGGGGAACTAAAGTCAATGTCTAGCCCAACACGCATAGGAAGGCTATTGGGAGACCATTGTTGATTCTATAACAATACCACCACACTCTCACATAAACCATGGCAGGGGTGATTGGACTTACCATATCTGGTGTGAGTCGAGGCGAACCATCAAGTATTACAAGAGACTTGGAGACTGGTGTGGGTACCGAAAGGACCCTCCCCTCCTCTGGCAGGGTGGAAATATGTCAACGGAGGGAAAGTACTAACTTATAAGTATTGACCCGCATATTGGGTGCTTTGCCCGTACCTTGACGGCTAAGAGTTGCAGGTCGGCTGGTCACATGTAGGAGAGAAAAGTGACAAGAGGATTAATACGACCCAGTCCCCCAGCTTTGAGATTCGCGTGAAAAATCGACAATAACTTGCGATTATGTTCAGAGCGATGCCTGGACAGACTGTTGCAAGGACTAAAAACATCTCGATCATCCCACATAGGCTGGCTTTAGAGAAGTTTAGTGGCTGTTAGGACTATGTACTGACAATAATGTACAGTATCAGGGGTTGCCACAGCTAGACTTTGAGTGCGGGCCGCCAGCATGGAGTCTGCGGGGAGCAGCCACCTTGTCAAGTATTCGCTTTAGAAGGTCTCTTAACTGAATGCCACCTCCCTTCAACAACGTGGTAAAGCACCATAAGGCAATTTCTTTCAAACGGATAAGCTCAGCCGGGGTGGACTTGAAGAAAAACGGGACAAAGACTCACAAGCGGGAACAGAGACACCTCGCAGCCATTTTAGCTGGCTCACCAGTAGAGATAGGCCAACACGCTACGCTAGAACTGCCTACCACAAAGACAGGGGAGCCATGTTCTAGCCATAGTTTACCGACCCAGACTCTCGGGATTTGACCAGAGAGTCGGGAAATGGTGCGTTGTTGGTTGTTGGTTGTACAGTACGTATACTACATCCCGCAGGATCAAGACTCGAAACAGAATGTTTTTTGAGTGTAGTTATTATGCTGCAATATGAACTTTCTAAATATGCTTTCATCCAATACAACCTGTCCTGCAAAGAAAACAAAAGATGTAATGAAAGCTACCAAAATCAAGTACCAGGAGTAGTTCTTGTAGCTAAACGTACTGTCATAACGTCTTATTTTCAACCATCATAATGCGCATGAAACCTCGTCCAGCAAATCAAAGGCAAAGCGATAGAGAAGGGGGGAAAAAAGCAAAGAACGGGGCCACAATATTAGACTGCACTGTATAGAAACAATCATGCTGGGTCTTGGCCCTGCGCCGTGTACACACATCACATCGCGGCCTGCTGGTTGCCAGATTCCACATGCATGTCAGCTTGGATCCTCTGGCCGGTCTAGTTGCATGTACCGTCGTTGTGCTCGTTTCCCTTCCCAGTCTTTCTCTTTTCCAAACGATGAGAATGCATTGATTCCACTGAGACAAGCATATACCAGATCAATAGCATATCCCTTGTTGTCTCCTCAATGATGATGCCTTTACCACCACTGTCATGCACATGAAACCCAAACCAGTTAAACGCCCAGCAAAATATCCGAACAAACTGCTTATAGTAAAGTTTGATGCCGTGCAGATATATCCTATTTACCCCTGACAGGATAAGATTGAGACGACCCTGGCATGGATTGTAACGTCATACGCTCAAGAGCTACGGGATGATGTATAGCGGAGTCCGTCGTAGGTACCTATCATCTACAAAGTATCACAGGACAATTGGTAATTCATATCGCCCAGCAAGCCAAGGCCAGTGTCTGCAACCAAACTCCGAGGTCCTCACCAGCACTCAAAAACAGGGTTCCTACTTTTGACCGCTTCGAGCCGTTCAACAATAACCTTGCGTTGATTGCCCATCTGCCCCTCGGCTGCAGCATATCCCAGATCACCTTCGAGATCGTCTGTGTAATTTTCATTGTCACCATAATACTGCTGTGCGATAGTGTTGCTGTTTCGACGAGCGGCAGCGTTAGCAAATGAATATCTTCGTTGCTGCCGCGATGTATGCTGGCGTGCGGGTTCATACATGTTGAGTGCGCGGACTGGTCCTTGGTAGCTGTTCCTAACTCCAGCTGGCCGGGCGGCTGGACGCTCAGTCACGTCTCCGCTATGCTGCTGCAGCCCCGTCGCTGACAGGAAATTGGGTTCGCCTGACGATTGCTCGCCTGGTGATAGGGCTGTCTCCTCGGTTGGAGATGAGAGCTCGAATCGACCCGGGTGAGGCATGTCTGCAGGCGCACTGGCGAGGCCAAGAAGGTCTTCGATTGGAGGGTTACTAGCAGGAGCTGAGCTCGCAATGTCGGCCTCGTCCATAGATTGACGAACGTGGGGGTTGCGGCGGACTTCTGAGGACGTATTCCGCATAGGAACTGCAACAGGCACATCTACCAGATCGTCCCAGACACAAACTCGTGCTCTGCGAGTAAGTTCAAGGGGACCATGGTCCGGAGTCTTGAGTGTCTCAACGACATTCCAGGCTTGACCTTTCATGACAGCGACTTGCTTCGCAAACATGCGCTCCTGGAAGTCGCAATCCATCTGGAATACTCTCTTTAAAGAAAGCACTGTCTGCGTCCACCACGATGTGGATGTTAGTAGAGGGAGGAAATGGTCTCGCGTCTTTTGAGAAAATGGCCGCCCGATAAGATCGACTGGCAGGAAAAGCCAACCAAAGGGGAAACTGAATCAAGTGTTAGTATGCTCCGCAGTGATATATTCACGGTAAGTCAGTGCTCCACGCTTACCTTCTCCAAGCATCAGGGTGTTTCCAGGGCCACGATAATGAGTTATCGATGGCTCCAACGGTGATGGCCGGCTCGTTTCCCACATGTTTTCTACTTGAGGCACTCATCGGTCTCTGTGTCTTATAAGGGTATGATGCTCTGGTAGCACGAGGCCCTTGTTGTGAAAGGTCAACGGGTCGGGGGCCCTCCTCCTCCGCGACTGGTTCCATATTTAACTGAATGGGGTCGGACGCTATTGAAGCTTTGCCTGTCTCCCAATCGACCTTGATCATCCAGTTATCCAATCCTCGGTCTGTGTTTCGCATTATGTAGTCGAGAATGACTAGCTTCTCAAGTTCCTCTCGTAATGACTCTTTGAGGTTCTCGGTCCAAATGAAATTATCAGGACCCAAGAGATTTGCACCTTGAGCAGCTTCTTCATCATCGCTGTTGTATCCATCATTTGGGGAGGCGTTTCCTGACGGGCGGCAGCTCTCGGTCCATCTCTTCTTCTTTTTGTTTTGATTGTCGTTTGTTCGGAAGCCCGACCAGTACTGATCGGGCCAAGGATGCTCACGAAGGAAAACGTTGGCATCCTTGAAGCCCTTGAGGAAAACCTGGAAACTGCCCGGCTTGGCAGGTAGCGGCGTCTTCTTGCGATGGAATTTGCGGCGATCCCAGAAGGGGTAGTGGAAAGACTTAGAGGCAAGCCACACAACATCGGTATACGGAACAAGGTGCGTTCTTAGTTGGCAATCGAGTACGTATGCAGCTGCTTCGCTTACATATGAAAGGTTGGGAATAAGACTGAAAGTTTGTTAGTAACAGAAGTCAGCTAGAGATCTGAGAAGTACTCACCAAGCTCGTCCAAAACAGCATGGAAAGAGGTTTCTGTGAATCCACTTGTTCCATTTGGGATTACCTGCTGCGTAAGGCTCCTCGTCTTTGGGCTTGAAAACACCCACGATCTTGCCATCTGGATTCCGAGCAAAGTAACTGCCAGAACTACCTTGTGAGATCATGCTGGGATGAACTTCTTGCCGAATAGCACTTCGAACGCTTTCTACAATGGTCTCAAACTCTGCTTTTGACATGACGCCCTCGTGCGGGACCGCAGTACTCTCAGCAGTTACAGGGCGGACACCCTCAGGAGGTTGAAAGACAGAATAGTGTATCTCAAGACGTTCCTCTTCGCCTTGCTGGTTCTTGCCCTTGCGCTTGAAGCGCGACGCAATCTCATCGGCCCAGCGCTCAAGCCGAGCATTGATTGCTTTGAGGTCGACACCGGCGCTACTTCCTGAACGGTGACGGAACTTGGGTTGAGAAGATGAGGTCAGAGACTTGGGACTGGCCATGCCAGAACGATGGCGCGGCTGCGAAACAGGCCCATATCGCGGAGCGGCTGCGGGTTGGAGAGATGCGTATGATTGGGAGAGGGGATCCTCGTCTGAGTCGTCACTGAAATCGTCCGCCTGTGCAAGGCGTTCATATCCTGTTGTCGCGGGTCGCGAACGGGGCATATTGGCGATGGAAGGGATGTGATAGTGACTTTATAATGTCGAAAAAGCCATCCCACGCTGTAGGATACGTGTATTCGTGATGTCGAAAGCTACGGCGGATTTTCGTTGCAGTCCTTTCGGTTGAAACGCGCGTGGTTGTGAGTCGAAAGGGGCCGAAGAAAGATGTATACTAAGCGGAAGTACGTGGGTAGTAAGTAGTCTATGTTCTCGTTCCGGAAGAAAAGGAGTAATATAGGTAGTTAGGTAGTGAAGAAGGGAGAAAGAGGAATGAGAAGAAGAAGAAGAAGAAGAAGAAGAAGAAGAAGAAGAAGAAGAAGAAGAAGAAGAAGAAGAAGAAGAAGAAAACAACAACACGTCAACAACAGGAACAGGATATCGCGCTCTCGTTAGACAGTGACAACCAAAAGGAAGCTGGTTGCAGGATGACGATGGTGCCAGTTTGAAGTTGTCATGCTTTCAAGCTTGTGACAGGCCAAAAAGCTTTCCTCCACTTGATTGCAGCCTCCGCGACTTGGGGACTGGGGCCGCCAGGCTTGATTGGTGGATACGTACCCCTGAGTGCCCCCTAAGAAAACCCGGAACGGGGACTGGAAACCAAAACTAACGTTAGAAGGGGGTAAAAACAACAACCACAACAGTGGATGAACAACAAGGGAGACTTATTGGCTCTGGAACTGCTATTTAGGTAAGCCAGGCAATCAATTGGTTGGTCTTTTTCTTCAAGAACTTAATAGCTCCAGATATGAACAAATGCGGGCATGAGTTTATGCTTTTGAAATTGGCTTATTTATGCCTTTCCTCATTTCACTCTATGGCACTAACAGTCCATGCCAGATGTATGCCAGAAGTTCTGGGCAGGCCCTGTAAGTGGTCATGTATCCCCTTCCTCTTCCCTTTCCCGGCCCCGAAAGCTCCGGATGAGGACACGGAACAGACTGAGATCCGGACAATGGCGTCCGCTAAGAGGAACAGACCAACCACTAACTATTACGAGCCCTTTTCAATGGTTGGCTCAGTTCGTTGCTATCGGTCATCAAGTAAACCTTATATCATGAAGATATTCGACAATCCCATATCGATACCCTTTAATTCCCATTCCATTTCCTCTGTGGCAGCATAAGCGGATTCTTTTTTACTTTTCTCTTTGGTTTGTAGCCTTTTAAACTTTGAGGCAGCGTTTAGGATTATTTTGATGCGAGACAGCATTGGACAACACCAGACGAAGAAGTCTCGGCCTTTTGCGTTACATTACACAACAAATTCTGGGTGTGCGATGCTCTCGGAGCAACCCAAGGTTTAGATGCTGCTAGAAACACATCGATCAAATCTGCATTGTTTCCCTACACACATACTTCCCCCCAGATTGAACAAACAAGGAATGAGAATCTTTGAAGGTCGCTACTAACCAACCAACTGACCAACCAACTCGAGACTAGACTGAAGGATATAGATAGGTACTGAACCAGGGCTGAACCAACAAGGGTTGCTTCTCAAGTGCCCTGAGCGCTAACAAAATCCTCTGATCGCGTGCAACTATTTTGGATGGATTGCAAATGCAGGCTGGCATGGTAGGCAAGGAACCAAGCAAGCACCCGACGCCAAAGGTTCGGCACATATATCATTATTGTCCGATGCAAAGGCTGCTGATGATGACGACAACGGTTACAAACATTTCAAAGTGGAATCAATTGTAGTTGTAGCAGCTGCTTCCCTACTGCACATGTTTCTCGATAAGCAATCAGTCTTGCTGATTCATACGGGTTTTGTGTTTCTCAAAGCTATGTACCTTGTCTTTCAAACATGATTTACAGGGCACAAAAGACACGATGAGCGGGCATGTTTCGTGGAGGCTGATACGTTAGCTTCTGCGTCATGGCATGCATCGTCATGTTTCGTCAGCTCTAGTCTGGTTATGATCGTCTGGAGATCAAGAGTCGTTATCACTCTGGGGTAGGCTTTGCTGGCTCGTGGGAAGCCCAAGCCTCTCCATACCAGCTCTAAGTCTGAGGGCGGCCTTTTCCTTTGCTTATGAATTTGTCTTGGAGATTGTGCCACGACAGAGCCAAGACAAGACAAGACAAGACAAGACAAGTCAGTCATGGTTGTAGTCATATTGAGGGACAGTGTAGCGTGGATGTGGCTGTCCAACGGCCCCCTCCGTGTAGCAGCGCGGGGAAGAGGAAATGGGATGGGATGTGTTGAGTTGTATTGGGTGGTAGAGACTTTGACGCCTGGTGAGATGCTGCTATTCAAGGTTCGATCCTGTGTTGAGAGGCTAAGGAAACAGAGTTCAACGCCGGCAGAGAGCCGATCACTTTGCCTTTCCATGACGGATATGCTATGTAACATACAGTATCTTTTATCTGTGTTGATAGCATGGATGGTATTGAGCAATATTGTAGCAACAGAGATAAACAACCACATCAAGGGGATCAAATCACAACAGGGTATATATGCGCACTCATCCAACAAGTAAGCGAGCAACCTGGTAAAGGTGGACGAAATATGAGCAGTGACCATGCCATCCATCATCTGATTGATTAAACAAACATGAGATGAGACGCTTCAAATAAAACAAAAACTGCCTAGGACTGTTGCTTCTAAAAGGCAATGGAAGGCATGGATCGATCCATGTCAAGCAGGCATGGATGGACCCCATGTCTTCCCCCCCGGGATGTCAATGCCGCACACGCATCCCTCCACTAACTTCCCACCTAGAACTAGGTACTAAGGCAGCCTAGTAGGTAGCATCCACCAGATATTCTACACCTCCACCATCTCCCTGTAAGGTCACCTAGTGTCACGGAGTCTCTACTGTACCTAGGTAGGCTCTCCTCAGTCTCTCTCCCTTCAAGGTTTCAATCCCTTGGCCTACCTGGACTACTGCCGTATCCATTCCCAGTTGTTTTGTTCCCCTTTTTGTTTGACTTTTGCACTTTGTCTTGCCATACCTGTTTATATAAATGCAGAGCGAGGCCCTCCAATTCGTCGTCCTCCTGGATGACTGCAAACCAAAGAAAATACCTGAGCCGTCTTGAACTTACATGCTACGGTACCACTGCCACGTCTGCTACCCAACCGTTGCTCAAGTGATCACAGATCCCAGAAGGTTTCTTATTGAACTCTACTTCTGATCTGGTCGCTTAAACTTTTGCCTACCTTTTTTGTTTGTTATTATTGTTGTTCTTCTTCTCCTTCCTTGACCTGACTATAAATTACTTGCCTGCCGTTTCACAACCATCCATCATATCTTTCCTATCCAAGTCTCGCCAAGAGAACAAAAGCACAACATGACTGCTCGAGTCACACCTGGCTCCTCATCCTACACAGAGCCATCTACTACCATGTCTCTGACTGCCGACCACGATGTTCTCCGAGGCCGTAAGAGAGAGCGAAGCATGACCCGCGGCAGCGTTCGCACATTCCGAGCCGCGCCAGCAGACGAGTCGAGCAACCTTCGAGGCCGCTCTCGTCGGCGTGCCGCTTCTCCAGCTCTTAACTACACTTCTCGGACCTCCTCGCCTAGAAGGGTGCCTTCTCCAACTCGACGTCGTCTGCTCCATGCTCGTCTTCGAAGAGAGCACTGCCCTTCCCGTGTTGCGTCCCCTGTTGAGCAGCAGTTGCAGCAGCAGCATCGACCTATTCGTCGAAGGCAGCGAACACGGAGCCAGAGCCGGGGTCCTCGGTTGGAGATGGAGCTCGGCTCCCAACAGCCCGCAGATGGCTTTTCTGGACTGCGGAACGAGGTCCGAGCCTCGTCTTCTGACACCGCCGACGAAGTCAAGTCGGATGCTTAATAATAAAAATGGATAACACGCCTGCACCCACGTTGGACGACCATCTTCCGCTTTGGATTTTGGCATCCTTTCCTTGCCCCACGATCAGATGTATGAAGACGAAAACCGGAAACCAGACCGATACCCATATACTTAATCCCTGTTGTACGATGACTGGATGACTGGATGTCTATTTGTTTATTTGTTTCCTTTTACGCTGCGTTGAGAGCTGGTTATCTCGCACTCACAATGTTGTGTTTTTGATATTGAACTGGCTGCATACGGGAGTTTTCATTTGTTCACACGAAATTGAGATCTCTTGGCTTTACTTTGCTTTACTTCACGTATCTAACTATGAACAAGACGGTATTGGGAGAGCTAGATGGGATATTCTACCATGTATGATGTGGTTCGAAGAGAAAGACATATATACCCTGATTTCATCCAAACTAACAAATCGATGGATCCTTTAAATCTCATACTATTGAGAGAGTTTAATTTGTGATTCCTTCATCCATGTTATTGAGTAGGTACACCAGCTTACACGACAGCTTCGTCTAAGTTTAGAGTAATAGCGATAGGTTGACCGGCCAATGCCTGTCTTCTTCATTAATTGTGAAAAGAAATATAAAAAAATTTGCAAGCTCGTATTTACTATTTAATACATACATACCTACTATCTAGTCAAAGAATTGACTACTCTTGCGAATTTCACCGTCAGGAAATTATAGGTAAAAATCTATGATGTTAAGGAAACGGTCGGCTCCGCTCCATTGGAGTTTTGTAATTGGCCAGGTACTACGACCCTAAGACGTGAGTGGGTAATATGGACTGATATTAACGACATCGATGAATCCAGCCCGACTCGACTTTTTTTCTGCTTTGCCGTAGAGACTGGAGGAGCATTTGGCGTTTTGTGGTATTCCTGTATACTTCCAAATACTCTTCTTCTGTCTTCTATGGTTCTGCCGTGTGTATAATATCGCGTTCATTTATTCTCCAATTACCATTCCCTGCAGCTCGATCTGCATCCGTTGGTCTCGACTCTTTTTGCTTGCCACCAAGCATCACTAATCCCATCCTCGACTTTACAGCCTACTTCGCACTCTCGCACTCTCGCACTCGTCGCCTGGCATAAATGATTGAACGAACAATCGCGGCTATAGAGTCGCGCAGCGTCCATCGGATATTTCAGAGGTCCTCGCATCCGTCTCCAAAGTTGCATCCAGGGTTCTGGCAACATGGCGCCGCCGCGATCGACCTCTCTGGCCCTGGCTCTTTACCCGGCTCAATAAGAACCGCCGACGCTGCAACTACTATAGAGCCAGAAACAAAGCAGCTGAAAGCGAATCTGTTTGCCTCAGTCTTGATGCTCGATTTCCTATATCCGACTTCGACTTTACCTCTTCTCCGTCGACTATACCATGACCTACCCAATCCTCAACATGCGCAGCGAACAGCAATCGTACCCAGTAGACGAGCTTACTCTTCGATACCACCTCCGCCTCCAAACGACGAAGCAGAACCAGATCGAAATGTTTCGGCTGGCGACGACTTGATCCCCAACGAGCCCCAACCCGAGGAAAGTGCGAGTATACAAGTTGGTACGGAGACCCTAATACCAAGTAAAGGTCAGACAGACTTACAACTTCTCCGGAGAATCATGAATACAAAAGGGCGTCACTTTCAGCAAGCTTGGGATTTATACTCTGAGATGAATAACGATGAACGACGTGCTGTACGTGATCCACTGGTCGCCTATCTCTCCCAATCCCATAGCATTGTCGAGACAGGACGAGCTCTCTCCGTCTTTCGCCAAATCCCCCCGGCCGAGTGGAGTAATAAACTACTATCTTCAGGAATTCTTCTCCTTTTGCGATCTGGAGACCTACCTGCGGCTGTGGAGGCTTTCAAAACAGGACTAAAGAATGGAGGATTGAGCCATGGTCTTGAGTTTCTGATGGCCGACACCATCAACTCAAAAAATTGGTCAGTAGCTCTGGATGTTTGGACTTCATATTACAAGAGCGAGGTTGCAAGGAGTCCCCTGCCAAGGCCGAATCTGGATCGATTGGAACAGCTTGGGACCCTTTCTCAAAAAGGAGACCTCTACTTCGCCTTCAGAGCTTACTTGGTTGAAGAAGGCAGAGACCAATACAAAAGTATCCAGAAGGACATGGTCGCTAAGAGAGCTCTCTCTGCCCTACGGAAGTTCTTTGCCACTTTGGCGTTGCGAGAACCATGTCGCCCGGATCAAGCAAGTATTATTCTCGAGGCTCTTGGCAACAACCACGAATACAACTCATATTTGAATACCATGTTTAACCGCTGGTATGATAAGGAAGAAGACCGATATACCATGGAACAGCTTCCCGCCATTTACCAGAAGCAACGGGAATTGCCAGACGCGTCGCCCGCTATGTCTGTGTACCGCGGTCTGTTCAAGGTAAACTTTCCAGCGAACAGGGCTAGACTGGAGGAATTGCACCATGACTGGGTGCGATTCAAAGGCGGCTTGAACCAATGGGGTTACGAAAAGTTTCTCAAGTACTACGCCTCCAGAGGTGATGTGCCATCGGTTCAGAAGCTTTGGGCTCAGTTCGCAAAGGCATATCCAGAGCTACTCAGGGAGCCCCGAGGATTCAACAGTTTGGTCAACGTCTATGCTCAAGTTGGAGACATTGATGGTGTTAAGAAAGTGATGGAAAGAATGGTCAAGGAGTATAATGTCCGGCCGGAGCTTGACCAGTGGAACATGCTGCTCAAGGCCTATATGAGAACCAATGACTATGACGGCGTCCTGGACCTATTCGATCAAATCTCAGCCCAGCATGAGCCAGACTCGTACACGTATGCCCACGTCATGGCGATGAGCTCTAAGAAGGGTGACCTGGATACAACTCTGGAGTACTTCACTAAATCTCAACAAGCTGGCGTGCCCATCACAAAGGAAATGGGGTTGTCTTTGGTAGTGGCATACGGCCGAAATGGTCAACTTCTTGAGGCGGAAAGCTTGTGTATCGAGATGACCCACCGCAAGATTGCTTCCCAAGCCACCTGGAACCAGCTCCTCAACTTCAACGGTGTTGAGGGAAAGATTGATAAGGTGTATGAATTACTTCGGCGTATGAGGGAACTTAGAGTCGAATGGGACGATCAGACCTATCAATTTCTTCTCCAAGCTCTCGTCAGGGTTAACAGGATTCATCCTGCATACAATCTCTTGAAGCGCGCGGTTAATGAACGCTTGTTTCTGGTCACCCCAGAGCATTATGCTATCGTCATGGCTACGGGCGCGCGTCTCGGGGAGGCTCAACTCGTGGAGAATCTCTTCCACCAGCTTCAGAAATCAGAGCTGCCTGTGACTTTTAGCGCTTTGGTTGCTCTGGTCACTTCCGCCGCCAACAAGAAGCCTGGCGCTGACCGAACGAGGGGATTGGCAAACGAATTCGTTGAATACTTCCGCCAGGCCGCCGAGGCTGCCAAGTCGGGCAAAACTCCGTCTGGGGACTTCGCAGATGCAAGCAACGTCGTGGACCTCAAACTCTCAACTCCCGAGATCGGTCGGGCAATTGCTCTACTTGTCGAACTCAGAGAATTTGGCTCGATTGAAGAGCTGATGGGCTTGTTCGTTCAGATCTTTCCTCAGTATCAGACCGGCCAGCGATTCCCGCCTGAAATAATGTCTGCTTTAATGTATGCGCATTACGCGGACCAAAATTACGACAAGGTTTTGGAGCTCTGGGAGAAGACATGGCAAGATGTTTACGATTCCAGCCGGAAACGCTCAGGCGACGGTATTGCTGGTGGTACCGAATACGATTTGTGCCGTGTCGTGGACGTAGTGGCAAGGGCATATGCAGAGAAGGAAGATGCAAAAGGCTTGAGCGATACTGTCGACAAGGTCATTGCAGCAGGCTTCAAGCTCACTCGCCAAAACTGGATAATCATCATTCGCAACCTTTCTGAGCTGGGCAGGTGGGAGCGCGCGATGTACTGGTGCGAGACACTACTGATGCCTGCTTGGGACGGTTGGGCTTACAAACGTGATATCCCAGCCAAGAGACGGAACACTCGAATGCTGTCACCGCCCCCGAGACTCGTTTTGCGTTTGCAGCAGAAATGGCTGGAGATGCGTAAGATGGCGGCCTGGTCTCCAGATGTCTCCCGTCTCCTCTCTACGGTGGAGGAGAAATACCCCCGTCTGTACCACGCTTTCACCACCTCGGAGATTGAATCTATGCCTACAAAGTATTCCGTCAACGGCAAAGAGATTTCAGCTGGTGAGCTTGACGGTGTCCTACAGGGTTTGCCTTATCACTCGCTACTGAAGGTCAAGGAGAACATGAAGCGAGAACTGGAAAAGGAAAGGAAGCGTGAGAGGAGCCTGGGAACCCCCAAAGACACCATGAATAAGGCAGAGTGGAAGCGAATGTTGCACGACAAGGTTCACCGATACGCCAAGATGTGGTTCTCTGCGCGCAAGAAAGCCTACGATGAGCAGTTAGTAAACCTGCGGGGTTTCGAATCCACAGGGGACATCAATATCGAAGCAAAGGACATGGCGCATGAAGATGCAGACCATCAAGAAGCCCGCGAGCGATTCGCTTACTGGAATGAATTTTGGGATCGTTATGACCAGCGCCGTCACGGCGATATGAGGAAGAAGCCGGCCCGCCCTTCAGGATTCCATAGAAAGAATCCTTTGGAAGCGGAAAAAATAAGAGAGTGGAGGAACAGCCGCCGGGGGCGGAACACTGATGATGACTGATAGTCTACACTACTGGGCTATGTATAAGCATGGTCACATGCATGATAGACGTTAAATTATGACTCAACCACTATAACATTGTCTCAAAAGGAATGCCTTGTCATCCCGACGTTCTGAGAACTGGACCATCACCTAAACCAAAGAACTTCGTGTTCGTTGTAGATATTCGATTATCTGTCTAGTTTCGGTTATTAGATACAAACCTAACCTGGCATCGAGATACTCCAAGCGCCATGAGAAACTCCAACTCCTTACCCAAGCTCAAATAATGCATTCGCCCCAATCTGATAAATAGCAACTACGCCTTTCAGAGCAGTCAATGCTCTGGTCTATGCTCCAAAATCAAACTATCCAAAAGAGTGAAAACAGTCCCGTGCTATGACGGTGTTTATGTACAGGAAAGCATGTTTGGCCATGCCGTGTTTGACGAAATATGTAACAGCTTTTGTCTAGGGAGACATATCATCTTGACGAGATGTTCCTGGGGGTGAAGGCTGCTTGACCCCTAGTGAACGCAAGCGCTGAGAGAGCAAGCCCTCTGCACCGCCTAGTGAACCCGATCTATTTAGAGCAAAGGCATTGCCGCCATATCCCGGCTCACCTTTATTAAGTTTCTCGTAGAGTGCAGGTCCCGCGGACTGATCGTTGTTCGAATCCTGGGTTGAAGGACGACTGACTTGAAACTCACCAGGGTGACGAACATCGGTACCAAAAGCAGCAGTGGTATTTGTGCTGTTACTGACATCGCTGCTCGTTCGTGCATGACCAGGAAGATAGAAAGGAATAGGATCCACAGGCAAAGTGTTGCCACCAGCAGAGCCTCGAGAAGGGGAATCGTTGGTAGGCAGCATGCTATCCATAACGTCGAAATTGTGACACGAACCTGGAAAGAAGCCCACACTTCGTCTGCGCGAATCCTTATCCACGGCTAGCATAGCAGCCGGGCCAGACTGTGTAAGTAAAGGCGGATGCATCACGCGAATAGGTTTGTAAGGGGTATATCGAGGCTCTGGCCACGTTGTCTCGTTTCTGAGTTTCTCCTTGCCATCAGGAACACGGTTTGCAAAGACGATCCTGATACTCTTGTAGAGATAATATCGACCTTTGGCAGGGCAGCAAATGTGCAGGTGAGCCAGATATCTCAAGATAGGACGACCATCAGTGCTTGCTTCAGATATGGCAGGGGCGTTGTCTATGATGGGCCCAGCTGAGTAGCTGCGCTGACGCACAAATGTCTTTGTTCCTGGCTCCATGCCTGTCAGATCATAGGGGACCAGGAACAGTTTGACAGCAGTCTTATTTGGGTTTTTGATGATGATCTGAATCTGTCCCTTTTCTGGAATCCGATAGCTTCCACCTGGAGGGGCTTTTGCAGACCCAGATCCGGACCGGCGATTGGCTCGAGAGTTTCGACGCGAGACATGCTCAGAAACATGATTCTCGAGACCAGTATCCATCACATCCTCTACAGGTCGCCTTTCCGCACGGCTCTGTGCCTTCTTCTTTGCCCGATGTTCATCATCTGGATTGGAAAGTCCATTCTCAAGGTCGATTTGACCGACATACGGGCTCGGGCCATCGTCTGAGTTAGAACGTCCATGTGATGTGCTGCTATAGCTGTAATATACAGCTGGAAATGAGAGGCTGACGTGCGGTGGGCACTTCAAGCTGGACTTGCATTTGCCCTTACCCAGAACGCCGATTTGTGCGACAAAGTCCAGTGGCTTAGAAGGAGTCGTCGACATGCGGCCTCGGAGAATGCTCTCCTCATAAGAGCCAACCATGGATGCATGCTGTAGTGGTGACGCCTCTGCTGCTAAAGATGACCTACGCGGTCGAAGAAGTACTGTCATTGGCGGTGATGCGCCGGGTTGCATGAAACTTGGAGTCGAAGTCAATGATCTTCGAGGTTGGTGTGCCTGGTATGGAAATGCTTCTCGTCGATACGAAGACACACGTTGAGGTAGCGAGTATCTCGGCGAGGGAGACATCCATGGTGACGAAGCGGTAGATTTTGGCGTGCAGTGACTTGTCCCAACATATCCGGTGAAACTAAATAGATCTCTGGGCAAAGACATGTCGTGTTCCTCAGAGCTTTGAGCTTGTACCAAAGGACTTGTAGGCGGCTTGTATACAAAGCTAGAGGACAAAGATGAAGACAGAGGCGAGTTGGTGGATCGGAAACTCTCGGCGCTTGCTGGAAAGGGAACTCCTTTGTCGTGCTGGAACGGCGTATAATGTCGAGGAGGAGAAGTCGCGATCCATGGGGTTTCTGCTGGTGCAGAATGTCGGCCATGATGCGCTCTAGCGGCCGGTGTAGTGCGGTCCCTGGCTGCTGCTTCTTCCTCGGAAAAGTTACCACTGTGCAGTGCCGATCTTGGTCTCTCGATACTGAGGCCATCGCGTAATCTGTTGTCGAGATCGGACTGAGAATCGATCTTTTCGGGCGTTATTTGGGCAGGTGCAAGCAACGCTGAAGGCTCAATGGGCGTCTGGGGGTGCTTTGTCTCAATATCGGAAGTTTGGTGCTGGATAACAGACTCAAGCTACAAACAAAATGTTAGCAGAAAAGGCTTACGTACCAAACATGAATTGGAACGTACATGTCGATTCGGGATCCATATCGGAGGAGACTGCGCTCTCTTAAGTTTTTCGATTAATGAAGCTCGATCCGATATTGTGTTCTCAGCACCCGCATCTCCTTGAAGAGTTTCGGACCGTGGAGGACTGTCCGGAACGGGCCCCTCGCATAGTTCAGTACGGATGCTTTCTTCTGAAAGACGTCTCGGTTTTGAAGAAGGCACAGAGATGGGGGATGGCTCGATAGGTTCGGGGTCGGGTTCGTGATTATCTAAATCGGCTTGGAAGATAGGCATGACGGCGATATTTGGAAGCTGTAACAGCAGCCGTGCAGTTTCTGAACAAGATCCGTCATGAACAGGCAAAGACAAAAGAGTCAGAAGGTGGTGGTTTTTTAAAGGTAATTGTCATTCATGCAGGTGTTGGTTGCCGATATTGAGGCTGGGGTGCCTTGCAGATCAGATCAAATCAATTTATTGTACTGTAAGAGCAGGCCAGGATGTTGAAGCTGGTACGGCAAAGCTGGACGGAGTGGGTATGATAGATATACATATCATGCCATGCAAGCCATACATAAGAAATGTCTAGCACGGCGTGGGTCAACAAGGTGGTCGAGAAAAAGCGAATCTGGATATGGGGAATCTAGGATTGTGGGACGTCATCCACCGATATGACGACAGTTAAAAACAACGACGATGGAGAGTCTAGTCGGTCCCGTCTTCCCCGGAAGAGACCAGAAGATTGCAAGAAGGACAAGAAGGTAAAGATGAAAGAGAGGAAGAAAGAAAGTTGTATTAAAGTGGAAGCAAGAAATGATCACGCGATTCGTAGTTGGTCGTGGTAAAAGATTGACAAGGTAAGTTGTAACTAAGAGGAAGGGAGGCGGGCAGAAACGGCAGGGTCCAGTAAATGACACGACAGGACGTTATTCGGGCCATCACCAACTGGGGCCGATGGCGGTGAAAAAGTCCGGCGTGTATAATTCATTCCCTAAAACAAGCCCAGTCGGGTACATGAGTGAATACCGGGCTAGCATAGACCTCATCAGTATTGTATTAGTACTGTAGGTAAGTATACCTGGTGGCCCAGGTAGAGCTGGACAGGTGTGTTCAAATAGGGACAGTAATTCTCTGCGCCAGAAGCACAGAACTCATATGCCCGACCTGAGTGATGATTGATTGATATTCCGATTGTTTCCAACATCAAGAAGCTTGCGGTGCATTCTGCATTCTCTGCGTGACTTGACATGACAGTACATACATAAATTCAGTCATGAGGTGGAGTCAACATCCCTGGCCCCAGATATGCCACGACCTGCTAATGACGTTTCTGGTTTGGTCTAGGATGAAGCATCTCAAATGAACTCCATTTTGCGACTCACAAGACACGGCAAAAAGAGGAAACTTTTTACAGCGCTAATGCTAAGCTACCTACTCCGTACCTACCTAGGTACAGTGAGAGACCAGTCCCTTGCGGATATCTGACGATTAGCGCGGCTGGGAATGAACCCTGATATACCTAGGCCTAGCTAGGTACCTACCTACGGACGGATACAGTGGGCTGGCATTTTGCTTCTGCTGTGCTGTGTGTGATGCAGTCTTGACGTGTAAGTTGAGCGGGCAATAAGACAGCCAAAGAAGCAAGCTGAACCAGGAACAACCAATAACTAAGAATGACGACACGGATACTGTGCCCCCATTAAGCATCAACAGCTGTTCAACTACCTGTCTGTCCATAGACGGACCTAGCGGGCTTTTGTTTGTGTGACATGGCACTGCATCTTTGACCCAAAAGAGTTGTACCGGCAGTTTCTCAAACAGCCCAACTCAAGACCCGGCTCAGCCATTTGATGTTGTAAGAAAGGCAGAGCAAATGGTACCGAGGCTAGTAGATACTAAGTAATTACCGAACTGATTGATGCTTTTATCTTGGTACCTGGATTGCCTGGTAGAAATAAAGTGTGCTATCTACCTACCTAGGTATCTAGCAGTCTTGAAATCAGATTACAGTGCAGCTCCATTTAAATGGCGTTCAGCCATTGGGTGCTCACCGAGAATGAAGTGGACCCCTAAGCTCCTTTCTAGGTAATTCTCATCATCATCAACAACGACAACCCTCATAGAGAACTCGCAAAGTCATACCCAAAAATGGCTGCTAAAGACCAAAAAGAGGGTGCCGATGCTGCTACAGAAGCCAAGAAGCCTAAGCATGGCTTCAGGGTCGGCCCCGAGAATTTACCAGACGGCCCTTGGCGCAGAAAAGGTTGGTCGCATTGTCCTGTTTTTCACCTTGGGAAAATTTTCATTCACGTCGCATACTTACACTTTATCGCACAGTCACCAAAGTCAAGAAGGAGCTGATTCACAAGGCAAAGGTCAAGAAGGCTTATGCGAAGATTAAGGCTCGTGAACAAGAAAATGCGCAACCGGCAAAGACAACCGAGCCTGCTCAGGATGAGGCTCCCGTAGAGGGCGCTGGCGAGGCAGGGAACCCGGAAGAGGAGGCTGAGAAGATGCACCCCACGCGACATCTCATGCTGGCAGATGAGGCAAAGGCCCAGGAGAACTCGGTCGGCGAGCCCACTAGTGACGGCAACAGACGGCGCACACGACGACCTGGCTACTACGAAAAGCAACTAAGCAAGGCGGCGCAACTTCGCCAGGAGCAAGAGGCGCGGCAAGCTGAGTTTCAGCGTAGACGTGAAGAGCGCGAGCAAAAGTTGGCCGAGAGAGACCGGTACAAGAAGGCCATGGCCAAGACTAGGGATCGCAATGGCAACAAGAAACTTGGCAGGGAGAGTTCATTACTTCTCGACAAGGTCAGAAAGATGGTTGCTGAGAAGAAGTAAAGAGACCGAGCGACATGGTTTAGTTTGCGCATGAAAGAGAATGAGAGGGCGTTCAAGAGATTTTGTTACTGGGTTAGACAAAAGTTGACACACAAGTTTGATACCAAACGGCCGCTATAATCACATCAATTCAAGGCCATATGATTAATTAAGTTCACACTGTCTTTGATCATCGTGATATGAGACGCGTCAGTGGCAGTAATCGTCACAAATCTGTGCTCATGAGAATATCTGTAAGCGCCATGTCAAGTCTGAGATTTCGTTTCAAGACGCTTCATATGAAGCGTTTGCTTTCGCCATATTGGTTTTAGTTTGAGTATTTTGTATCGACTCACCACATTCTGTGACAGCATGCTTGTGTAAGTCTGTTTAGGACAAAGCTATTCACTATTGACGTCTAACATTTGCCAAATCATGTGAAGTGTCACTCAGGGACAAAATGAGACACTTGAGATGTAAACTACCATCTGTTGTATATCCGTAACTCAATATGTTGCCATGGCCTCAATAGGGACAGCCTTGCGAGCATCTTGAACTTGAAGATATCGAGCACCGTGATATAGCCCCTAATCAAGTCATTCTTGCTATCTCAATCAAACACTCCACTCCATTGAGGGATTCACCACGAGGATGGAGTTCTAGGATAAAAAGCTTGTCAGGTTTAGTGTGTATAAAAGTGATCATATAGTCTGCCACTACCCGACATCACTATGATGCTTGACTGTAGGCGTTACATCCATGATATCCAATTTTTAAGATCCGGTATAAGTTGCAGACGCGCTTACTCGTATTAGGCCAGGGGAGCAAGGCAGTAAGAGCTGGTACTTTTCAAACAGCCGCTGGTTAAAGGCTCAAACATGAAACTTGATGGCATCGGCTGAACAGCCTTAAGTGGTCAGATGTTGTATCGATCTGCGCGAGCCAGGCTCACCCGCAATTGAGAAAATAGCCGAAAAGAGATACAGTAACGGGAAGGAAAGAATGAAAAGAAAAAGGAATTCCATAATTTGCAAAAAAGACAACTTGAAACGGGTAGAGTTGATGGAGCTGGAGTTTCATAGATATGCCTCGCTGGCTGGCAAAGGAAGTGATCACCTCGGCGTACCTAATGGAAAGACGGAGCCCGAAGTGCCCCATTCATCTGGCTGAGTGAGCTTCGTTTACAGCAACCAAGGCTGTGTACAGACAATATCATGATGGTTGCAAAATAGTATACGAGCACACACGGCTAGCTAAGCCAAGTGTGATATTTGGTTTGACTATAAGCTGACACACAGGCAGTGAGTGAGTGGTAGTGATAGTGACATTTGACAAGGAATCGTAGTCTCAGCCTGCAGACTTGTTTCCAAATACGACTCTGCATATAATTAAACGTGCTGACAAGTGAAAGATCAGACCGTTTGATGCTCATATTTGAGGGAAATTGAAGTTCCAGGGACGTGGTCGTGACAAGCTCCAGTGGAAGCATCGGGACCCTTGCTTTCGAAACCGATCCATGCAGCCATGTCCACCCGACTATGCCCCTTTCTCACACTTGCATTGAATATCTTTTCAGGGTCGTTGGTTTCATGATGAATGTACTCCATACCGTCGGCCAACTTGAACAAGAGGAAGTGCTTGCTGAATCTTGTTAGAGTACAGATCATCAGGTCCTGGGTTTTGGGCTGCTAGGGTTGCTTTTCAGATGGGGGGAGAGAGAGAGAGGCAGAGAGGCAAACCAGTTCTACATAGAGTATGTTGTTCTACATAGGTAGTTAATACTTAGACTCTAATGTTATACAGTGTTCTACCGAGGCAAGGGAGACGATCCTCTCTTACCTGTCCATCCACGTTTCATGATGTGTGTCTCGTCAATGCATTGTGAGTCCAGCCTAGGTCCGCAAAATGTACGTACGGCAAGAAAACCCAACCAATTTGTCTGAAACAGCGGAACGTGAAGCACACAATACGTACGTACATCTTTTCTTTTCTTTTCTTTTCTTTCTCCCCTCTCTACCGGCAACTTACCGACTTTTCGATTTTCCATGCACCTCCTTGCTTTGCCCGTCGTTGATCTTCAATTAGGAACCAAAAAGCAAATCTGTTAGAGGTACACATAATATGCACTGAACCTAATTTATATGGCTGCTTGCATCTGGTTCTATCGTATCAGGCGGGCATCCGTCTAATGGATAAGAGTTTGTACAACTGTATAGGTACCTAAGTAGGTAGTTACTAAGGTACGTAGTATTGCGTAGCAGGTACCAATTGGCAATTGTGATGGCCCTGAAGCTCTCCTGTGAGGTTAATTTGCCACTGGCTGAGTCTGCTGAACTTCATTCCTCTGCATTCAAGGTCCCAGACCCAACCTCTAAGTTCCCATCCCTTTGGCAACTCACCACCTAAGACCTTTACTATAACTGCAATGGTAATGTTCATTGCGTATTGCATCTCTGCAAAAGCAATGTCTCGTTAATGATCCTATCCCCCCAGACGCGGGGTCTGAGCTGCCATCAGACGGGATCGACGCTGCAGAGAAGCTCGATCCCCTCCCCTCCATACCTAAGTACTGTACCTGTCCGTGATCCAGCCGCGGCCGCCACAAGCGCCTCTTTTTCTGCATTGCATTGCCTGTTCCTGTTCTTCCAACATAGATCAAGAATTGTGCCTTTCTTTGACCAAAGCTTGACTTGACCTGATCTATCTTGTACGTCCCTTTCTGCAGCCTCTACTCAAGGTTGCCCCTATGACTTTGCGTCTAGCGGCATGCGCTAGCTAGGCGTCAGGTCTGTCTGTTTCTTTTAAGTGCATTGCTAGTCTCAGGGCCGTCTATTTGATGGAGGCGGGAAAGAGATTGATTGTAGGATGAACTACCATGATAGGTTTGAGCGTACAAGATTGTCAATCAAAGCAATACTCAGCTCTCTGTTATGTCGCCTGTCACTCCAAAAGACAGTTGACGTTTGCGCCTACCAGCAACGTGGCATCTTGGCAGAAATTACAGTCTTGACTCACCTCTCGTTCGACTTGATTGATGTCGACAGATTCATGGTCTATGAATAATCAATCCTGCAGCACCTCCTTATTATGCAGCTCAAGGTTTCCCTAGCCACCTAGACTATGCCGTAGCAACGCATACAAAGCTAATTTGCAAGCACGTGAAAGGAAAGACGGGAGTTAATGGCCAGGTATCCTACTCTGCTGCTGCTGGATGTATGTATGCTCCCCAATCAAGGGATATTCAATCGTTCTGCGACGTGGGCCAATATCATTCCAATACAAGCCTCCCTATTATGGCCGATGTTGAATTGTTGGGTGGTTGACCGCAGCAATGTACATACATCCCAGTATCCGTATCTGGATATCAAACAGGCTGCAGGGCGGAAGTTTTTATTATACGTCCAATCAGCCTGTGTGTGTTTCGTTCTTAATCGAATCAAGGTTTGCCGTACTTTATAGGACCAAACAACAGATGGACGGGCAGTATTACACGGCATGTATCGTAGGATCTATTGTATCGCATCCCCATACGAGACAACAAATCACCAGATTCAACTGCACGAAAAACCCCCGATGTTTGTACTACTTTGTGATCCCTGCGCCTCTGGGTAAAAAAGCCCGACCGCTCAAAGCACTCGACATCTGTTATTGAATGACAGCCTCCTAAAGATGGGTACCTTGGTGAGACTGGATACCTACTAACCTACCCAGGTCCATATCACCTCGAGCCACCTAAGCATCTGCCAGCCCAAACTTGGAACGGTTAGGGGCCGTTTAGCGCGCAGGTCCCCTGAGGCTTGACCCCTCTTGCTGTTCAATGTCCCAGGCTTAGTGGGTGATCCCCTGGGCCCCGAGGAACCCCCCTTTAGACAGGAACATCCAGCTCTGAGTCCCGCCCGTCTGAGCTGGACTGGAGCCCCCCTCCAGTGGTTGAGTGGCTGGCTGTTCATCCCATCCACATTCGGATCCCACAAGACGTCTCCATTCATTCCAATCTATCCTTCTCTTTCCAGAACCACGACATATCCGGATCCAATCCAATACATCCGCTCTTTCTATTCTTGCCTTCGTCTTGTAACGGACCCGAACATAAAGTCAATGTTTCTTATCATACATCATCCCTTTGATCTTATTTCGTCGTTGCCCTTGTCGTCGTCTTTCTATGCCCTGGATTGTATTTCCCGTTTGGCACACTAGACTACTTCATCCATCTTACATACAGCCACCGTCCATTCCGTTGTACGCCGATCCGTCCTGCAGTAGCGATATCAACTGGGACATTTCCCTCCATAACATCGCCCATCACACATCGCTTAGCTTAGCTTCTCTCTCATAGAGATTTCCTCGCTTCCGTTGCCTCCTACGTCGAATCTACAATTACAGCATCCTACTCCAGACCCAGGCGACCTTCTTCCAACGACTCCATCGTTGGACACCCCTTGTCCGTTTCTCAACCTGGGCCCTTGTCCTCATCAAACCCTCCACATACCCCCTGGTTTGGCTTGGTTCCGTCTGCTTGCTGCTTGCTGTTGGCTTTCGCTCTCGCTTTGGGCGCCGACTTTGACTTATTACCCTGACTTTAACTGAGCTGTCCACCACTTCCTGAATTTGGACCCCGTTCTCAAGTTCTTGTCAGTCTCCCTCTGAGTAGGGGTACTACCGTGCGACACTATCAACAAATATTGCTACCCCGTTCGATCGAACACCTGCCGACCACCTCAACAACTTCCCTCTCGCCCCGATTTCTCGACGACTTACTCCCGCCGCAATTATTGGTCCGACTCCTTTGCTACCCACTACGACCTCGTCCATGACGCCTGCCCTTTAGCTGCGTCGTGTCGCTTGCTACCTTGGGCTGCAACAATTTTGTGTCTGAATGCCGTATTCACTCTAGCTAGGCACCAAATTTCGATCGCTTCGTCCCAAGTTACGACACCGAGTTTCACTCTTACCCCAACACATCGCCCACCATGGCTAGTATCGTGGAAGACTATCTGGAGAGTCCAGGGATGGAACAGGAGACCGACGATGTCTTTCCTTGTAAAGGCTGTGGGGATGTAAGTTCTGCTCTGTCTAAAGGAAACTTCGGAACATATCGCTAACGAGATGGAAAGATTCTCGAAGAAGGCAAAGCTTTTGAACTAGGTACGTGAAGGATTAAACAAATGCAGGCTTCTTGTGATGTGCTCTGGTGGTTCCAGACCATCACTAGCACTTCACCGCAACAATTACAAATAGGATTTCGTCATATGACACAGCAAGCTAACACTCTTAACAGCCGGAAACCGATGGCATCTTGATTGCTTCCGATGTAATACCTGCGGCACACTTCTCGACTCTGACGCGAACCTTTTACTCCTTGGCGATGGATCTCTCATCTGCA
This sequence comes from Fusarium palustre, assembly GCA_014899045.1. Lineage (NCBI taxonomy): Eukaryota > Fungi > Ascomycota > Sordariomycetes > Hypocreales > Nectriaceae > Fusarium > Fusarium palustre. The sequence goes on along the minus strand of JAAVUH010000175.1, from coordinate 56,296 downwards.
ACAACTGCACATACAGCTGCAGCGCCTGCGGCAATAAGATTGAAGACCTGGCTATCCTTACTGGGGAGCAGGCGTTTTGTGCCACATGTTTCCGTTGTCGCAACTGCAAACGTAAAATCGAAAACCTTCGATATGCACGCACTTCCCAAGGCATATTCTGCATGGGCTGCCACGAAACGCTCATGGCCAGGCGTAGGAAAAAGTCAAAAGCTGCAGCCGCTGCAAAAGCGAGAGAGAAAGAGCATTCACCCATGATCACAGAAAAGTCGTTGCCCGCTCTACCCGCGAATGCCATCCCACCAAATGCCTTCTCCAACGACCGGGTAGATCCTGATTCAGATACTGCCACCGAGCTCTCTCCACGACCTCGGAATCACACTCGTCATGAGTCTTCGTCTCGCAGTAGCTCACGGCCAGCTCGTTCTCCCGAGCGGAAGCCAGACGGTTTAAACCTGCCCGCCACGACCTATCGAAGTAACCGTAACTCAGCTATGATGTCTCGGACGGAAAACTCCAACGACGACGGCTTCCTCATCTCTGTCGCTCTGGACCCGAGTCCGCATCCAACACCAAAGTCGACCTCCGACAACATGACAGAAGGCAAACCGAAGGACCGAGACTATTTCGGTGCAGCAAAGCCTCCATCTGAGAAGAGGAGCGACTCCCGTACCTCCACCCCACACATTGCTTTCCAGGAAAAGGGCCGTCAGCCATCTGCTTCAGAGCACGACACTCCACCCAAGTTACCTGATCGAAAGCATTCTAAACCCCCACGACCGGAGTCTGTGAAACCGTCACCCGCTATCGATGAAAAGACCCAGAAGACGAGCGGTCGCCGCCCGCCCACCGAGGATTTCAAGCTACAAGAGGCCCCTAAGAGCAAGAAGCTGCTCTCAAGAAGCAGTTCACAGTCATCAAATATACCTGCGGAGACAAGTTCCGTGAGAACTAGTAACGGACAACCAGGTAAGGCTGGTCACAGTGGTCTGCCTCATTCTGATAGCAACGCAACCACGCCCGCCTCCCGTTCATCGCTGGAGTCGAGGTATCTGGATGAGGAAGAGCTTCGTGCATCGATGGATTCGTCGACAAGAACATCTTCTAGACCAGAGAACGCAAAGCCCCTTGCTAGAAAAGACGTTCCCTCTTCTTCTAGTAGAACTGGTAACTATCCGTCCGAGTCCCGTGAAAGCTCACAGGCACTGACAGAAAGCATAGTGAATGGTAGCAGCCGACAGCAAAGCCGTCAAGAATCCCCCGAGGATTCTACTCCCACACGCCAAACTCCCTCACGAAGCATTTCGGAGCAAAAGAAGACCGACACGTACATGCAACCACGTTCTGCACCTGCACCTCCGAACAACAGGGGTCATACTGCAGGAAAGGAGTCCTCTAAGGATGACGGCAGCTCGCCCAAGGTCTCACCAAAGCTACCTAGATGGAGTAGTGGTGGGGACTTGAACATGGATGAGGACATGGCACGGATACTAGGCACCGACGAAGGTTCATCCTCGATACTCCGCAGAGTTTCTAACGCGGTAAGACACGGTCGCACCGGCAGCGTGGAGTCACCACATCAGATGCATCCAGGAAACAGGCACACCAGGAGCATCAGTGAAACTACACGAGCTACTGGATCACCCCGCTGGCCCAGGACACCCGTCGCTGATGATTACCATGCGCAGGATATCAGCAGCCCCATGTCACTGACGGCAGGCGACGACCCTGCTTTTCTCAAACGACAATTGCGAAATTCGGAACAGCGAGTTGCGGAGCTTGAAAGGCAGTTTACTACCGAGAAAGATCTCAAGAGCCTCAACAAGAAACTTGTCGAGAAGCGAAAGACTGTTTCTGTTCTCGACACGCAGACTGAGATTATGATTCGACAGTTGGAAGTGTTGGCAGGATATGTCGAGCGAGCCAAGGAAACCAAGACACCCGTAGACCCTCGAGATTTAGAGGAGTCCGCTATCAAAGAGTTTGTTCAGAAGCTCGACAAGGTCAAGTCGGCCATGTCTGCCACTATCGAGCAACTTCACGAAGAGCGGGACCTGCTGTGCGAAGAGAAAGATCAAGCTATTGCGGATCGAGACCGCGCCCTCCTTGAATTTGAGCAGTTGTCGTCCAAGAACGCGCAGCTTGCTGACATGAACAATGATCTAACACACCAGATTCAAGAACGCTTCAAGTCACAGATTGGAGGCGATATCAAGTCTCCTGGCGCTCTTGGCATATATGCCGGTAAGGGCCTTAACGCCTCGTCCATTAACCTTGACGCTGCAAGTCTATCAACAGGGGCCACTCTGGTTCCTGCCGACGAGGATACTATTGTCGAAGCTGGCCCTACTGTGGTGCAGGTCAGGAAGGGACAGGCCAAGAAATTTAACTGGAAGAAGGGTTCCAAGGGATTGGCTCAGGGTGTTGCAAAGGGTGTCAACAGAGCTGTTGTTGCCTTCCAGAATGATCGCGAAAGGATGCAGCAACAGGGCGGGCTGAGCGGAGAGAACATTGGCATGCCCTACAATATGACAGTGGCCCAGGTTGAAGCGCCAGCCGGCCCTCCTTCCAACGGCCATGTCTCGCACGAGAAGCACGGTGCTGCTGGAGCGCAAGCCAGGAGGCAGGAAGAGCGTGAGCGTGAACGCCAAGGCTTTGGCTTCTTCGGAAAGAAGAACGCGATGCCCAAGTCTGGCTCCGCAGGTACCATAAACAACGCTGAGGCAGCTGAACCTCCAACAGTTCTCTTCGGGTCCGATCTTGCTGAGCGAGCCGACCACGAGCGCCGACAGATTCCCAGTGTAGTGACGAGATGTATCGAAGAGGTTGAACTCAGGGGTATGGATCAAGAGGGTATCTACCGAAAGACTGGTGGAAATTCCCAAGTCAACATGATCAAGGACGGTTTCAGCAAAGACGAAAACTTTGACATCTCGGACCCTGATCTGGATATCACTGCCGTCACCAGTGTACTGAAGCAATACTTCCGCAAGCTTCCGATACCCCTGTTGACGTTTGACGTCTATGAGCGCGTTCTTGAGTCGAATGGTGAGTTTGGTATCCTGCTCTTGAAGAGGCTGACGAAATGCTAACGACCAACAGCCATTGTTGATGAAGACGAACGAAGTGATCACCTACGTAAGACGTTTGCTTCGATGCCTCAACGTCATCGTGATTGTCTCGAGTTCCTCATGTTCCATCTTGCACGTGTTGCTCAGCGTGAACCTGAAAACTTGGTATGTAATACCCATCATTATACATGTTTCTCTTGAAAGCTAACATACTTCTTCAGATGTCTCCCAAGAACCTGGCTGTCGTCTTTGCACCCACCATCATGCGCGACACAAGTCTTGAGCGCGAAATGACGGATATGCATGCCAAGAACCTTGCGATACAGTTTGTCATTGAGAACAGTAATACGATTTTCGAGGATGCTTAGAGAGCTCGAAATATCTATACGAACAAGACTTATGAACACCGTATCTCATCTTTTGCGAGATCAAGACCGAGACCATCAAGTTGTGGTTTCTTGGGTTACTCTTACAGAGACGCGATCTGACAAGGATCGTCATGGAAAAGGGGGGAAAAGAAAATTATTCGGGCACTTATTGGATTTGATAGCGTCGACGCTGGGTTGCTTGCATGTGTCATCCAACCTGCAGGGCGTTTTTGTGCCAGGACATTTAATGATATCCAATTCTTTTCTCACGACTGCTTGCTTGTTTTGTTCTTCTGGCCATGAATGTTTTGGTCATATCATTTCGATGCATTGTTGACGATGGCGGTTTGGTGGACAGGAAGGGGAAGGAGTATTGGTTAACTTGTGTACGTTGATGAAAGGTGTTTCTCGTTAGGATGACTGTTTTTTTACTCAGAGGTATTGGCTGTATCTTTCTCACGCCTCTTTGATGCAAGACTTGTAGCATTAGGCTTATGACATATATTGCCAACTTAGGTCTTCAACCAGAACAGTATTGGTAAATGTCATGTCATTGCCAGATCCCGTTATCTGCACAACTCAATATCGAGCAAAGAAGGCATTGCCATTCTTGTATACATCCGGCCTCCAAGGGCGTCGCCAGTTGCACCACGACCAAGGCGAAGGAGGGGAAGTAGCGGCATGTCTTCCTGGATCCAACCACTGCTCACTCTTGGGTATCGTTCATAGACTGCACATTCAGCCTCAGCCCTTCACCTGAGCCTAGTCTTGGTATATTAAAGACTCTTCTTCGCACGAATGGAATCTATCATCTCGTTCTTTATCCGTACTCCATCCGTCCTAATAATAATACTAATTCATCATAGCTAACAAAGGCACGAGCAATGTAGTAGAAAGTCATCAACCGTAGAGGATGGCTTATTACGGGACCAAGCTAGTAGCTCCTGCCTGGGTCGACTCGCCTGACATCCAAGGTACCTTCGACATCTTTCAGAGCTGCATCGAGACGCTTATGGCTTGTATATATACGGCCCTGCATCTCGACGTTCCCATCAAGACGGCCTGGCACGAATTGCTCCTCTATAAGCTCAAGTGGACTGCCATAACCCTCTCTGCACCTGAGATTTCACTCTACATAGTAGCAGACTAACTACGACAAGCCTGCAGTCTTAAATCGAAACTTCGTCCCCTGCAGACGGTTTGCTCTCAAGATAAGGAGCATGTGTGTTTATCCCGAGACAAGACAATACAATGCATCTAAATTAGTGTTGGCTGACACCTATGTCTCTAGATGGATATTTATATATCCTATGATTCTTTCATTGTCATGGGTGGCGTGCGGATGAATGTCGACGATGTCTTGTCTCTCCCCGACCTTCACGGCAAGGCCTTCCGATACTTTAATGCTGCGAACGGTCCATACTCGGTTCTATCGGGCCCCCAGACTGTGATTTTGCTGGCGGAAAGAGGGCACTGGATACCTATTTCGAAGAAGAAGATCGACAACAAGAGCAAAGCCGGCTACCTTCAGAAGCTGCTCGTGTTGATCCATATAATGTGGATGAATGGTGATGCAATATATCATGCTAAAGACCAAGATATTACCCTTCAATTTGCTAGATATTCACGCGATAGTTCGTGTTGCATATGCCGTATTTCTCTATCTATGTTGGTTCAGCGTTGATTGAAAGAATGGGCTGGAGCGTGGTCTTTGGCTAACTATCGTTAGAAATGTCTTGATATTCATGAACCAGGAACCATCCAGCCGGGAGCTTTCAAGGGAGAGATACCAGTCTTGTTGTGACGTCAATTCTAGCCAAATAGGTCGACCAAGTTTTCTCTTTTTCCTCCTCAGGGAAGTCCTGATGAGACACCGCCGCCCAGACGAGGTAGGCTAATGTAGCCAGACTAGGTTAGAGTGTCATTTACACTCATCTCTGATGATGCTCAAGAAAACGAAGGACTTCGACCACTTTATGGTACACCTGGACCCTTATAGACGTGGATGGAGTTGTACCAGGTAAAAGAGCCGGCGGCATCTAGTACTTACAAGCAACCAAGCAATACATGGGTTGAAATGTTTCCTTATTTATAAGTGGTAATAGATATAAGTATAGCATTACCACGTTCCCATAATCTCTACCCTATAGTACTGGCCTTGAGTTATCCAAGAGGACGAGCATGATGGCAAGAAATCAGGCCAATGCGTTTTGTATAAACGTGTCAAATTACAAGCTAAGTAAGTCTACGGTAGTCAAGGCCTTTATAAATAAACAGCGCAACTATTCAATAGTCACAGCTCGAGAATGCAAAATCAATAACGTCATTTCTGCCATCAGTGCAATATCGAAATGCAAACTCGACACCTTTTTTCTGCCCATCACTGTTTCCGATAAGGCTTATTCCAAAACACCAACCCGATCCATATCAAGTAGTCAAACTCCGTTGACCAACGCCAAACCGACACTGATTTCCGAACCCCGCATGACGATCCTTCTCCATTGGAACTAGGCAGCAATTGTAGGAGCTTGCTCACGTTGTCTCTTAACAATGTAGTACGTGATCAAGCTCTTGGGGTCGTCCTGAACATCCTCGAGAGCGTCCCAGAAGGACTGCTCGCCTACCCTTGAGTGAAGAGCGACGCAAAGCTGAACAGCATCCATACGAACTCCAGAGTCTGCAGAGGCGAGACATCGACCAGCAAGAGCAGCCAACTGTCCAAGCTCGGTGCCAGTAGGCATAAAGTTGGGTCTCTTATCCAACATGGTTCGCAAGACATGCATGCCGGTGCTGAGAATGCGGCTACCCTCAGTGGTAGAACTATCAACATTCTGAAGACGCTTTGTGAGAACAACCACAATCTCGGACCCATCACCAATAGTAACAAGCTCATCAGCAAGCACTTCTACGCCACTGACAATGTGAGCGCGGATGTCATATGCACTGCGGGTCTCAAGAAGCGATTCAAGGCCTCTTGAAACATGAGGCTGAAAGTTGTCGCGTTCCTTTTTCAGGAGGAGCCTTATTGTAGCAAGGATCTGAGCCTTGATATCCTGAGCTTTCTCAGGGCTGGTTCCGCTCAGGGGATCCTCAAGATATTGGAAAAGACCAATCAAAAGAGCTTCAAATTTATCATCGGTAAAAATGCCCTTGCTGTCGCGCAAGAGAGACTGCAACTTTCGGAAGCCATGCACGTCAAGAGTTTTCGCCTTGATTCTGGTGATGCCACTTTCCAAAAGTCGCAAACTCTGTTTGGTTCTGTCAGGTGCCTCTACGTTTTGTGTTACGGGAGATTGAGTATGAGCACTGGGTAGACTGGCCGCGTCAGCATTGACGGGCTTATCTTCCAGCACAGGGAGACTGAAGGTCGGCTTTGGGGCTGTTTGCTCATCAGTGAAAGGGTCTTCGTAGACCTGAAGAGTAGGAGCCGAGGCTTCTGGAGCCTGGTCGACCTGTATAGATGCCGATGGATCAGGCTTGGGCTCGATAACAGGCTCTGGAATGGCGGGAGCAGATTCTTCAGGCTTGGCAGCCTCATCCATAGTCTCGTCTACAGCCTCGGCAACAGGCTCAACCACTGGCGTGGGGAGTGCCTCCGGCTCGAATGCTGTCTCAGATGTAGGCTCGGCTGCGGCCTGTGGAATGTTTCGTGGTGTGGCCTCCGTTACTGGAGCAGACAGCACTTCTGGGGCCTCTGGTGGTACCGAGGATGCTCTTTGAGGTGCTGGTGCAGGTCTTTGCGCAGCTCTGAAGTTAGCCATGTTGGGAACCACCATAGTGAAGTCTTCATCAGCTCTTGAAGGACTGCTCATGGACAGCATGGTAGATTGTGATTGCTTCAGTTTGGTAGGGCTTGCTCGAGGAGATGCTGCCGATTTTTGACCAGTTCTTACGGAAGAAGGTGATGCTAGACTTGATTCACTAGCATGTGAAGCGTGCCCGGGTCGTGTTCGAGGGACGGTCCTCTTGGGAGTAGTCTCTCGGGGTTTTGGAGTCTTGGACCTGACGCTCTCGGGACTTCCAGGATCCATATCGCGCACGGAATATGGGCCAGCCGTCGCAGGACGCGCCGCCATTTCGGGGCGCTTCCTGCTGGGCCGCATCGGAGCCCCTGACATACCGCCGGTTTCTGGTCGTGATCGAGTCCCTGAAGATTTGCTTGACGCAGTAGTGGTGATCTTTTCAGGTGATAGCTGGGCCATGGCTGAACCAGGCCTGGCTGGAAGGTTCTTCGCTGCATTTGCCTTGCGCTGAGCCATCATAGCCTCCCGAATACTGCTGGGCTTGCTAGTGCCCATAGTACTCTTGGACAACCCTAAACCAGGTCGTGCTGCTGGTTCTGCAGTTTTTAAGGAATTGGGGTTGCTGGGGTCTTTATTCAGGAGCTTTTGTGCAGTGCCGTCCAGATCGGCCATGATGCTATGTCGTGTCAGCTCAAAAGCTGCTAAGCACAGTTTGGGTTAACTTACGCGTCTGCTTTGGCAGGCCATATTCCCCAGAAGAACCAGTAAGTTGATCTTGTCTTTTCTCTCACAGCAGGGTTAGCATCAGTCAACCCCTTTTTCAGGCATTTCTCGACGATATCGACACCACCAGTGTGCTCAAGATGGTGCTTATGGTGACCCTCCTTTTTCAAAATGGTCTTCAGCCACTCCGTAGCATAAGTCCTGGGTGCAGCATTCTTGTCTTGGCAAGCAAACCAGATATGTTGCATCAATCGGGGAGTATATGTAACCTGGCTCAAGATCGTGTTGACTGTTACATTGGCGAGTTGTGAGCTGATCTTCTTTGTTCCTGCAGACAGTTTGACAAAACATTGCATAAGCTGTTCTACTAAAGGGTCCATTGCGGGACCAAACGTGTTGGCAATCTCCTGGATTAGACCACAACCCTCTTTGCAGAGACTGGTTCTCAAAGAGGTTATTACCTTGATAATGCCATCCAAAAGGCTCTTAACTCCGACAAGGAAGGTATCGGAAAAATCAGTAACATTGCCCGCAATGAGCCTTCGGAGTTTATGGACGGAATTCTCTCGCTTAAGCCAGTTGTGTTCCGTCTCCTTCCCTTCGAAGAACCATGCCATTTCCTTAATCATGTCGTCGAGTTCTCGATTGGTGTTGACGTACAATGGCTCCAGGGCCTCAGGCTTTGTATCGACTCCCGGAGTGATGGGACGCTCAGCGGCTGAAGATGTGCTGGCGGAGAATGCTTTGCGAGGTGCTGGTTCAGGTATGGGCTCGGCGGGAGCGGCAGGCGTTTCTGGACGACTGGATGTTGGTATCAGCTCTTTGACTATGGCCTGCTCGATTGCAGGCCGTACTTTGAAGGTCTTAAGTTGTCGCTTCAGATCAGACTTGGCAGCATTTGGAGCAGATCGGAAAAGCTCGATGACAGTGTTCTTCGCGGCATCTCGCACCATTCCATCGGCATCTTCGAGCAGTTCCATGAGCACGGGGACGTAAGCTCGAAAGGGGAGACCGTTCTCATTGTGCATCTGTACACTATTAGCACATGCGCAAGATCGCACTGCAATCGTCACGACATACCTGCAATAGCCAATGCATTGAAGTTTCCTTCGCTCTGGGATTCTTCCCCGCCATAGCTGTGCCCCGTACAAATCGTTCAACATCGGTTGGCGCAACGGAGAACAGAGTGACGAGAGAGTGTGAAGCCAGTGAGCGGAACTTGTCTTTTTGATCACCGAGCTTGTCAACTACGAGTGGCAGAGTTCGAGCTGCTTCTTTGGATAACAGCTTGGGATCTTGACGGGAGAGGCGTGTGAGGAGGTGGTTGAGCGCAGTAAACCCAGCATTCACCAGAGCCGCGTGCTGTGAAGTGGTAGCGGCGCGCAAGCCCTCGAATAGCTGAGAGACGCTCGCCTCAGGGACATTGTGTTGCTTGATACCAGACTTGATGAGTGTGACATATTGGACCTTTGCATCGAGAGGAGAATCGCTGCGCAGTATGGTGTTGAGGTCAGCGACCTGCTGGTCGGTAAGTTTTGTGTCGGCCATGGGTTATTAATGACGAATCTAAAGATCGAGGTGGCATTAGTCGCAAGCAAGATAGAGAGATCTGACAATCTCGGACGGGCCGAGATGATACGTGCGCGCGGCGCGAAATGGGATAGAGGGATGTATCAGCTTTCCCCTCTGTGGTCACAGCGTGAGGAAATGGGTATCATGGTGATGATGCGCATGCGTGGTGTTTGCCGGGAAATTGGAGATTGAACAAGGGGGAAGGCGCAAGCTTGTAACATACCTGTGAACTTAGTTATGAGACAGTTCGTGGGCAGCGGAGCGGGACGACGAGAGCGTTTTAGTAAACGTGCGCATTGAGAGCGTGAGAAAGCTCTTTGTTGTTGCTACGTATGTTGTTGTCTTGGCTTGAGTTGTAATTCAATGTTGTGGTTGTGGTACCATGGAAGTGCGACTAGACTGAGTTTAGTGGATTGTTGTTATCTGCTTGGGTGTCAATGTTAGGCGCAGTTGCCCCGGCGAAGAAGCGGAAAGAACCATGGAGCCCATGCATGCATGCATGTAGACATGCAAGCAAGAGCACCACCTGGTAAGCATTGCCCCGCCACAAAACTCGGCCGGGCATCGAAACTACAGGTGAGCCAGCCCGCTATGGCCCAAGCTCTCCAGGGCCCTATTTGATCCCCGCAGGTCATTCACTCCGTTAGTCTGGGGCTTTATTATGGAGGTTTGCTGAGGGGTCGTCCTCATTCATGATCCATGCTATCTACCGAGGCAGGCGTAACATTTCATTTCATTTTATCTCTTATGACACTGTCAATTAGTAGATTAGCTGTACTGATTGCACCCATCCATTGACTTCTCTTTTCACCAGAACTCAAACTTTGTGGTCTCATCGCACCGCCGTTTTCATCATTCCCAACCAAGCCCCCCTCCTCTAACATATGTTTATCCCTCCGTTCCATTCCATTCACTTCAGGCTTCAACAATAAGTCATCATCGAATTTGGCACTCAAACTCTTAGAGAGTAACTTTGGTTGGCCCTCTGAAAAACCACTATATCATTACTATATATATTAGTCGCTCTCTTCAGCCTCAAGCCTTTACATGCCTCATCTCCCTCCAATCACTCCCGTCCCAACCGCCGCTTCACTCTTCACCCAAGCTCCGGTCATGACCCCCGCCGTCCAAGTACCCACTCACTCCGGTCCACGGGATGGCCCCGATATTCCCGGCGCTGGAGAGTTCAAGGCTCCCAAACTACGGCTGGAGCTCCGCGACCTCTCCCACCCTGGATCTGCCGTCTTTCTGAGCTCTGTGAACGCAGCGGAATGTCTTGCCAAAGCAGTGCAGCACGTCCTTGCGCTACTCTACGAATCGCCTACGTGTCCCACTACCACCATTCCATCAACACGATCCGTCACAGTCATTCTTCGTAGCATGTCAGGGGTAGCATACACAACTGGGTCTGAACTCGACAGCGACCACAAAGAGATCCACTTCTCTACAGATTACGTTGCGAACATCCATCCTATCTCCCGCCGCAGTGATGAAATTAATGGTGTGCTTACTCACGAGCTCGTTCACTGTCTCCAGTACAATGGCCATGGCCACTGCCCCGGTGGCTTGATCGAGGGTATTGCTGACTGGGTGCGACTTCATTGTCTTCTTAGCCCTCCACACTGGAAGCGGGAGAGTAGCGGGAAGTGGGACGCAGGCTATCAGCAGACGGCTTACTTCCTCGACTACCTGGAGAAGCGCTTCGGCAAGGGAACAATCCGCCGCTTGAATGAGAAGTTGAGGATTCAAAAGTATGAAGAGAAGCCATTCTGGACCGAGCTAGTAGGACGACCAGTCGAGCAGCTCTGGGGTGATTACAAAGAGAAACTAGAAGGTTAGGCGGTCAAATGGATATCCACACGATAGATATACAGTGTTTGAACATGGGGACAGGCAAAGATGGGTAATAAATTTGATCAAGGAAACAAGGTTAGCCAGATGCTAAGGATATAATAAGTATGCCGAAACCCAAACGCCGACTCCAAGACAAAAGAACAAATCAAAGAAACTATCTCCCTGTAACATGGTCTGTGATTCCCGATCCCAAGTCTGCCATTCAATTCAGTGGTGTTTTCCTCAATCATGCCGAGTACGGACCATTTTGGAACGCTTCCATTCGATAACTATACTTTATTGGCGCATAGGAACAGCGGCATCGCTCTCGCTGATAACGCTGCCAATCTCGGACCAGCTAGCGGGTGTAGCCATGCCAGAGCTCTCGCTCATGACATCATAAAAGCGGCCGTTTTCATCCGCCCGGGATGATTGCGCATCGTTGGCAACATCCTCACCCGAACCAACGAGGGAAACGGAGTCAGTGGGAGTCAGCATACCGTCGTCGCTGATAATCTCAGGCTCGGACATGGGGGCGGTAGGAGTGACCGGAAGCGGAGAGTAAAAGTCGGTGCTGGTGTTTTGCGCCCAGGCCTGAATGGATGCGTAAGCCTCGTCATGATTTTCCTGGCCGGCAGTCATGTATTCATCAACGCCGATCTCTCGTTCGAGGGTAGAGGTGGAGGCAGTCTCGGAGCGGGCGGGGGTGGGGTCAGCATCAATAAGAGCGGCGGCAGTGGGCTTCTCGTCTTTGTCCTGGGTGGTAGCGCTGTAGATATCGGAGACTTCGTCGGCAGCGGGAGCAATTTGACGGGTTTGATCAGGCTCCTCGTTAATCTCATCATGGTCGATGTGGTGTTCGTCGGCAAAAGGGTTGGTGTACAGAGGAGTGAAACCGCGAGAACCATCACCACGACGTCGCAGGCCCTCATCCATTCCTCGGGTATCAGCTCCAGTGTTGAAAACATATGTTCCTTGCTCAGCGCCATCATCTTGACGAAGGAAATCGTCGAAAGAAGAACCTCTTCGTTGCGAGCCGGTCACAGATGCACTTGTCTCGCCTTTCTCCTTCTCTTGCTTCTCCAACATGACCGAGTTCCAATAGAGCAGCTCCTCACGTTGTCTTCGGCGAGTTTCTTCGTCAGCTTCGACGCCAGCTTCAGCACCACCGCGGGTCTGGAGGAAGCCATCGGCATCCTCGGGCCTGTTGAATCTTGGCTCACGATAGGGAGGTTCGATGCCTTCGCCCATGGAGTGCAAGGCGATGGCTATCCTGCGGCGAACATCATCGGCGTATCGTCGCACTTCAGGCGACTCGAAAATGGCAACGGCGGTGGCGACAGCGACCGAGACGGCAACTACGGCCCCTGATGCCAGAATAACATGGTTAGGCATTGTTTGTTATATCGTACACTAGAGTCTTCTCTATGAAGAGAGACTGAGGATGTGAGAGAGAGAAAGAGTAGGTGAGGCGTAAATAGAGTGGGGAGAGCTTGTATAAGCGAGCAAACGAAAAGAAGACAACGAATCTTGCTTTTTCACAAAGCAAGGAAGAGAAGGTATAAACAGGAGAAAGCTTGCCAGAAATACGAAATAAAATAAACAAGATACAATAAATTGAGAATCTGGGGGCAAATTCAAGGGGAAGTTTGAGCTTGCGTAGTCCTGGAAGCCCAGCTCTACTAAGGTGAAAGGCATTTTGCCACAGAGGCAGCCTCAGGACTGTGGCTCAGGCGACTTCCCTCAGGCAGACGTGGGCTGTGATTCGCAAGCCCCTACGCGGGGTAGGCCAGAAAGAGTAGCACTTGGCATGGGATGGGCTTGGCTTGGCTTGGTTTGAGCCCGTGATGTGACGACTACTTTTCGACTGGAAGGGATCGAAGGGGGAAAAGGTGATGGATACACAGGCATGGGGACTCTTTTTACATACCTCCAGCTATCAGAGGGTGAGGCATCGCTATCTCCAAACGCTGCCCGCCCTGGACCACCCTCACTCAAGTGTGGATAGAAATGATCGAGCACGTCCCGTCGTGAAGAACAATGGTACGTACTCTTGACAGCACGTTGTAGATCCAACACCAGAACGTACCTAAGCAATGGGAATGAGCGGAAGCAAAGCAAAGCGGCCAGAAGAAGAAGAATAGAGACAGAAATCAAAGGGATGGTGGGTTAAGAAGGGACCAAGAGGATTAAAACAAGCTCAAGCTCAGCCCAAGTCAAATATCAACTACGATTACGATTCAGACTCAGACTCGAACTAACCAACTCTTACATGACATTACATGATGTACAGTACCCTATCAGGCTGTGCCAATGTTTACTTGGTTGATAGCGAGATGCGTGCATACAAGACAAAGACATAACCATGCAATAGTTCCTTTGGCCATAGATTTCAATACAAACTGATAGACATTATATTGTTATGCATACAATCTGCTCTTCTATACGTACTTGTTATTTATTAAAACGAGTACAGGTCCTCGTCTGCCGCTTGCGGATGTAGACGAGAGCGCGTGACGTGTGCGATGCGATGTGTGTGATAGTTATGCACTGCTAACTCACAGCCAAGCATTCAGCCATGACAAAGCCGTACATAACGCACGTTCGAAAAATCTTGTCCACCACTGTCAAACTTGTAAAGTTGTCGTCAGAAACTCAAATTGCATTGAGCATGGTACATTAAGAGAGAGGCGCTGGCAAGCCCCTGGAACTCTATACGTCTGCCTATTTGAAGACGTCACTGTGTTCTTAGGTAGCTTTTGAAGACGAATACATGTTGCGAGTACGTATAATTTGATGATTAGCATCAATTGTTGATGGCGCGGCACCGATTGTCGGACATACGTATCGCCTACTCTACTCGAGTCAGTCCGCCGTCTGGCCGAACATGGTTCAACCGTCGGGCTTGTTAGCCAGGTACGACATGACGACGCCTAGTGAGATATTGTCGTACATGGCGTACGACTTTTCTGACTTAATTCCACCTTAATCAGACCAAAGTGTAAGTACTTGATGTTTAAGAGGAACAGCAAAAAAACAATAGTCGGTCTGCAACCGATTGTGTGTATCCATGCATCTTCCACTAGAAGGGCCTGAAGGTGAGACAAAAAGAATACCTCCGAAGGCACCGGCTGCTGTCGCTTTGTTAGCATGCCTGACTGCAATAATGCAATTGACCGGCTCGGCCGACCATTCAGTTTAACAATTGAATCTGACCGAACCCGCTCAAGTCCCTGGACGCCAATCGCCACAATGACCGGTACTCCAACCCACCGACCACCGACGTTCCATAATCTCGAATTCCGTTGTGGATAAGAGAGAAGCCCAGAGCCAGAGCCAGAGCCAGAGGCAAAGAGGATCCTGGGGCTGTGGAGAAGGTGAGGGACCCGTCCAGGTGAAAAGGCGAGACACCGAGAAAGATACGGTCCATGTACGTATTGATTGCCCCGTTGTTTCTTGTCCCTTGTCCCTACACCTTTATGGGAGCAACCGAAAAAGAAAAAAGCCTTGGCAATCGGGGTATTACAGCCGATGGAACAGGAACAGGAAAATCCACTTGTCAATCTGTCATTTGATTGCTCTAACTGGGTGTAATGCTTGCGTGCCCAGAGATGAAAGATCGTTCTTGATGTCTGGGCAATCACAACTTGACAGCACGTCAATTCATGATATCGGATGGAATACTGGCTTCAATACATATCAGCATGCAATACACATTCAAAAATAAGCAAAAAGCCTAAAATGGTAACGATAAAAAAATTGTTTTGATTCATGGAGACGCCAAATGTCTCTGTAAAACCGTCGCTAATGCCAAATAATTGTGGTATAATAAACTCCCCCCATTTTTGTTTGCCTTGGTCGCCACTGTTCCCTTCGAAGCTTTGTCATGGACCAAGCTTGATTGAGGGTTGATGTTGGTCAAGGTGCCATAATCCCGTAATGTCCCACCTTAAATCTAGTGGGAAGACTTCTCAGTCTTGGTAGACTCAGTAGAGGAGACAGAGTCGGAAGAGTTCTGGCGGGAAGCCTTGGTGCGCTCGCTGAACGGCTGGTAAGCTTCTGTTCTGAAATTTTACATGTTGGACCGAGAACTACTTACTAGACAGCGCGGTCCTGAAGAACGCACTGGTAGCGGGCATTTCCAGTCTTGAAGGAGAACTTGATGCCTCTGTTCTCGCCGAGGGCGGTAGGGACCTGGGGAGTGGTGGACTCAGGCATTTTGAAGATGGTTTTCGGTGTAAGTGAAGAAAGGGTGTGGTGGACAAGAGATAGGTAGACACGGTGGATGAAACGAGAATACTCAAATACTCAAGAGAGGAGGACGACCAGCCCTAATATACCTTTCGCGACTGAGTATACGTATCTCGTCATTTCAGTCGAGATGCGCTTGTTCAAGGTCCACGGAACTAAACAAAGTGAGCCATTTTCTTTACAGGACCTGGACCGGGGCATCAGGAGCAACAAGTCACTGTGCAACACCCTCAGCTTGCCCCACGATGTGAAGGTACACCGAAGATGGCAACACGGTGGATGGCTAGCGCACCCCTGTCTCCGTTTTCTCCGGCTTAATGTGCGTATATAAAAGATGGGGGTACTATTACATATGTACACTAGACAGCATGGACTGGAATAATGGCGACAGATTGGCTGGTCCCAAGTTGTGGCCATTATTCTGTTTCCCTCTGAAACCGAGGGTTCATCACCCACCTTGTCTGATAACTTTCAACCATGTCTTCAGTAGCCATGAATCTCTCAAACCAGTCCACGAGAAGAAGCATAGGCAAAACTCCCGGCTAAGACGGAAGAGGGAGTAGTGAGCGTTGTTCTAGAAAGCCAACTGGAGCTTCCTCACATTTCCAGCTTTGGTTCCGGTTATCCAATCACCCGCCTCGCCCCCAAGATTTCGTGCCAGGAGACAAAAAAGCCGCGAGTGTCCTTGTCGATCAGTCCTGGCTCCAATGGGAACATGGATGACTTTGTGGGATGCTCCGCCATTGGCTATGGTACGGATATCATCGCGCTTCGTCCTGACCGACATCGCCTTGAGCCTGAATAGGTAGTTAGATATCGAGAGAGAATTTTCCTTCATGGATAGATGGACTAATAGCAAGCTTCCCCGATGGGTAAAAGATAAGCTTTTCTACGCTACGTCGGATCGAGTTGGCCGCTTCCCAATGTCGGTGTTACCGCTAGGACGCCACAAACTGTTGAATTCTTGAGAGGCTCTTTCGTGATGGCTTTTTATGCTAGACACTGCAGGTATCTGCTATGAAGCGATCGTCGGCTCCCGTTTGCTTCATGTAAATTCGTAGGGGTTGCTAGCCAGCAAGTACGTGTACTGTGTATGCACATCTGTCACTTATCGTGTCCCAGTTCAAATGTTCAAGGCCAGACTTGAGTCGTTTACCCCGATTGTTTACGTTTTACTCACAGACAACGTTGCTAGTTACATCATAGTTTCAAGCTTCATGAAACTATTGCAACGTTGAGAGAAAATCCCAGCATACGCCAGCGTGGGTTAGCGCCTTGGTTCTTTATCCCCGCATTCATCTCCACGATGCCTTCAAGGGTGATTGGGGTTCACACTCTTGGGTCTCCAGCCTGACCCTTTCTTCACCGCATGTCACCAACACTGTTGATTGGACCAGAGGGACCTTCCATTGAAGCCTTGAAATTAGCTAGGTATGCAAGTCTGATTGACTGCCTCTTTTGACTTTGACTGTGTCTGTGTCTGTCGGATAACCGCTTCCGGCGCTTTATATTGTGCATCGTGCGGTGGAAAGTAAAAAGTGAAGTGCCACATGGGTTGCAGGACCATGGAACAGGCTGCAGACGCAAAGACGAGGCCCGCGGTCCTCTAACCTCATCTAAACCTGATCGTATGGCGTGTTGTCTATGTAATCGCAAGAGTTTATGATGGCAGACACTGCTTACCGGAGCTGGTACAGCGCCGTGCATGCACATCAATGCATGAGGTATGAGGAAGTATCCCAAGCTTCATCTTTCCATAATTGCATCAAGTGTCGTTATCTCTTCTGCATCTGTTTCTTCATTTCGCCATCTTCTCTCCTCTTACCCGCTCACTCGTTGCGATATCTAGATCTCTGCAAGTTTTCTGTGAAGGATTTGAGATGTCGCAGGCAACAGTCCGATCCAGAAACCCGGATCTGACCTGTCACTGCCATTGCTCTGGACTGACTTCAGCCGCTGTATTTCCAAATAATGGCCTGATGCTCACAAGTTCGATCGAATATGCAGAGTCACACCATTATCCCATCAGCTCATTGGCCATGTCTTGGCTAACACGAGATATGCTAACTTATGGTGCTTGCTTGTTCTATACCGTAGCAGGACCGAGTGCGATACCGAGGAAAGGACTCATCGATTGAAAGTAGACAATCATTTGGCGTCCATCATATTCATAAGTTCCTGCTCTTCGTCGATCCCGGCAGTACCATTCCCACTTCCCACGCCCCTCTTCTGAAGTTCTACATCTATCAACTTTCGCGTAGGCATGCCAGTACTGAGGTCGGGCATTTCCTCCTTGAACTTGCGCAGATAGTTTTCCACGCTTCGCATTCCCACAACAAGGAACCCGAGCTCTTCTCGGTCAACATCAAAAACCTCCCACCATTCGCATTCCGGCATTTTGGCACCCACATCTCGAGCGGCGTTGTAAATGGCCGCGGTAGCAAGCGCATGCGGTTGGTGAGTGAGATATAGCATCTGAGGCGAGAGAAGAGCCGTGTTTAGATATTGAATTGTACGCAGGGATATGATGGACTTGGGTTGCGCGAGAAAGTCCAGCGTCTGCAGGTAAGTGATTGCAAGTGGGTGAGGCAACGAGACGTGTGTGTCGAATGAGAGCGTGTAAAGTATCCGAGCTTCAATGGCAAGGATGCGAGTCTGAAAGCTGTGATAGTCGGCCTCGGGGACGTAATAGGACCTGGGGTCATTCTTGGGGCTGCTTTGGATGTGCAAAAAGGATGAGTTCTCAGACAGCAGGTAAGCGTAAACATTGGATATGTCGCGTGATGACCGGGGTTGAGGTCCCATCTTGGCAACCAGATAAAGAGCAGCAGCAGATGTGTCCTTGTAGCACGAGTTAGTATCGCCAGACACTAATATCGAGACCTGAGGGTGGTCGAGAACTTACACTGAACTCATTGGCCATTGGTGAATCAACAAGCCAGTGGCGTGCGAGAATTATATTTGCCTGCGCTGTAACGGACTGAGGGAGCTCTAGGAGCTGACCAGCAGCTTGTGTGAGGCATTGTGAAGTGATGAAGATTGTATCCTGAAGGTTTTGCGGCAGGGATGAGAAAGATGATTTATGATATAGCTGAGATGCTGTCGCAAGGGGGTTTAAAAGATGTGCCATGGTGTATCGCCCTTTTTTTTCTTTTTTTCTTTTTTTTCTTTTTTTTGATATATCACAAGTTGACCGAACGCGATGCTATGAAAGAGGAAGGTTTATGTAGGTTGAAGTTTGGCGAGGCTGAGAAGCTCTACAATCCTGAATGCTTGTGGAGCCGCTAGGGGATAAATCAGTGTGGAGACCCCTAAGCTTGTAGTTGCAGTACAGAGAAGTGCTCATGATAACTTTCCTAGGGCGCTAGAACAGTGTAAGTTGTTACTTTCTGGGAGCTACGATGGTTGCATCAGAAATACTATTGCTAGACCTATCTCATAGCGAGTTTGGCGAAAATATCTATTACTAGTATATTCAATTGTTGATTATGATGCCCTGCTTGCGAGGCCTACGTAATGTCATCATGACATCCCCTATGATCCTGCTCTCTAAAGGTTTGGTACCTAGGTAGTAGGTAAATAGAAGTCATGGAAGCGATCAGTCTACCCTCAGGAGCGGATTTGATGTAGTCTTTTCAGTCACTGACTATTCTCGTTGTCTGTTCATTGGTGTCCCCGACCAAGTCTCATCGCTCTCGAACTATCACATGCAAGATTAGATAATCGATGAGTCCATCGAAATCATGGACAGGGTAATATAAGAGCATAGCTATTCATGCTTACCTAGGTAGGTACCTGCTAGGTAGTACGTAATATGAAAGAAACTATTGTTGCTAAAAATATAATCCAACCTGATCATCTACATACCACTTCAACGTTAGTACCTACCTACCTACCTGGTAGGTAGATATCATTATATCAATACATCTTGAATGCTTCATAATGATTGGGCAGTCCTCCAAGTTAGATCAGGCACGCGGGGAGCATGCATTGCATGGATTCTGACAGGACAGCTTCGGTTGGTACGTACCAAGCTAAGCTTCAATTCAATCGAGCCGCTGTGGGGCTTTGTCAACATCACAACACAGCACCACCACCTACCTCTACACCTGATACCACACAACGATATCGGACCTTACCCTGCTTCATAGTACGAGGCACAAAATAAATAATCACTAGACACTTCTCCTCGACACCTCGGACCCTCAAATTCCAGCACTCCATACACAATGAGCGTTTCTATCCCCCCTTCACCAGGCGAGGAAACACCAGCATTCGACCTCAACCTTCAGCATGGCCACAAAGATCTCGTCCAGGCCGTCGCATTCAACACTTATGGCGATCGCTGCGCAACCGGCTCAGTAGATGGCAAGATCCGTGTCTTCAACCGCCACAAGGATGGCACATGGCGTCTTTGCGATACCTGGACTGCGCATGGCGGAGAGATTCTAGAGGTAACGCAGCCCCCCTTTCGAAGAAATAAAAAAAAGCCCCTTGTCTCCAAATATTCTTTTTTCTCTGTGTCATCCTGTCGCACATGCATGCTGACCTCTTGTTTCCTTAATTTCCAGATCCAATGGCTTCCTGCAACTGTGTATCCCAACTTGATCGCCTCTCTCGGCATTGAAGGCTGGTTCCGGCTCTGGGCTGAGGACCCCTCCGCCGCACCTGGTCGAAGGTTCTGCACTGGACGTGCTGGTAACGGAAAGCCAGCGTTCGATACGCGATCCAACAAAGCACCCTACCGATCTTTCTCAATGAAGCACAATGAAGAGACACGGCACACGTACCTTGCTCTTCTTGCGACTGATGGTCGTCTAACAGTGTACGAAAATGATCAGCCTGAGAATCTTTCCGAATATGCGTCTATCGATGAGTTTAGTGTTGCGCCAAAGCCTAACAGAGGAGAGGAGCTAGCATTCCGTGTTCGCTTCGACCCGAATCCTGAACCATGCTATACAGCTCTGCGAGCAGGCGTACCTTCAGACTCACTTGGCCTTGTAGTCGCTGCAATGGATACTGTCAAAGTATACCGATCGCGTGATATCGTTGCATCATCCATGGGTGTCCAACAAACGCAGAAGGAATTCTACCTAGCGGTGGAATTGTCCGGTCATCGAGGCTTAGTGCGAGATGTAGCGTGGGCAGCTGGAAATATTAGAGGTTATGATGTTGTAGCAACGGCTTGTCAAGACGGTTATGCGCGTGTCTTCCGCATCGAGACGCCCTACTCAGACGACGATGGGAAATCATGGTCTGCGGCTGATCTTCTGCGGTCTGCCCCTCACTTATCAACAAGAGATTCTACGCCCCAGTTGAGGACCAACGGCACAGCGACGCCGACGGAGAAACAGGCGACAACACCACAACTTCAGCCCTCTCAAAGTTACCATCAGCATCATAACTCCAGCCTCAGCGCAAGCCTCGCAAAGTCTGGTTCTCACAATGATCGACAATGGTCGGGCCAACCAGGCCAGGTCAAGCACCAGTTCGCCGAGATATCCAAGCTTGACAATCATCGCACACCGGTATGGCGTGTTGGTTTTGACGATGATGGTCACATTCTGGGCAGTACTGGTGATGATGGACGACTTCTGTGCTATCGCCAGACGCCTAATGGTGCATGGGCCAAGAGCTCAGAGTTGGCCGTGCAGAAGGCACGTATGGCCACCCCATGAGCTTGCCGCGATCAAAAGATGTAGTCTCAACTTCTTGAAGCAAAACAAGGACCAACTAGCACAGGTCTTTGGTGACATCGGCATTTGAGGTCTGTGTCCTGGTCCAATCCCCATCGCTCAGTCCCTTGATCATGCTACCGGGCAGCTGAAGAGTCCAGGCCTTCACCTAGCGCCAGGAGCGTCGTCTTTATTCCTGATAGCATTCGACACATATTCAGAGAAATATGGTAGATATGCTGTAGCTGCTACCTGCCCTACTTGCCAGCTCCATCTCCGGCTATATCCAACATGCGTGGTGCACAGCAGTTGCAAGCAATATAACTCATTCGCTGGTGTTCCAGATTATGAGCGTCGCTATTGAGAAGCAGTGGATAGTGTCCATACTAGGACATCTCCTTGTGGTCACGATCATACCAAGTAAATATTCTGTTAACAAGGCCATTGATAAATGTTCTGGGTAATCTTAAAGCGAACCTAATTATCAGTCGAGCCCGGTTTACGACATGGTGGCTTCCCTTTCAACAATTTCATTTACTTTTAAACACCTTTTTTTAAGTGCATTGCTTCTCTAACAATTACAGTGTTGGATGGCACTGGAGGTGGTTTTTAGAGTTGATGAATGCTACAAAGAGTACAAATCGCTGATACTTGAAAGGAAGGAGTTGTGATGATTAAAACGCATATGTAGGTAGGCACATGTTAATCGTTACATGTCATAAATTATCAACATTTAAAGAAAAGGTAGCAGTGAAGTTAATCAACAGTACTACCTCAGAAAGGCAAAGCTCCTCATCGTCCGAAAACCACAGATACTGTGACGTGGTGGGTGTAAATGCTACCTTTATACAAGACACGGGCCAACAGACTGATATACCTACTGAGTTCCAGAAAAGCTGGCCTCTGAGATTTAGGATACAAGAATCAAGTCTAACCTAAGTAGCATAAACCGACCTACTTATTTCATCTCTTATACTCCTGGCGGGCAATTTCTTCTGATACTCTGATGGGTACTTTTACTTTAATGGAACAAATGGTTGATTATGCACACTTCACACTTGATTATGGGGGATTGGTAATATTCAAAAAGTTGTATTTTCGAGTAGTTATACTATCTTCGGGACCAATTACCGGTCCGTATGCTCTCGTTGATTTGTTTTGACCATCTGCGATTGGTATTTCATGCAACTTTGGCAGTCTTAAAGAAAAAGAAACAAAGAAACCCCCCAACGCCGTTCATGAGTCGAATTTATGATTGCACGTTTGAAAACGTCCAGTATTTTTCGTATCCTTCTTGTTAGGATGGGTGTGGCGTCAGACAATTCATGCCTCTGACATGTGATTGTGGCTGACTGTATCTCCACACCCTTTCGACGACATGTCTTCATGACATGACGCTTTTCATATCCCTGAGATCGCACATCCCCTGATTATTCTTTTCATCCTCTTGTCGCTATGTTAATTGCCGTGCTACCTAAGCAGCATCAGCGCTGGCAGCAGGTTGGACAATCTTGGTGACCTGAGAACCAGCACGGATGATGCGCTGGCCAGCAGAGTCGTTCATGTAGGTAATATCTTTGTTCTCAAACTGAGCACGCTTCCAGATCTCGACCTCGCAACCACCGCGAAGGACACCAACACGCATGGTAGACAGAAGGTTGTGGGCAGCGTTGGAGTGAAGGTAAACACCACCGTTGAAGATAGCAGTGGCATCCTTTCCAATGGCGGAGTTGATGAGAGCTTTGCCACCGGGGTGGTCCTTGATAAAGTCGGTAACATCGTGGATAACACCGGCAATAGCAACGAGACCCTTTCCGGCCTTAGACTGGGCAACGAAGTCGTCCCAGTCAACAACAGGAAGCTGCTCAAGAGGAATACCCCAGTCGAGGGTGGCACGCTTCTGGTCGAGCTTCTTCTGGAGCTGCTGAACGCGGCCCTTCTCAATCTCGTTGGCGCGGAACTCCTTTAGCTCGTAGGCAAGTCCAAGCTGCTTCCAGAGCCAGATGCTCCACTTGGTAGGGTCGTACTGCCACCACTCAATAGCGTTGCGGTAATCGGAGGGGAACTCATGGTGGAAGTTGTGGTAACCCTCTCCGAGGGTGACAAGAGCGGTGATAACGTGGTCACGAGGAGAGTTGCGGTCATCGAAAGGCTGGTCGCCGAGCCAATGGGCAAGAGAGTTGACACAGAAGGTAGCCTGCTGGACGAAGCAAACACGGAGGATACCAGCATAGACAAGACCACCCCACCAGTCACCCCAGCCAAGACCGGCAACGATAGCAGGGAAAGCGAGAGCCATGAAGAGAACGCACTTGATGTAGTTCTTGTGCTGCCAGACGACGACGGCGTCCTCGTTGAGATCGGTGATGTCAGTTCGGCCCTGGCGCTTGGGGTTCTGCTTGAGGACCATCCAGCCCATGTGGGAGTACATGAGACCCTTGCGAACGGAGTAGGGATCCTTCTCGGTATCAGTATATCGGTGATGAACGCGGTGGCCGTATGACCACCATCGAATGGAGCCCTGGACGGCGCCAGCGCCGACAGCAGCGAGGTAAATCTTGAGGGGAGTGGTGCCCTTGTAGGCGGAGTGAGACCACATTCGGTGGTACCCTGGAATGTGTCAGTCTCAAATTCGGGAGTTATACAATTGCCTCAACAATTTAACTTACCAGCAGTGATGCCGAGACCAGTGTGGACATAGTAGAAGACAGCCCAGAGAGCGGTCTTGAGCTGGAGAGGGACCCAGTAGGCCGAGATGAAGCCCATCAAAGGAACGAAAACAACAAGTGTTGTGTTGAGCCAGTTGATGTGCTGGGGCCAGTTGCTCCAGGTCATGGGAGTGTCGGAGATGTGAGGCTTGTTGGTGTCCTTCTTAGCAGCGCCGGCTCGGAGAGGGACATAGTCCTTGGTGCCATCAGGGAATGGCGAGGCATTCTTGCCCGCAGCAGTAGCTGTCGCCATCTCGGTTGAGTTGCCGATGGGTTGTTGGTATTGGCGATGGCAAATATCGTCGACTAGAGTATGATCCCAACACGCGAGAACCAAGGGCTTGTGGTTACTCGCAAGGGTGAAGGGTGAAGAGCGAACCCTTTTAGGATAACAGATATCCTAAACAAAAGGTGAAGAGGGATAAGGATTGAAGGAGGTTGTCAAGAGAAGGAATTCAAAGTCAGGTTGAGGTGGTGGACTCTAAAAGGGCTTTATACTATCAGACCCTCGCCGGAGCTGGGCGAAGAGGATAGGTAGGAAGAGGAAGCGGTAGAGACTGGGGAGGGGGGGTGAAGGTCGATTCTGGTGGGTGTGAGACGTGAAATGTGAGACAAGTGGAGGGACAAGTGGAGAGAGGGTCTCTGTGGTGGAAAGACAGCACTTTTCAGTGAGGAGGCAAAGAAAAGACGAGTCCAGTTCTAGGTTCAAGGTGGAGCTTTGACGGATAAGCCTTGTCGCAGCAGCGAATGCAAGGTTGGGGGAGGCACGAACAGACGAGCTGGGGTTTATGAGTTGATTGACGACCTTGAATGAAGTCCGGAGGCAAACGAGCTTTCCAACAGTCAAGGCCAAGTGTTTGCCAGTGTCTATCGCGATGGAGCGACAAGACAAGATCAGACAATGGGGAAAAGGTGCCCAGATTGTGAGCTCTTCATACAGGTATGATCTGGAATCTTGGGCTTGATGTTGGGGCGAGCTTGTATTCTGTTGAAGTTCAACTGATAGGCACAATCCGTTGTCTACGATGTCATGATGCAATATTGACACGATTTCTTGCAAATCTCGGCGTTTCAATTGAAACAGAGCCCTTTGCTTGTGAAGATTGAATGAGAATGAATGGTGGTGCATTCTCCTTATCAGAGGTATATGCCTGTACGTCGACATTCTTGACGTGAGTGTGAAGGTTGGAGGTTGAATCTTGCGTATGTGGCACACCCCACCGTAACTTTAGTGACAAGGGGGGAAATCCATTGGGGATATGGACGGGCGGAAAAGAAAAAAAAAGGCAACTGCACTTCACTTCACTTCACATCACGACCTAACCGACGGGACCGTCAATACCAGTCTAAGGTAGGCATAGACCAGTCCCGTCTTTTCGTTCCGATAGCTTCCTAGTAACGATCCATCCCGTCTCGTACAAAGATGAGTGGTATGTAGAGAGTGAGGTATCATGAATAAAGGAAAGTGACATTGGCTTGTACAGTAACTATTAGTTACTGCACATGTTCAAGGGTTTGTTTTGTTGGTATTCACGCACATGAATATCATGGGAAATTTGACGATCATCAGGACTTTTGATCATCATCAGACAAAGCGAGACAACACTTTTTTCATCTTTTAACTCCAGTGCCGATACGTACTAATGCATCGTAATATGGTCTTCTCTCCAAGTAGTGATTTGGTACAGTCCTCAGCTTCATGTAAGTGCTCCAACGTTTAACAGCCACTGTATATCAGATTACGATACAATCCATACCTTACCATATACTAATGCATCCCCACTCTCATCCAAGATAAATACATACCGAGATTTCCATATACCCCGACCCTTGGTGAAGACAATGATGCCATTGAATCAGCCCATGATAGAAATTTGTTGTGTTGACCATTTCGCCACAGCGTATTCGACGACTGATGGGCGACGTCGTGTTATCGCTTGGA
The DNA here is from genome assembly GCA_014899045.1 of Fusarium palustre. Taxonomy (NCBI): domain Eukaryota; kingdom Fungi; phylum Ascomycota; class Sordariomycetes; order Hypocreales; family Nectriaceae; genus Fusarium; species Fusarium palustre. The sequence continues at coordinate 30,413 of JAAVUH010000175.1, read as the reverse complement.
CATCCATATTCATCATTCAAAAGTCGCACTAACACGAAAGACTGGGACTGTGACTGAGGCCTGGGTCTTGAAGGTCGACGTCGAACACAACTTCCTGCCTTCCTTCCTCGCCTCAACACGTTTTCCCTCGTTGCTTCCATTTCAAGATCCGTACCCACCCTTTCCCCAACAACTTTTTTGGAGGCTCCAATTGGCTGTGGGGCTCGGCTAGATACCCTTTCAGGCAAACCTTCAGAATCCATACATTCCACAGTGTACTCTCTCACGGGTTTCGTGAGAAGAGGTACATCTTAAACCTGTACCTATTTCACATCTAGCCCTGCAAGTCTGCAAAAGGCAAGGCGTCAAAGGGAAGCCGGTGGTGCCTTGCAGGGGAAGCTCCCACAAGAAGAGCCGGAGCCGCCTGGAGCTTGGGCTGTTGGTGGTTGGATCGAATCGACGTCGATTTTTTATTTTATTTTTTCCCTTTTTCTCGATTTTTGCCTTTCCTTTGGGAGGCTTAAAAAAAAAATTCACCAGCTCCACTGATTCCTGGAAATCAGACAGGATGATGCTACTTGCTGGAGTTGGCTACCGTAGGTTTGTGGATCTAGACTGACATATCTGTTTATTCAAAGGGTCCGATAACAATAATAGAGGCTGTCGAACTTAGCTACCTACCTATATACCATTTCTTTATGGATGACTGTCGTAGGTAGTAAGGTACTGCATCCGTACTGGCCTCTACATCACGCAAAATAACGGTCAAAGACACAATTTCAGTGCATTGACTACTATATCATAGTGGCAAATTGAGCCCCAATGTAGTTGTTCCCGTGTAAATCAATGCAGGCGTACCGCTTCCACGCCGGCTAGCCGGGCATGCCGAGTCTGACTCCCGTCCAAGTTTTGATGCCGACGCTTCCACGCTTATCTCAAAGATCTAGGCTCAACGCCCGCCTCCTGCACAGTTTCCGACGAATACAGTTCATACTCGGCTTGATACCGAATATTTGTTCGATGATAGGGATCCCTTGGCTCACATCACTTTCGAACACCATTGCAACGCCGTCAACTCCCGATGATATCATGCCATGTACTTGAATCTTTGATGTCTAGTCCAGAACCTCACACCATATTCTTTTAAATAATTGTTGAATTTCAATTTCCCTTGCTAGCAACCGTAGGAAATCCTGCAACGTATCTCTCTTCCTTACCCAGCCCTACAGCGAACATGTGGTGGTCAATCATAAACCAGACCCTATGTACCCCTCTAAACCCCAGATCGAACGATGCCTCGGCCCATTTACTTATTTATTACCTGACACGACTATCCATGGGTCAGTTATTTGGGTTTCAATCTCTAGACCCTCGGCTACAGTGCATTCACAATTACCATCCCCAGCATGGAATTGTCGCTTTCTGTTTCGCCTCATTGGTACTGTGCAGTTCCCTACCCTGCTCTATCCTCCCTTTGTTCCGAGACCGAGCAGGGGTGATACGTATCTCGACACCCTAGACTCCCGTCTCCCCCAGCTTTTCTGTTTCTGTTGGGGAAAGACTGAAAAAGATCGGTATTCGCCAAGCCAAGCTGTTCCACAGTTGCCTCCAAGCTTGTCATTGTTTTCCATTATCGCCTCAGGCAGAACACGCCGGCTTGATGGATTTTATATTTCTTACGGCTCACGTGACACATAATTTGACATATGCTGGCGTGTTTCCAGAACGATTCCTTCTTGATGCGGCGTAGGTACGTTTTAGCTTTTGGACCTCTTAGTCAGCAGTTTGTATGTTAGTGACGACGTGAACAACAAATTGATGCCGGCTTCCATATAGTCAAGAAAGACACTGTAGCTTCTTGATAACACACAAACCGAGACTTGGAAGCTCGTTCTTTGCATCAGGTAAGTGTATATCAAGTCACAACGCATAACCGCGTTTCGCCTCGACTATGTCAACTGAACTTCGCAGAGCACATATCAAGTACAACTAGCCGAGTTACGCAATCGGTAACCTATCTATATCGGATGTACATTGAAAAGACAATCGCAGCTTTTGTTCAATTGCTAAATTAAACAAGGAGAATCTTACAAACTACCAACACACATAAATTGCGCCCTTTTATGCAGAATGCCCACCCATTATGCACTAATATAAACGAAAACAATATACTATCATAAAAAAACAACGCAAACAGAAGCAAACTGTGTCTTCATCATGTCATATCGTGGACATTCGTTATACTCCGCGAGGAGGTTTCGCTCCCGTGGGTTTGTCGTAATTTGTGTGCTTCTTTTGACTCGGCTTGTCATGAACGAATAGACGCGGGTCCTCAGTTGTTTTTGAGAATCCAAAGCCCTTGACGTGGTTGTTAGTAACCTCTTTTTCCGGAGCTCTGTCTGCTTTTCCAGCATCCAGCTCTTCCTTCTTAGTACAGCTAGGTGTGGTTTGGAAGGCACCAGGTGCTGTGGACCCTTGCCTTTTTGCTATAGTTTGTTCCGCTTTTGCCTCTGCCTTTTTGTCTGGGACGTCTTTCTCGTCTACGGACGTCGTCTGGTGATTTTCTGTTTTTTTCCCATCTTGGGGGAGTTGGATCTCCTTTGCTCTGTCGTCGTTTTTAGGCAAATCCTCCAAACTCTTTTGGGGATCCCGTGAGGCTCGCGCCACTTTGACTTCTTCGCTTTCAACACGTCTGGCTCTTTCTTCTGATGGAGTTCCATTTTTGTGTGTCTTTACATCGTCTTTTGCCATTTCATCCATGTTCCTGGCTTGCTGTTGATCCCTAACCACAGTGTCGTTGTCGCCTGGGCTGATGTTTCCTGGTTTTGTCGCACTGGTGGCCAATTCTCGATGCGGAACTTCTACATTCCCTTTGCCATTGCCCATGCTCTGTTCCTTTTCCTGGACCAAGGGTGCCTTATCGGCAGTTGGAAGAACTCTGCTATGCACATTATCCGCGCATCGGGTCGGACTTGGTGTTGTCGTCGAAGTGGCTGGTGTCTCTCTTTTCCCCATAGTTGAGTCAGGTGCCGTCAACGCATCAGAGTCAATGAGCCCTGCCCTGTCCACAACAGGCGTCTCATCAACCGGTGTTCCATCGGGTCCTGCATCACTGTATGATGAGGGTATGTTTTGATTCGCTGCCCATGCAGCAACGTCGTATGACCCCTGAGGGGAATCATAATCATTGCAATTACTTGGTAAGGGGCTAGGAGGGGAGCGACCGCGCGTATAGCGATACGGTTCGTACCTGACAGGACTTGTGTCCGGACGTGACTGGTTCACATATGACCAGTCGCTGGATGGCTCAATCGTCGCGATGTGCGGGAGGTTGTTTGGATGGTATCCGTCACCCAGATACTGTTGCAAAGTGTAGCCTTCGTCTGCCATTGATTCCGGAGGATTGAGTTGGCCGCGGCTTTCACTTTCTCCTGGCCGAGGAAACATCTCCAGTAATGCAGCCGCCTGAAGCCGCATGCGCGGGTCATCGCTCAGACAGACTTCAGCCATCTGTCGATACCAGTCCGGAATGTTCACTTCGGGGCCAAGTATCAAGGGTCGTCCCTGAGCTTCCGGCTCGTCTTCTTGCGCTGCCAAAGCCCACAGAACCATGCCTAACTGGTACAGATCCGATTTGACGCCAATATACATCGTAATACGCTGGTTACTCTCGATGAGCGGTGTCGCTTCTGGAGGCTCCCATCCTACTGGGCATCCCCTTCGGTTGATGTCAATGATTTTGGCGTCGCCATATCCATCTATAACGATGTTTGACAAGGTAAAGTCGCCCTGTACAAATCCAGATTCATGGATGTCGGATAACCCCTCCACGATTTGTCGCGCCCATCTCTCTCTTGTCGTCCACGGCAGACCATAGTCGCCATCTTTACAATGCTCGTATATGACATCGATCAGAGCTCCTTGGTCTGCATAATTGATAAGAAGTCCCTTCACGTGCTGATCATCATCATCCACCACAACGCCGTAGAAGTGAATAACATTGCGTGAAAATCGTAGTGCGTTAAGGGCGTTGATCTCATAAAGAAACTCGTCTATAGTGTCAGGGCTTGGGATTTCCTTCTTAATGAGTGTGTGGCCATTAACATTGACTTTGTAGACAAATCCAGACATGTGCGATTCAAATACAATATCCCTCTCCCGAATGCGACGGCATCCTAGGTGCTTGATCTGAGAAACAGTTGGGTATTGGATGATTTCCTGACAGCTGTTAGCTCTAGTCTTGATGGTTTGTCCATGTTCACCTACGTTTCCATCCTCAACCACGTGGACATGAAGCCTGCCGTCAGTGGTCTGAAGCTTCAGGTTCGTTACAGTGTCGTAAAACTGAATGTCCCGCAAGCTTTCCCGAATGGCCTCGTAAATCTTGGCACTTTTCTCTCGTTGGAAATGCGTGTGGATCAGATCCATCTCCAATGAGTTTGGGGGCGCATCTCGGTAATCCAACGAGATCGTTACACGCCGCCAAAGATGATCACGTTCACGGTATGTGACAAAGAATTTCTCCCGTCTTGATCGATCACGGAAGTGCATGCTGAGATTCAAGATCCAAGTCTTTTCGAGCTCCTCATGGATAAGAGCTTCATACTGCGATGCTGATATAGAATGAGTATCTGCAGTAGAGAGACTGTCCTGTACCGGGCACTCGTCGGCAAGCGTAATATCGTCATCCCGGTGCAACGATTCTGCGGTAGAGTCTTGGGAAGCTATATCTGCCACGTTATCGACGGATATTGAAGGGACAAATCGTGGGGTTTCGTCCAAGGGAAAAGCAAGAAAGCTTGGGGCGCTAAGACGGGGGTTGATTGCGGGTTGAGCTGATGAACTCCGTGCTCTGGTAGAGCGCCTATCCATAGACACAGCTCGTCTTTCGTCTGGCGTTGGTTGGACCGGCGACAGGTTAGTCCTTCTTTCTGATATTTGTCGCTTGAACGTCTGCGCTCGAGGTAATCCTGGTACAACCCTTCGAGACATTCGACTGATCAGCCCGCCCTTGTTGGTGTCAGTTGATTCGTCTTCATACTGAATGTCTTTGGGTTGCTCTACAGGTTTTGACGGAGCTCCGCTCCCGCTCTGCCTGCCAAAGAGCTTTCGAAAGAATCCATGGGGACCGGATAGTGCCGTTGGTGGTGTATGAAGTGGTTGCGATGGCTCGGACGGTATTACGCCGGCCTGAGCCATGGCCACGACAATGCGACTGTATACGTATTTCTGCGTTCAAGCACAACTAACAATTGATGTCGGATCAAGCCAGGCTGATGTGTCAGAAAAGGTAATGATTCGATTGTTACTTAGTGACGGCAGCACAATGGTAAGTCGGTGTTTGGTAATGCATGCACCACGCTGTATCGTTTCACAACGTGTGCTCGTTATAGAAACAAAAGGTTTTGGGAAGATTATGGGGCAACAGCTACCGTGTAGACGGGAAACGTTGATGAAATGGCAACGGTGAAATATGCCACCCAACAAGTATCAATCAATGTGAAAGACCACCAAATACAACAAGAAACGATTCCAGTTCGTCAATGAAAGAAGGGATTTCACGACTAGAGAAGCAAGATGAGAAAGTTCTCACTGCTTGGTCCATACAAAAGCAAGCAAAAAGAAAGTTGTTGCTGCAGTCGGTATATCTGCCCGGGGAGGCTGGGATAATGCAACGGTCGGTGAGAAGCGGGTCTTCTGGATGAGCGGTCGAACACACGGGTAGCGAAGCCGGAGGCGTAATTAATATCAGTCAGTGCGTTGAAATCTTTAAAGCATGGAGAAATTATCGTGATGTGTGAGTAAGAATTCGTCGGGTAAGATGTAGTAAAAAAAGCCTGAGGCAGCAGAAGATGGATTAGATGGAGTTGCGATGGACGCCCTGTTGATATTCAATGGATGGTAACCATGAGGTCTAAAGCCTAAAACGGGCACGCAGCGGCGGCAATAGTGGTGGATGTGGACTCTGACTGGACATGAGTGTGTGTGGGCTGAGTGGATAGTTGGCTCTTAGTCGCGGCGGGACGACACGGGGACGGGCGGAGCGGGCGGAGGAGGCGCTGGCTTCTGACGTTTAGTTTAGTGGTTAGGCCTTGATTGCTTTGGGCCTCTTTAGGAGCCTGAGCCACACTACCACCTGTACAGAACATCCCTAACAGCGTGTGATTCCTTTCGTAAAGGCCAAGCTTGTGCCTTGATGACGCTCTGGCCGGACCGCCCTGTGAAGGGGCTGGATGCAATGAACTGCGACACATAACATGTGTGCGACTGCTCACTTCGCGCTGCAAAGCAAAGCAAAGCAGAACAAAGCCACCACTGCCCAAACCCAGATGTCAGCGCAGGGCTGTGGTGGTACTCTGCCCCAGACTTGCCGGGGACTTTCAGGGGTCATTGCTTGACTTAACGACATTTGTACATGGCTTTTTGAACGTGGGTGTTGCAACGATGGCTCATTCATCCCACCATGCTGGAACTTTCAATCTCCAAAACTAACCAAACGAACCTGTTAGGCGAGCATTGTCTTCCATGGCAATCAAGTTGTGGTCTCGCCTGGCTGGTCTGCGGGTTGTAGTGTCATCATTTCGAGAAAGAGATACGGTGACGGTGGACGGCTCGTTGGTGGGGAACGATCGATGAGTTGGCCCCTTTCAGATGCCCTTGTCTCGTCCCATTCCATCGACGCTAGACACGAGTTTACGTTTGCTTCAGCGCAGGGGAAGGCGGTGATGCATTGTTAGGTTAGGCACGGAGAGTGTGAGTGTGAGTGTCTTGGTCAGGCTTCAAGACTCGAATTGTGAGCGGATCGGACATCCAAATAATCGGCACTGAATTATCTGGTGATATGAAAGAGTGAGAGTGCACGGTTCCATTCTTTTTAGAGTTGGTAGTATAATGTGCAGAGTCAGTCGGTATCACGCGGATGGAGAACAACTTTGCATTTTACAGCCAATATTTGTCTACTAAGGCACCTTAATAATAGTACCTTAGTACCTACCTACTAACTAAAATGACTGTGTGAAGAGGAAGGTGCAGTGCCAAAAGGCAACATGCAAAAAGAAGGCGCAGGCAAGAAATTAAATATCGAAAGCTCCTTCTCTCTGTGTGGAAATATGGCAGTTTAGACATCCACTTCCTTCCACATTAGAAACATCATAGATTCTCACACTAGGTACCTCAAGGCATCTGATCAAAACTACTAGCCTAGCTTCGTCATGATCCATCAACGCCTATCAAGCCAGTCTCCTCCTCAAAACAGAGATCGTGACAGCTTCACTGCACATCTTGAACCCTCGGCTACAATTTACAACCACACCACTGGTAATTAAGGATTAGGATTATCCTAGGAACTAACCGAGTATTACATCCGAGAACTACACAATTTGGCATTGGCTCAAAGAAAAGTGCATGCGTCTCGTGCCGAAGAATGCATTGATGAACGTGCGTCATTTTGCTGCTGACCCTCAAGCTCGCACGACAAGACGCATAGTACTCCAATGCATACGCCATCATCATAGGCATCACGAAAGGGCTGACCGGTCGCACACCGCAATAACTATTCAACAACTCCTGGATGGTAACCATTGCGAGATGGACGTTCTAGGCCCCATTTCAAGGCGAACAATGGCTAGCTAGGTTTGGTTTGTGAATGGCATATGTCAAGCAAACTCGAATTATGAGTAGAACCGTAAGTACGCGACACTCCATGTAATGCACTACACGAGAGGATGTTCAGATGTTCAAACTTGAAGTCGTACTGTACGGCTAACTAGCGAGCATTCGAACAGCGTGCAGCGCAGCAGAGCAATTGTCGTATCAGACTCTGACTTGGACCCTTGTGCGATTAGCCAACGATACGCAGCATCATCACTCCGGCAGACCGTTCCATCCAATTGCACTGTAGTGAATGTGTCCAATGCGACTTTGCTCTCTTCCATCTTGGATCCTCCAAACCGCGCACACCATCAGGCACCTCTCCCAGGAAGGAAATGCCTAAGCTTACCCATTTGCTTGGTTTGTCAAACGTTCGACTTTCTTCTCTCTCGTCTCAATTGCTGAGATAGTCACGTCACACAGGGACTGGAGATGCTTTCAGCTTTACGCGAACTGAGGCCCAATCCGCCAGAGCCAAGATCCGCAAAGAGCCTCGCATGGGGTCAGGCATTAGTGCAGCACAGCAGCATCAATCAGAATGGCCCGTCAAAGCAATTCTTGAGTGAGGCTACCTAGTCTTGACAGGCTGTCGGTTCGCCATGCAAGCAATGGGGCCGCGACACACTTCCGGTACATATGCATATGTACGAACGGCCTTCCAGATTTCTCGAGACCTTCGGTTGGGTGCCAACTGGCCCTTGCAAGGTGGCTGCACCGGCAGATTTGTCTCGGATCGCTTACTCTAGTCGCTCCTACGAAGTACGGTGTCTTCCTTTCGTCTTAACGCTTGCGATAGTGTCAAAGGTTGTGATGACGAGAGAGACTGAAGGTAGAATTCCAAACTGTAATACGATTTTTGTTCTTTGTCCAGCCAAATATCTATTTATACCCAGCTAGGCTCGTGCCGTGCCTATACCCGTCGATCCCGCCTCGGTCGAGAAGCGGATCTCAAAAAGCAATATCTTGACCATCGACAAAAGGCAGAATGAAGTCGCTCGGGAGGGACCACGTCCGGAAGCAAGCAGTTTAAGATCCAGGGAGACCGTCTATTATTCCTACCCCGACCCATTGATCCAACTCTCGACCGATAATATGATTTTGGGATACGTAGCCTGTTGGAACCCTCAAAGTACCTTACATTCATTCCAAGCTGCAACCACATCGTAGGCCTCGAACTACACCTCCCGAACACGATATCACCCACGTGCTGTTACTGGCATAAATGAGGCTTGTGAGGGTCATGGTACTGACTGCGTTCAAACTTGGGCGAAGTGACATGACGATTCACATAGTGGTTCTGCAAAATAACAACTTAAACAGTGAAGTAGGATGACGTATGTCGCTTTCATACATGTACAATTATACATGGAGGCATCAACTACACGTTGCCTTGTGCCCCCAAAACAAACCACTAATGCATGCTTCTAATAGTACAATATCCACATATTGGTAATAACAAGAGTAGGAGTCTTTATATCGTTCATCTAATTTCTCACCCCATGCCCAAACGCCTCTCAAATAGTGCCTTGCAGCTGTCCTTACACCAGCTCTTTTTGATCTAGTGTCAGGCAGCAGCTGCATAGCTAGAGTGTATCAACAAGAACGCTGTGTGAGTTCGGTGATTAGTCCTCCTCTTCAGCAGATTCGGCATCACTCTTCTTCTGCTGAGCCTTCCACTCGCAGATCTTACACTTGTTAGCCTGTTCCTTATCAATGTTGGGGAAAACAAGGTCGAAGACTTCAGGGTACCAAGCCACGGCGTGGCCTTCAAGGCCCTCCTTGATGTTCTATAGGTAGTTGTTAGCATCATTTCCATCAGAGTTTCGAAGTTACTGGAGTAAACATACCTCGGGAAGCTCTAGCCAATCAGACATGTTGTCCTTGGGGAAAATGATCGTCTTGCAGCCAGCGCGTCGAGCAGCAACAGTCTTTTCGCGGAGACCGCCAATACGCAACACCTTTCCGGTGAGTGTGATCTCACCAGTCATGGCAACTGTGGGGTTGACAGGAGCATCGAGAGCAAGTGACAGGAGCGAAGTAGTCATGGTAATACCGGCCGATGGGCCATCCTTGGAGACAGCTCCATCTGGGACGTGGAGATGCATCTTAGCCTTGTCGAAGAAATGGTTGTCAGGGAATTGCTTAACCATAAATGACTTGGCGAAAGAGTATGCGATGGTGGTGGATTCCTTCATGACGTTCTTAAGGTTACCAGTGATCTCAAGATGAGGACGTGTAGAGGGCCGGAGAGGAGCTTGAAGAATGGACTCGATGTACATGGCAGCGCCGCCAAGTTGTGTCCAGGCGAGACCCATGGAAACACCAGGAGGGCTGACCTCATAGAGACGGTCGGAGGTAAAGACAGGTGGGCCGACGTAGTCAGTGAGGTTGTCCTTGCCAATAACGACGTGGACGGAGTCGGGAACCTTAAGAGCCTTGCGAGGCTTCTCTGTAGCTGCGCCAGTCTCGTTTGAACTGGGTTCCTTGCCCTCGTCGGTAGCCGCCTCAGTCTTGCTCTTCTTCTCGGCCTCCTCGAGCGCAGATTTGCCTTCCTCGGTAAGAGCCTCCTCTTCAGGTAGAACCTCCTCGCCAAGCTCCTGGACGATCTTGAGGGCAGACTTTCGGTATACCTTCTCAATTTGTTTCTTGAGGTTTCGGACGCCGGACTCACGGCAGTACGACTTGATGAGTTCCTCGACAGCCTCCTCACTCAATGTGACATCGGCGTTCTGGAGTCCGGCAGTCTCCTTAGCAGCAGGGGCAAGGTAGCGCTGAGCAATGGCCATCTTCTCGTCAGCAACATAGCCCGAAAGGGTAATGAGCTCCATTCTGTCCAAAAGAGGGCGAGGGATAGTGTCTGTCATGTTGGCAGTGCACACGAACAGAACCTTGGAAAGGTCCACGGGCACGTCCATGTAGTGATCCAAGAAAGAACTGTTCTGCTCGGGATCGAGCAACTCGAGCAGTGCAGATGAAGGATCTCCCTGGTAACCTCTGCCAATCTTGTCGATCTCGTCAATCAGGATCAGAGGGTTCTCAGTCTGGCACTTCTTCAAAGCCTGGATCATACGACCAGGCAGAGCGCCGACGTAGGTTCTTCGGTGACCCTTGATCTCAGCAACATCCGTGAGACCACCAACACTGAATCGGTAGTATTCCCGGTTGAGAGCACGAGCAATAGATTTTCCGATACTCGTCTTACCCACACCAGGAGGCCCGACAAAGCAAAGGATCTTACCCTCAACAGTGCCTCGAAGCTTGCCAACGGCGATGAATTCCAGGATACGGTCTTTAACATCTTTCAAACCATGATGATCCTCATCCAGGATCTTAACAGCGTGAGGAATGCCAAAGTTCTCCGCGCTCCTTCTGCCCCAGGGGATTTGGGTAAGCCAATCAAGATAGTTTCTTGTCACGTTGAACTCGGAAGCAGCAGTTTCGAGATGAGCGAGCTTGTTAAGCTCTTCGTCAAAGACTTTGCGTACAGCTTCGGGCATGGCAAGACTGTTCGCCTTCTCCTTGAACTTTTCCACAAGCTTATCCTTGCCGTCAGACTCAAGGCCAAGCTCACGGCGAATACCCTTCATTTGCTCCATAAGCCAGTACTCTCGCTGTCTCTTGCTAATCTTATTCTCCACATCCTTGCTAATCTTGGACTGCAGCTGAGCATTCATGAGCTCTTTCTTGAGCACCACAAGAGCCTTCTGCATCCTCTCCTCGACGTTTAAGCATCCAAGGACTTCTTGAAGCTCCTTTTGCTCTCCTGAAGACACAGCAGCAGCAAAATCGGCAAGTTTAGCAGGTTCTGATGTAACATTTCCAGTAGATTGGCTCATAGAGAAAGTAGAAATCTGGTCTCGGAACAGGTTGTTCATTGTCGCAACCTCCTTGAAAACGTTGACAATTTCGTTGGTGACAGCGCGAATGACGGGGCTCTTGGGGTCGTAGGGCTCATCAACGAGGTTCTCGACGTTGACTAGGCTGACAGGGTATCTCTTGAGGAATGATGTTGGCTCGTACTTCTCAGCAACCTGATCAGGCTTCTTCTCGACAGCGCTCTCCTCAAAGCTAGCGACAACATCTCCCTTCTTCTCCGGTGTAGCTTCCTCTTCGGCGGGCTTCTGAGGAATCGGTTCCGGTGCAGGTTCAGTCTTGGAGTCGTTCTTGGAGTCGGGTTTCTTGGCGGCGTCTTGGCCGCCAGGTGGTAGCAGACTGGACAGTTTGATACGGCGATGAGGATACAGAATGGCAGTCAAAGCACCTTCTTGGCCGTGGATAGGAAAAGCACTAGTGATTTGAGCGAAAACACCAACGTCGTAGACGTCTTCGGGGTTTCGAATCACATCCTCATCCTCGTTTTCGTCCTTAAACAAGAAAGCTCCAACATATGGCTGACCACGCTTGATCGATTCGGTGATTGCATTGGCCACCTCGGGATCCTTAATGGTAATAGCCTTGTAGAAACCAGGGAAAAGCGGCCTTCGGGCGATAGGGATCGCCAGAACCTGAGGATATACTTCAGGCACTACGGGTTTCTGAAGAGCCTTCTCGGAAGAAGGCTTACGGCCGCGACGACCTCCATCACCACCAGAGTTGTCACCACCTGATCCTGATCCAGCACCTCCTGCGGCGCTGCCTGCCTTCCCGTCCTGCGATTGACTACCACTGTCGTTTTTGCCAGACCCTGGTGAGTCAGGGCCTGTGTTCTTCGCCTCCGCCAATATCGTTCCATCTCCTTCCTTGCGCTTGTTCTCGACATTCGCCTTGGCCTCCTCCTCGGACAAGGGTTCGGTCAAAGGCTCAATCGCAGACTCGAAGAAGCCCTTGTCACTGTTGTCCTTTTCTTTGGCGACTTGGGCAGACGTTGAGAAAGCTGCAGCGACCAACCGCGGCTGGATAGCGGGGAGCCGGCGGCCGCAGATGTGACGGTTGCGGTAGGCGGGGGAAGAAGTCCATCGAGCAGCGGCGGCTTCGGAAGAGGCTCGTGTTGCGTGGACGAGAGAGCGCTCGAGAATGAGGCGTCCCGAGTGTCGTGAACGAGGAATCATGGTGGGCGATGCGCTATGATGCGATGCTCTGAAGCGAATACGGAGCTAAAGTTGGGATTGGAGTAGAGAGGAGATAGAAGCTCCCCGCGGTGGGCAGCTAGCTGGGTAGCTTGTAATGAAACAATGGACAATTAGGGAAGAGGAATTATGTGTATAAAAAAAAGAAGATAAGAATGGGATGAGAAGCTCTTCAGACGAGGTCGGCAAGGCTAGTGTAGGCCGCAATTGTCCGCATCACCAGTGCAGTTTTGGTGGAGGCGACTTAATAATCTAAATGTATGTCTAATGGCGACGTCGGACTAAGCTACGACTGGACGACATCATCCAAAATTTCGAGTCAGAAGCAGTTTCTAAGACGTTCTGCGCTAACTTTTATATCTTAGTCAGCGGTCAGCCAACCCCACTCTCGGTTTAAGTTATCAGATTGGTACGGTATTCGATGGCATATTCAACTACCGAGCTCGCATGCCTCGCTATTCATCATGCTCACTTTATGAATACTCGAATTTTTCAGTACCCCTAGGTCCTGCTGCATACCAACGCTGAGTTTTGTGGTTTCTAAGTTGCTTGGTGAATTTTTCTCGATATATTTATGACCTGTAGTAATACTTCTTGCCATTGTGACGAGCATAACCATCCATGTCATAGGTATCCGTATCTTCGTCTCCCTACCTGTTACTATAACTGGTTACTAGACAGGTCAATTCTCTGGGTGCAATAGTCCCGAAAGAAACCAAACGGCCCTACCAGAAGTCTCTAGCTCATTGGTGCATTTTGTAACCAGAGGCGTCCTGCACACTTCTTAATCAAGGCAAGGACTACCTCATCATCAGTTTTCATGACGTGCTCAAGATATACATGTTGCAACAGAATTTCTTGATGTGTTAGAAACCATAAAACTGCAGTGTAGCCAACATCGCGGCCATGTTTGGCTTGTAGAGAAAGACATTGGTTGGAAACTGGTTGGGTACTGGTCGCAGCTTCGTCACGCTTTCTTTCCCTTGTCATTTTCAGCTTTAGTAAGAGTCACAATTACGACTGAACTATCTCATACAATACATTCAAATTCTAATCATCCCACATAGCTGCCTTTGCTTTTTCGGTCTCCGCCTGTCTCTTCCTTTCTTCCTCTCGCTCTTGCTCCCTCTTCTTCTTTTCCTGCTCACGCACGCTCCTCTGGTACGCCTTTTGTTCCTCTGTCTGCTTGGGTGCCTTGAGGCCCAGTCCAGCAGCTATCATACGACGAGCAACGGCATCGGTTTTTTCTGGCCGCCGGTCTGGATCAGTTCCAGCTCGAGGGCCAGGGCCAGGGCTACTTGACATGGATGTCCAGGACAAATCACCAACGGGTGACATAGGCGTTGGGGGAGGAGGTGCAGGCGTAACAGTGGGCGTAGGCTTGTTTGACTCATCCTCAGCTCCGGATTCCGAATCTGAGTCGGCGTCCTCCCATGAGTCTACAATAACCTTCTTTGCGGTTTTTTTCTTGGTTTCGGGCTTCGTAGAGGCCTGTGTCGGCTCTTCGTTTGTCTTAATAGACAGTTTGTTGATTGAGTTAGTCACGTCTTGGTCTTGTGACATGGCTAACGCTTGCTGAAGTGCCTCAAGTTGTTCGGATGTGGCGTGATAGTATAAACGTAGTATCGATCACTAGAAGTGATTCCAGGATTTCGGTAATGAGATAACTGAACTCAATGAGACATGAGCGGGTTTAGAAAGGTTAAAGAACAAAGAGTGCAGTTGGGTAATGTTGTTGCCAAGTTTGTCATTGCGGAGAAGTGTAGGGTAGCCAGCCGACCTACGCTGGTTGTCGATCAATTAGTCCAGTAGTTTATTTCCAGCTCGGTGTCATATTTAACAAGCTATGCGGGTAGAAATTTTGTGTACAAACCAGTGTGAGGGAGTATAGCTCAATGGTTGAATAGAAGAAACGAAATTAGAACTGGTTTCAAGTCCCAAGCACAGCTGTTAGATCAGGTCTGTCTACGGACTGGATGTTGTATCACAAAAAGAGGCCGATTCTGAACAAAACGTGTTTGCATACTAGGGTACTAAGGTAGTCAAGCAACATGTATTTTAATTTGCAATGGTTCTCAAACATGCCGAAATCATTTAATGGTGGAACAAAGCTTCGTGCATCGAGCATTTGCGGCTAAGCCGCTGGTATCATTGTCATTTCTCAATCTGGTTTGCCAACAGCAATGCTCTCAACTTTTCATGACCTCTCGCTGAGATGCTTGTCTTGCTGCCCTTTCCTCCTCCTTGGCAACTTCAAATGCAGCGAGTATCCGTATGCCTTGTGCAGTTTTGGTATAAAAACTCATGCATTACACATGACGACCAAAACAAACCCAACTTTGACTCCGTGTATAAGTCATCATCTTTTTTTCAAAGGCAGACTCTCGATCTTATTTTCGTCGACAGTGGTATCTTCCCCCCCAAAAAACATCCATCATGTCCCAAAAAATCCATCTCCATCGGCAACCAGGGGTATTCTTCGTTTTTTTCTTTTTGGTCTCAGCTCTTCGTTACATGACTGGGTATAGGGAGTGGACGTCAAGTCATCAAGAGAGAACCGTCAATCCTGCATAAACAAGGGAAAAATTCAACATAAACAAACAATAAAGCACTCAAACATAAATCAGGTAAAACAAACATGGCAAGACGTAAACCGACCGATGCACAAGTCGACGTTCCAGGGTATTTTTACGCCAGGGTATATCCAGCCGGGGGTATTTGCATGTGGAGGTTCTAACACGGGGGAATCTAACGGAAAGGCCCAATCGGGGCGGGGTATCCTGAATTCATTGAATGAGAAGTAGAAGGGCGCCCGCTGTCACCGGACGCGCGGGTGCTGTGGCGAGGTGTGACATCGCCGGGTTGAGGAATGGATAATTTGTTGTCCATGTGCGTACCGAATGTTCGAGGAGCCCAAGGGTCATCGTTATCGGGGAGGTTTACGCCACTGTCGTTCCAAGGGTTTCGATCGGCGTTGAAGCTACGAGTCGATTCGATCGAAATGAGTGATGATTTGGAGACGTTGCTGGAGCCCTTGAAGAAGTTGCTGTTACCAGAGTGAGAGCTGTTCTTTCTGCGATCCAAGAAAGAAGAGATCGAAGTCATACTGCCGGGCTTCCTGAGACGATCAAGAATGCTGCTTCTCTCCCGGGCGACTTCGTCACCGAAACCAGTCTTGATAGGAGAATCGGCAGCAACAGGAGCAGGGGCGTGCTGCAGAAGCTTGGAGTCGAAATACTGCAGGGAATCTTCGAATGAGTCTGATTTGGGACGAGGGAGAGCGCCTTTAACGACATTGATCTCGGCCCCTGATGTTGCGAATTGAGACTGCACAAAGTCCATAGCATCGCGGAGACCACCAGCGTTGTTACGGGTGAAGCCCCATAGGAGAGTGATGGTGGGCTTGCCATCCTCAGTGAGCTCGTCGGTGTTCTGTTGAACGCTGAGATCGACCTCATGCTGGCTCTTCAGCTTAGGGACAAGGTCGTGGACGAACTCGGGAGATTCGAGGAATTTGATCAACTCGGGTGTTCTAGCCAGAACAAGCTCGTGTTTGTCGGGAACCATGCCCAGGAACTCATCGACACAATGAGGGACCTGCCATTGAGGGCCATTAACAGTCACCTCGTCGCTGGCCTGCTCAGTACTGGGGAAGTTGATCTTGCAGTTGTACTTCTGCTCTAGACCATCGATCTCGGGGAGTCTGGCAATGAGCTGGCGATGGTAGAGACGGTCGACACTGACAATCTGAGAGGTGTACTCAGAATCCTGACGATTGACGTTAGCATTGAACTGACAGATTCTTGGTACGATAACACTTACAGCGCGATCAACCATCTCCAGAATTTCGTTCTTGACAGCGTCCAGATTCTGCGCGTTGCGTGCAGGTGTGCGACAGATAACGTTGTCGACCTTGATGTCGTCATCTTCCCGACCCATGCCTCCTGGTGGAACGTTAGCAGATGATTCGCGATTAAGCGAGGGCAAAGCTTACCTCGATCCATAGCATTGGAAAACTTGACGAAGACCGAGTGCTTCTTCATGATGCGTTGGATGTGCTGGCCACCAATGCCGATAATGCGCTTATGGTACTGATCAGGTACGTGGAATGAAATAGATGCAGGCATCTCTTGCTCGACAAGTGTAAGACCTTGCTTCATAGAGTCGTATGCCGCTGCCATGACATCGATATTGAAATTGTACTCATTGAACCCGTCGAAGATGATCTGGACATTGCTTTGTCCCATAATCTTGTTGATCTTGCCGTTTTTCTTGCCACTGACAAATTCCTTGTGCTCATTGGCGAGCTCAATCTTGACACGAATTTGGTATTGGGACTGCGAAACAAATTTCATCTCTGAAATAACTTGAAGGGCCGACTTCACTGCGTCATCAGAGCCAGTGATGGCGAAGTTTAGCCTGTCGAAAGAAATGTCGGCGTCGGAGTTGGCACAGATATCAACAAGCATGCTCCTCATGTCACGGGGGCCAGGGAACTGCCTAGCATCGGCATGCTGAATGTACCAGCCCGCACTGTAGAATTGTCCAGCCTGTGAAAGCATTAGTTGAGAATCAACATTTGAGTTTCAGTAAACATACTAGCGACATGATCTCGCGCACGGTTCGCTCGACATGGAGTCCCTCGCTACCTTGGACACGAACCATGTTGCGCTGAGTGGCCAAGGAAGGGAACAAGATAAAAGTACCATTGGCTTCCAGAATCTTGCGAACCTTGTCCAAACGACCAAGGAGAATACTGTCAATCTTAGCGGCAGGGATTGTGACGTCCTTAACGTAAAGTCTGATACGCTGCACAGTCTCGTGAAGTTTCTGCTTGGCAAGTTCAATGGCCTGAGGGGTTTCACCGGTGATGAAGATATCGCTGGGATCGCGACGGGTCGCATTTGGAGGACAGTAACGGTACATTGCAGAGAACGGAGGCGGAAAGTAGATGGCAGTACCAGTTGAAGATTCGATGAGCTTGATGTTCTTACGATGACGACCGCATACAAGCTGATGACAGGAAACATCAAGTTTTGTCATATCGACAATACGACCGAGCTGCAAAAAAAGTTAGGGGTCACATATCTAACACAATTGAGCGGGAGTAGGTACCAGAGTATCGATATGGATCAAGACACGGGCCTTGGCATGTTCAGATGATAGGATGTCACCATAGATAGCAACTCTCCATCGTTGATCCATACGCAGTTCAGCATCACCAGTCATGCCATCAACAACAGGGGTTAGTTTAGGACCGAGCAGAAAGATATCAACACCGCAGAATTTCGAGATGTAGTCGAGGTTGTTGGTGACATCAGTCTTGAGCAAGCCGGCATTGAGGTCGCAAACAAGATGACCATCAATGTCAATTGTAGTACAGCGCTGCTAGGTGTGTTAAACGGGATGTTCAGATTACAACAATAGTCCGGAAAGGAATCTGGGCAACGTACAAGAGAAATGGGGGTATCATTCAGGATTGTCTCTCGGCTCTTGTGGACCAGCTCTGGAGAACCCGAGAGACAGACAGTAGCGACCTGTTGGCCTTTGCCGTTCTTGGGCATTGTCGACAGAACGTAGGCATCAACAGGGAGAGGCCCGTTGGTGAGGTCCTGGCACATTGTATGCAGGGTGTTGAGGTTCTGAACATGAATAGGCAACTGGTGGATCTGGACGTCGTCCGGCGCGTCCTCGGGGTGTGTCCATCGCAGGACAGCGTCAGTGGTCGCGTGAAGAATATCTTCAGTATCGGGGCCTGCAAGGTCGGAAGCGAATGGAATGTTGAACGAGTAAAGAATGGTAGCGTCGGCGGCTTGAGGTGAAGCCATGGGCTGACCGGGTTGAGCGGCGTTCTTGGGATGGTTGAGAGCATTCATGGGCATATTGGGACGGCCCATACCGAAATTGGGTGTCATTCTTTCCGGCCAGTGACGCATATTTGCCAACTTATTCATGATGGGGGAGCGAGAAGATTGCGTCGGGGGTATCGTCGTCGTCCGGATCGTGGGCGGCGACGGTCGGCCAAGGTGGAGGAGGTTGGACCTGGACGGAAGAGGACGCCGGGAGTGGAGAAAGACCAAGCCAGAGAAGAATACAAAGATGAGATGCGATGCGAGATTCGAAAGAGACGGGAAAATAGAAAAAGGGTATCGTATCGAAGGAGCTGGGGCAATAAATGGCTGGAGGGGAGGGGGACAAGGGGAAGAGAGAAGACGGAAAGAGTGATGGGTGTTATTTCTGAGCTCTTTCCACGTCTGACGAGGGAGGGAAAGAGAGGTTAGAGGTTAGGTTATGTCGACTGAGAGGTAGTAGTGAGGTGAGGTGAGGGAAGGGGAGGATGAGAGCGGAGCCCTGGCCTGGCGTAAAATGTGAAGTCAGCAGAGTCCTGTCCTGTCCTGTCCTGTTCTGTCTTGTCTCTTGTCTTGGGCTACCTATGGAGATGACGGGGAGGTACTGAGGTACCTGAAGGCGGCAGCAGATGGTACCTCTTACGCGGTACTTGTTCAGGTCAGACCAAGGTTAAGGCAAGGTGGATGAGACAGGTACAGCTGTTCAATGCATGCAGTACCTCAGTACTATACCTAAGAGCTGGGGGGAGAGTCAAAAGAGGGCCACCCCAGCCTGAGCTAACGTCCCAAGATCGAACATCAACTCAATTTAATTCTATGACAGCAGCACAAGCAGCAGCAATGGTCGGAAATTACAGAAAGGAAAAAGTCAGGATGAACTGAAACCGGCACTTAAATGAGAAAAGCATTAATATTACAGCATATCAAGCATACCCAAGTCATTTGTTGTTTTGATGGCATACCCGACAATGGTGGTCACTCATGGTCCAGGGCTTTGATAAGAAAAGCCACGGGCAGTGAGCAACAATCCCTGACTGACCTGGAACCCAGATAGCCAGAGAAGTTTCAATGGCGCAGATCATCGACCACCAGATACCTACCAACCTCAAGAAACTCAACTCAGACAATAAACTGTCCTTCGGCCTCTTTCCCCTGTGGCTGTATAATTCAATCGTCATAACTATATCCATATTTGCCAATGACGATATGCTGGATTAACAGTGCCACAACATTCATCAGTCATGGTCAGCCAGCCCTCGGCGGCTTGTTTCGATGCCCTTCTTAGGGCATGGATGTTTTCTGGGTGGTGGAGACCATCAGCCCAGGCTAGGAGGAGCCTCCTGCAGACCACGGTATCATCGTGGTCTGTCCAACAGGCATAGAGAGCTTCTTCCGCGGAACGCTATGCACAACCGGCGGCTGCGTTCCAGAGGCTTGTTAGTGGGAAGCTCGAGGGCGTCGGCAAAGCATAGAAAAGCCCCCGAAGCGTTCTTACGGAGGGCATCAGTCAAGGGATAGAGCATGAATACTCAACACATCACTCTATTCACTGAGTGTCTCAAGTACCGTTGTCTCGAACACTAACACCGAAGAAACTTGGACACAGAGCCACATTGCTGCATGAGGATGGGGTCGCCTCCGCCAACCAGTACCTTTTTCAAGTCTTTGCGTTTGTTTGCTAGAGTAGGTAACAGAAACACATACATTGCCATCATGACTTCCCAAGCCAGTGAGATCTTTTACCAAACTGCGACTACACCAGTTCAGCAGATACCCAGAGAAGATACTACAGCGCATCAGCCGTTACGCTGTATTTTGCTGCGGTGTGCTCTTGACTAACATTTAGGCCAAGCTTCGATCACACGGCGTACCCACATACGACAGGACCCTCGTCTGGTGTCTGTGTGACTTGTCGAAGGCCGAGCAAGGAAGTTGATTCGAGGGCAGTCCCATGCAAGCCGGCTTCTCACCAAGAGCCCGGCATAGGCTCAGCCACTAGCGACTCGTCATTGAATATTATAATCAGTTTCTTGACCTCAGGGACCTTAACTGACCGGGTTTGCAGAATGGAAAGGTGCTGGCCACTGAAGGGAAACAAGGTAATATAGGCATGCTACGGAACATCGCGAACTCCTGCACTTCCCAAGGGAGTTGGCATTCTTGTGATTGTAGGTGGCGTTACAGGTCTAGACTCCTGCGCATGTGCATGTCGCGTATGTGCATCCATCCATCCTTGCATCTTTCCTGACTGCTTCAGTTTCCTCCTCAAATTTCAGTGGCTTACCTCGTCTGAAGAGCCATCACGAGATACATACGCCACTTGTTCTCGCTGACTGGCCTCGCTAGACGATGACTTCGAAGCTTCCAGCCATTGTTTAGACGATTTATGCCATTGCTACTACTTAGCCCTATCCGCCCCTAGCCCAACAGCAGATACCGCCAGCTGAGAGTACAATAGGGTAACGTCGCTAGCAGCGCTTGATATCTGATGAAAGCTCCATTTTGTCTTAGGCACTGACTCGACGGACAGGTGAGAGCTGCGACAGTGAGACTTGCCAGTTCTTTTGTCTCAAATAATCATATTCATACGCTTACCTCGTGACATTTGCACTGGCCCATCAAAAGTCTTTGCACAACCTGAGTGGTCAGAGACAGGTACTCGGCCTTTTAGCTGCCTGTGAACTTTGTAAAGTCCCCAGAGCATGCCACGACAGCATGATTAATACGACTTGTAACGGCATATCGATGGTGCCTGATGAAGCTGCTCAGTATGGCCACATCTACACAGCCCCTGGGCACAATCTTCTCAGTCGAATTAGATCAGACAGCCCTTCTCTACTATTGAGCGGTCTACTATCTGTATTATACATGTGAACGCGATATATTGAAGTGCTTCAAGAAAGCGTAAACGGCCTTATTTCAATCATTTCTTGCTTCGCACCAATCGCTGCTTCGTCAATCCATCAAAACTTTCTTATCTACTGAACAGGTACGTAGATGACTTGGAAGTGTTCTTTATTGTTGGCAGTTCTCTTCTAGAGCTTGCCCCTTTCAAAAGCAATTGTTGCACTTGGACTACACGATACGTACAGCAAATGAACCCTGCAAGAAAGATTGTCATACGTTCATCACTAACGACCAGATGAATTGAGTTCATCTGTTATGTGGCGTGTTTGGATTCTCCGATACTTTCTTTGAGAACAATGTTTTTTCTTAATTTTATAGTTATATAGAATCCCACAAAAGTGTCGCACGCAAAGATCAATCACTGAAGTAATGATATATGGGAAGTGCTCGTACGTTATTAATTATATGTAAGCAGCGCTGGTTACTTTCGATGCCTTTTCTTTCTCAGTATATTATCCCTCCTCAGAGCAGCCTAGCGATAAACCTCTCTCCTCGCATCGTCAGCATAGACGATTTCTTGTGTTGCTCCACGCGGTCGCTCAATGAAGGCAATCTCCTCTCCACCTCGCATCGGTTGATCGTAGTACCGCTCTACAGGCCGCGTGCTGTACTCTTGTCTGACAACCCCTTGTTCCGCAGTCAAGGCACCATATTCTCGCCCGTACGGTTGTGCGGCTTCGCGGCGGTTCTCCGGGTGGACACTAGGTGCATATTGACGTACGGGTACCTCGGGTCGCACGCTCTGCACTCGGCCATAGTCCCGGGCGACTTCATAGCGGACAGGCTCCGCAGGTCGCACACTGGACGGCCTTGTAATGTATTCCCTCGTCCCATCCTCCAAACGACGTCGTTCGGGAGGTGCCATCACCTCAACAAATTCTCCTGGGTGGCCCAATGGCCGTGATGGCTGTTCATGCAGCCGCTGGTCCCTATAATCTTGCGAGATGTACTCCGGCTGTGTAACAACTCGTCTAGGCATATACGACGGCGACCGTCTGCAATAGACTGCCCCGCCTTCATCATATGTTTCTGTCCCTTGGGGCCTTCGAGGCTGAGCCCGTTCGTAAATAATCTCAGGTTCTCCAGACCGAGCATGGGGCGCAGCGGACTGCCGAATAATCGTCGGACGAGGTGGTTCGATATACTCACGCCCGTAGGCATCTACGATGATACGAGTAGGTGGCGGACGATGAGGTGCCATAAAGACATCACCCTCTCCCCTCAACGCGGAAGGAGACGCTTCATGTCCTCCTGAGTAAGGCCATGATGGGCGTTGTTGGTAAGCATCATGGGGGCGAACCTGGGGACCGGCCGTACCGCCAACTGACTGTCTCTGATGGTGAGCTGAAACAAGCGGAGACTGCTCGACGGCATATGATCCTCCTTGGACATATCGATCGTCGGCATACTCTCGCCTGTACACAGTACCTCCAGGAACAGCAGTGCTTGCTGCACGTTGGGAAGGAAAGCCTACTCTTTCATAACTTATTGGCATTCGGTCATCTCTATCCTGACGACTGTGTGGAGGATCTGGCAGATATTGAGCAGGGCGGGGCTCGTAACTGATTTCTTCGTAGCCAGGTTCATCTGGTTGCTGTTGAGTGTACCTTTGACGCTTATTTGGACGAATGTAGGATGGGGCATTCAAGGGAGATGGAGAACGAGGTTCTGGTTTGATATAAGGGGTCGGTTCAGCCTCGGGCGCTTGCCTGTCAGCCTTTCTCTTCTTCTTCTTTGCCTTCCTCTTTTCTCTTTCTGAAGCTTGTCCGCCTTGAGGCGAGCTTTCAGGACTGGTCACAGCAATTGGTTCATTTCTGAGAGCAACGATCTGGGCGGGAGTACCCGTAGATGAAGTTGAGGTGGCTTCGAGAGCCAGGGGCCGTCGTCTGGTATTCGCTAATGGCGAAGCGCGGGCATCGTGAGACGACCTGGCGTTGTTTCTCCTCAGCGGAGACGGGGGATGGCTGTCAATGTACTGTTCACGGGGTGGCTGCTGAATTGCAGATCCATAATCGCCCCTATGCCTATCAATATCCAAATTACTCGGACTATGCCCAGCACTTGCATGCTGCCCAGGAACAGCCCTGTCTTCCTTATAAGCCGCAAACCCAGGAACCTGCCCAGGTCGTGTGGTACTATCGGCGCCAAAGCTACCAGCGAAGGTTGCTGAATTCGAGTAAGCTTGCTCAGGATGAGGTCGGCCTCGCGCTTCCGGATAGGTTTGCTCAGTATCGGTCGGTCGATTTTGCAAAATGGCATTGCTGTGATAGTTCATCGGCGGTCGCGGCTCCGAAGCGGGTACTTGTGCCTCTTCGGATTCATTACGAATTCGGGAAGTCAGAACAGAGGATGGCGTATTGTGCTGCGACGAGTAAAAAGTGTTGTCATCGAAGGAGTCACTTGAATTATCAGGATTAGTAGCATCAGCAGCAGAAACAGTAGTGTCAGGTCCTGTGGTACTCTGAACGCGTGTCAAGGCCTCAGACAAAACCTGATTAAGGTCAAATTCAACAATAGGCTCTCCTTGAGCTGCGCTCTTGGTAGTAGCCTTTTTTTGATCAACTTCATCCTTCAAAGCACGTTCCAGCTTTTGTCTCTGCAACCGCAACTCTGCTTTGACCAGGTCGTCAGACTTCTCCAGGAAGATGGGATAAATCTCAGTAGACCCTGCCCCATATGGTTTGCTGTTCTTTGTGTTGCTACTAGAAGCAGGGGCAGAAATGCCAGCCTGCTGTCGCTTGTCTGATTGCTTGTTTGACGCGCCATATGAACTGGAGATATCTATCGGTTGGATGGCAGAGTTTGCTGATGCATTGAGGTTAGAAGGTTTGATGGTCGGATGTTGACCAGAAAGAATGGCATCCCGCAAGCGCACGATCTTCTCATACTGCTCGATCTGGTAGCGCTGGTTATCAGACAAACCAGACAGGTCATTTCTGCTAGCAAGAGTCCCTTGAACAGCAATCTCTTGCGCCATAACGGCAACACGTGCAGAATATTCTACACGTCGCGATACGAACTGACACCAAATGATGAAGCAAGAAAAAAAAAGGGATCAACACCGCGTTAGCTCAGATGATTTCTGAGCAAAGAAAACCCGACAAACAGCTCCACACTTGACACAATATTGTAAACCGAGAAAATACTCCGGTCAGGTGCACAGTGAAGGTATGGTTGTTGATCAAGAAAATGATGTTCAAGAAAGCTTGGATGCCTGTGCAGGATGATATGAAACGATTTTAAAAGATGAGCTTGGAAGCGCAGTAACCTTGGTAGGCGCATTGGTTCGACGCGGCAAAGGCAAACAATTAGGCGGTGTAGCCGGCAGAATTCAAACGTTCATCTTAACCTACAGCGGACTTGATCGCCGCTAGTATCAAGTTCACTTTACTTATAGACACTCAGCCCGAGTCTTGTTCTAAAATCATGGAAGTCGTTCCTGGAAAAGTTACTCGACAGCAACCAGCGTGATGCTACATCAAGGGCCTCCTGAATATCCCGATCTTAAGTTTGTTCCAGGAACTACATGATATCCTGGAGATACAAGGAGATCGGCTATTGCCGGGAAAGACTATTGCCTTCAAAGCCCAGTTGCGCACCGACTTATGAAGGTTTGGGTCATTCTAATGAGGCTCACGATAGTCATGGATCAATGCGGTTTTACCTCTTTTTACAATGTTTTATGTCATGGTATCCATGCAATTCAAGGCTGTTCGAATATCTACACGTGCTTAAAATCGATATTTGATTCAAAGGAGCGCTTGTCTCCTATGTATTTCAGCGCAATCATGGCATGGTTGTTAGTATTAGATATTCAAAGTACTAGTCCTTAGTAGTTAGAAACAGGCCCGTAATCGGAGTCCGTAACAAGACACGGATCGCTGTACATTATTCAGCCGCACACCGTAAGAGTCATTGGGTCAGGCGTAGCGTACCAACGCATACAGATCGATTGAGACAAGGTGCTGTGCTGTAGTCACTATCAATTGCCCATTATTAGCCTTGTCTTTAGCCCTGGATCGACATTGCCTATAAAATCTATTTAAACTATCTTTCATCTCTCTGATAGCCATTCGATGTACCAATTACGACCACGTTTTCCCGCATTACCATTACTCAAGCGTCTATCTAAACCTTCACTGCTTGCTTCTTCTTTATTGCTCAACTCAAATTCAACACCTCGCGATCTTCACCCCGCAAAATACAACCCCAGTTTCAACATCCAGGGTTATTCCCAGTTCAGCATGGGCAGTACTCAAGACAAGACACCGGGAAAGCCGGTCCTATTCTTGTTAGACTATTCAACTTCTCCGTTCATGACGTTGTGGCTAACTTTATTAATACAGCGATATTGACAACTGCCTCTACCCGAGAAGTAAGCTTCAGCAAAAGTAGATATTCAGGATAGCTTCGATCTAACAGTGCGCACAGGCTCCAAGGTCCATGACCTGATGGCTGATCTCATTGACGAGTACTTCTCAAAACATCTGGAGCTTCCCTGGGACGAAGCGGTGAAATTGCACAAGGAGTATTACACCAACTATGGCCTGGCCATCGAAGGACTCGTACGACACCATCAGATTGATCCGCTCGACTATAACGCGAAAGTGGACGACGCCTTACCCCTCGAAGGGATCATCAAGCCAAACCCTGAGCTGCGTGAGCTCCTTGAGGACATCGACAAGTCCAGGGTTACTGTGTGGCTTTTCACAAACGCCTACGTGAACCATGGAAAGCGAGTTGTCCGCCTCTTGGGCATTGAGGACATCTTTGACGGCCTCACGTATTGTAACTATGCGGAGCAACCCATGCTCTGCAAGCCTGACCCCCGCATGTATGAGAAAGCCATGCGCGAGGCGGGCATCGACCGAGTGGAGGATTGCTACTTTGTTGGTAAGTTTTATTACCTCTCTCTCTCTCTCTCTCTCTCTCTCTCTCTCTCATGGCCTCCTCTGACTTCCATAGATGACTCTGGCTTGAACTGCGCAAAGGCAAAGGAAATCGGCTGGACTGCAGCCCATCTTGTCGAGGAAGGAGTGCCTGCTCCCAAGGCTCCAGTTTCGCAATATCAGATCCAGCACTTGCGAGAACTGCGCAACATTTACCCCCAGTTCTTCAAGTCTAAATCCAACTAGAACATATACAGAATTAGAGCCAGGCGTCCTTTACGTGCCACATGTTATTACGCAAGGGATTTATGAGACAAAACACTGCATGGTGGCGTTCACTGGGTTGATATACCTTTGTATTAGAGATATTTAAGAGAAGCATATCAGAAGCTCGTGTACACCAACTGAGCTACTTTGTTTCCACAAATTGCCCGAACTCCCTAACTCCACGCTGTAGATCGATGAATGGTTCAAAACTGTGATCAAGGTCTTCGAATACTACGAATCACACCGTCCAGTTCGGCCAGTATCTGATCTTTCTCTTTGATCGCTTCTTGGCGTTGGGCTTCGGCGACCTTCAGATCCTCTTCAAGCTCCTTGATGTATCTCTCCTGATCCATTTCACTGTTGTCTAAACCAGGAAGGGACGATATGAGCACCTCGATCTGCTGCTCCTTAACAATGAGATCCTGAGATAGCTCTACCATACCAGCACGGAACTCGTCTGGAGGGAGGGAATCGACTGATTAATAGTTAGCGACTTAGTCTTCACAGAGGGAAATATGACCGCGTGCCCTCTTTTGGGATATCTTTAACTTCGCGGATCTTATCATTTGGACTAAGAATCTCAAGGTCATGTCGCTTGTTTACATAGTGAAGGCATGCGACAAACTGCTGCGCCAGCTACAAAAGGAACAAGTCAGCAGAACCATATCGAGAAAGAAAGACTTATTACAAACCTGATCTACAGCATCTTGAAGTTGTGTTAAGCGGTCACCCATGATTATGACTGTTGCACTCTGGGGCTCTAATAAACAAAGCCTCTGTAACAAGACGGATCCGAGCTTCACTCATACGATTACTGACTGACTGGCTCAGAGGAATGCCCGTCACGTGGCGATATGAGATGGAAATGACGGAAGTCGGGCAATCAACAATCCGCCGGGAAATTTTTGGGGACAGCTAGCTCCATCGCACTGGGGGCAAGGGGGGGTTCCTTGCCTTAGGGAAGTGAACACCGTTGTCTCTGGCGAGCTATGACATGATTGGCACGGCATGGTCCAAGTGGCAGCAACACCACCTACCTATGTTTGTTCTTTCTCAAGTTTACTCTCTCCCAAACTCACTTCGTTTTCCATGCGCTTTTCTCTTGTCTTCTTCTTCTTCTTCTTCTTCTTCTCCAACCCAAATTAACACAAAATCTTTTTATCACATTCTTTGCATCATCGATTGACCATTTATCATGTCTGCTCCCCCCCCTCAGCCTGGCCCTCAGCCTGGGCCTGGCCAGATTCCCATGCCCCAGCCAGGACAACGACCAACACCCGAGCAAATCCAGGCTATGCAGCGCCAACTTGCTATCGACGCCGAGAAGAACGGCATGACTGTTCCGGAGTTTATTGAGCACATCAAGCGACAGGCCCAAGAGCAAATGCGCATGCGAGCGCAACAGGCACAGCAGCAAGGCGGCGGTCATGACCATGACCACTCTCACTCGCATCCTCACCCACAGCAGCAGCAGGGCCGCTCCCAGCCCATCACTCCAGGACCTCCCAACCCCAAAGCCCTTGCTCTCGCTGCTTTTCTCCGTGGTCAAGATCTCAAGCCCAGAACAGTTATTCTGAACGGAGAGCGAAAGGACATGTTCCGAGGTAGGTGTCAGCGCAATAATTTCAGATGCTTCACAACTAACATCACACAGTCAAGCGAGCCCTCCGAGCACTTCAGACCCCTGCATATGAGAAGGCCCGCAAGAAGAACCCCCTTCTTCCCGAAATCACCGACCGAGCTTCTCTCGAGAACACATTCAAATTACTGCCTCTGAGTATGCTTGCGCTTCGAGTTTCGAAGATTGAGCCTCAAGCAGGCCCCAACGGGAAGAAGCCCAAGCGTGTCAAGGGCCAGTGGACCGTCAAGGTCGAACCACAGCAGGAGGCACAAGACGACATGTACTATGCTTGGTTATGGGAAGGCAGTCAGCTCAAGCGAAAGATCTACGCTGGCCTCGCTCTCCTTGCCATTTTTGCAGTTGTCCTGTACCCTCTTTGGCCCCTGGTGTTGCGCCAAGGTGTATACTACCTCAGTTGGGGACTTCTGGGTCTGCTTGGGCTGTTCTTCCTCATGGCCATCTTCCGTGTTATCCTTTTCTGCATCACATACTTCACCAACTCTCCCGGTCTCTGGCTCTTCCCCAACCTGTGGGAGGACGTTTCCTTCATGGACAGTTTTAGACCTGTCTGGGCTTGGCATGAAGTTAGTAAAATCCCAATCCAAGGTGGAGTGACAAGAACTAACAAGAGTGTAGACCGAGAAAAAGAAGAAGAAGAAGAAGTCGACCGCGGCTGTCCCTGGAACCAGCGTCAACCCTGCTTTGGCAGGCGCTACCGGTCTTGCGCCCACCAGCGCAACGACAACAGGAACAGACACTCAGGTTAAGACTGGCGACGTACAGCAAAGGCACTACGAGGCACCCAGAGTTGAGGAACTTGAGGATGACGCTTGAGTGGTGTAGTCGAGTGTGTTTTGATGATGGCGTTTCTTGAAACTTGTAATAGTAGCATAGTATGTCTACGGGTTGAACCACAATGAAAAAAAGAACGATCGGTTTTTATGAGTACAGACATGTAAATATCTGTTTATAGTGAATGGTTCCGAATTTTTGTATTAAAAAGCAAACCGAAGCACCAGGGCATCCATCCTCAAAACAGCAATATCGAGTCGCCTCGCTCTCCTCGTCTCATTGCAAGAGTCTCTACAGCACTTTCAAAACGCATGCAGTCGATTCCTGCATAATCGATCCTTGCACACTGCACAATTTCGACAAACTCTGCGTCGTCTTTTGAGCTCCTTGACGACTACAGCACCAGGTGTTTCCAGAAAAAGGTCCCATCTTTGAGTTCGCCGTTTGGACTTAGACCATATTTTGGGATCCGGCCGAGCTCAACATAGCCGAGCTTTTTATAAACTTCTTCTGCAGGGCTCCCAGTCTCAGTGTCGAGAAGAAGAATAGTTCGCCCTCTCTTTGTGGCTTCGATTTCGAGAGCGGACATTAGAGTCCTAGCACCTCCCCTTCCGCGGAAAGCCTTTTGAACAAGTAACTTCTCGACGACACCACGGAATGGGCCTGTTTCCGAAGAAGGCATGTAAAGCATGACAACGCCAACAACGTCGGGCCCTTTTGGTCGAACTCCTGACTCGGTCTCGTTGAGAAGGATGAAGATGAGACGTTTCCCGTCTGCAACTTCAGCGATGCGCTCTTTCCACCACGCAAGAAGCTTCTCATGAGACAGGGGCGGGAGGAATTCCGCGATAGTACGGTCGTGGGTGATGCATGAGGCGTGGATGGCAGCGAGATAGGGGATCAAGTGGCCATGTTGACCTGGTGAGAAGAGAGCCACCGTTCCCACTTCTGTCATGTCGAAGATGTTTGATTGATCGGGTGAGTGAGCACTTGTGTAAAAGTTGTGAAGGCGATGATAGTTCACGAGAGAATAAGCCGTGTCTCAGTAGTGTGCAAAGCTCTGTTGAACACTGCATCTGATGTTCCAATATTTGTTGCCTGAAAGCAGTGTTGAATAACTTTTTTTTTTTTTTTTTTGGAACGGCCCAAGAATGTATTGATCGGTATTATTTGTTTGGCAAATAATTTCTGAACAAGATTAGATTCGGGTTATCCGACGTAGGTTAAAACTGACCTTTTAGTAGGTTGCTGGGTAAGTACTTTGTTTGAGGGTAACAAGGAGTGTGAGAGTTTAAGATGATGCCAAGTGAATTAATTGGGTTAACTTTCAAGGACCATACCCCAGAGTTTTAAATCAGATCTTGTCGATTCAAGAAAAGAAAAGAAAGGAAAG